>JARHVA010006755.1:242500-375000 GCA_037957365.1 Torreya grandis | reverse complement strand
CACACTTTTTCTTTGGGAAATGGCTCAAAATGTCCAAATTTTTTTCAATAAAACTTAGAATGAATAATTATTATTTAATTCCCGTATGTGAAATTCATAATCTAAAATTTAAAATTCAATAATTTTAAAGAGCAAGGGTAGAGTAAGCCTATATGTGACTAAAACTTATTGCTAAGTAACTTGTTGGAGATGATGTATCTTTGTTAAAATAGTCTAGAACTATTATTCCTTGCTATATAACATGGATATACTGGGTGAGTGTGTCAAAAATTATGTATAACTATGCAAAACATTTGTTGGGAAGATGAATTCCCCAATCCTAGTGAGTGTAGAGTACTAATAAGATAATTGACCTTTATAGCCTATATGTAAGAAAAATGTTTTACCATGTAACTTTTTGGAGATGACGTATCCTTGTTAGGGAAATATATAATTATTATTCCTTGTTATATAACATGGATATTCTGGGAGAGTGTTCCCAAAATTATGTGTAACTATGAAAAACATTAGTTGGGAAGATGAATCCCCCAACCCTAGTGAATGTAGAGTAGTGATAAGACCATTGAGCATCATAGAACCTCAATTTCCCAAACTCAAATATCTAATCTAGATTTTATCTTGAACCTCAAAATGTTAATGTTGTAAAAAAAATAATGGGTTTTATCATAGCCTTTGAGCATTGCTAAAAAATAATTTACATTACCTCCCAAAACATTAATCAACCACTACAAACATACTTGTAGATTCAATTTTTCTCAGTACCCAATGCCATTGAGTTGTGGTTTTACAAATAAAAAATGTAATAGTACTCACTTACAAGGCCTTAAAATGAAACCAATATCTCATACTATTAGTATATAAATCAATTTAATTTTACCACCATTGTATCCCCCACCCATTATTTTATTCATCTTTCCGCCTGTGTTGCATACATTTGTTGTGATAAAATGCCTATGATATCTAGATAAATTAGTATGATCTAATTAGTTTTTTTGTGTGGTATTTATAATGGAAAGTGAATCATGAATTATATAATTATATCATTGTGTTTGGTACTCATGACTATAAATGAGAATAATCTATGAAGTATATGCCAACCTACAACAACTAACTATGTGTGCACCTACAAAAACTTGATGTGACTATGTGTGAACATGTGTAAACTTGGTACAACTATGTGTGCACCTATATAAACTAGTTTTGGTTATGTGATCACCTAAAAAAATAGTTTTGGTTCATATTTATGGCCATGATAATTATTATATAGTTGGAGATAAATTTAATCCATGATTTGTTTTGCATATCTGATTACTTGAAATCAATAATAAAATAATGTACTCAATAAATGCATATGGAGGAGTATTTTTTTATTTATGGTTCACATAATCCATGTTTTTATTTTCATCTTTGGACTATTATAATCACATTTTATTTTAATATAATTGTTGTATCTAATGTTATTTTGGGAACAACCATATATAATGGTTGTAACCTATAGATTTTGGTGTCTTAAAATAAAACACATGTTTCCCTATATAAGTAGGAAAGTTGTAGGTGGTAAGGGGAAACGATTTAGAAAATATGAGTTAATAGTGAGAAAAGAAAAGAAAATAGAATAGATAATAGGTTTAGTTGGTGTTGTAATTTATGTGATTTTGATGTTTATGCAATAAATGTTTTTTGAAGAAAATAAGTGGTAGGAATGAAAGGATTAAAATGCAAGTCAAAATGAGGCAGGTTCACTCATAAGGATTCGTGCTGAAGACCCTCATCCATTATATTAGTTATAGTTATGATATGTGTATTATTTATTTATTTTAAACTAATTAAAGTGTGAGTGTGTGTGTGTGTGTGTGTGTGTGTGTGTGTGTGTGTGTGTGTGTGTGTGTGTGTGTGTGTGTGTGTGTGTGTGTGTGTGTGTGTGTGTGTGTGTGTGTGTGTGTGTGTTTGTGTGTGTGTGTGTGTGTGTGTGTGTGTGTATGTGTGCGTGTGTGTGTGTGTGTGTGTGTGTGTGTGTGTGTGTGTGTGTGTGTGTGTGAGAGAGAGAGAGAGAGAGAGAGAGAGAGAGAGAGAGAGAGAGAGAGAGAGAGAGAGAGAGAGAGAGAGAGAGAGAGAGAGAGAGAGAGAGAGAGAGAGAGAGAGAGAGAGAGATCTATTCTCAATAACTTAATTATGTGTGTAATTCAATTTTTTGTTTTCTTCTAATAATGTGTAGGAAGATTACAAAATAGAGATCTATCTTTCAATTCCAAGATAGTTTTAGATTTATTTTGTGCAATTTACCTTTATTTCAAGAGTATATTCCTATATACAACACTTAGGACCACAATTTTTAAAAGTTAATAGTGTCACACATAGAGTGTTGACACCTTGAAAAACTTGTGTTTATGGTTTTATTTAAATATTTTATTATTTCCAATAACCAAGTGGTTTCCCCTCGTAATCATATCTTTTAAGTTGTACACATGCATTGGTTGTGTGAAGTTTTATTTATGAGTTATTTTTTATCATCATTTTGGTGTTGTTTATAGAGATTTTTTAACTATAATTATCTTAATAAATATTGGTTATTAATTTTTCATTCATAAATTCAATATCATTATTTCCTAGTTTAAATTTTCTACTTTCGTAAAATAAATTTCTGGCTTTCATAGATTAAATTTCCTTCTTTCATAGATTGAATTTAATACATTTCTAGATTAGATTTCTTTGTTTTCATAGATTAAACTTAATTTATGTATAATTAAAAATTAAATTTTTTTTTTAGTTCCATCTTTCATTTTAGGGACTAAGTTAGGAATCTCATACCTCTATTTTGTCTATGCATGACATAACACTAATTTGGCAAAAATAAGAAAAATTTCCCCAAAAAGGATTAACCCTATGGAGATGAAGCAATGGAAGATAAATTTATTTATGAAGGTCTAATTATGAATGTTGACATAGGGTGCATGGAGATTTTTTTTTTTTATGTATACCAATAAATGGAATCCCTCAAGGCTAAGGTGAAAGAGATATAAGAGAATAAAAACATGTCATAAGCACCAATTCACATAACACAAGTTGAGGTAGGATAAATTAATGATAAAAATATTGAAAATATGTATGTATGTGAAAAAAATCATGTACATGTCAATAATTAAAGGGTACTTACATCAACACATCCTAAAAAATGGTTGAATATTTCAAATAGGATCAACATACAATACTTGATATTCAAGGAAATGAAGATGGAATCATGCAATTTTAATAAAATGAAGTTTAGATATGCCTAGTGGCCCTTGGATATTTAATTTTAATTTTTATAATTATTTTTTACATAAATACTATACATTTCATGTTTTGAATTATATTCCACCTCTAACTTCACATTGGGCAAACCATTTCCAACAACCACTTGTTCAATGGCCATAATATCAAGGCTAGTCACAGAAGCCACCACCTTGAAACTAATATCCACAAAAAAAATTAGGTTAAATAAAAACCAACAACCATAAATGGTCTTTCTATCCAAAACATCTGATAACCCAACCCAAAATTTCCTACAATCATCTTAAGTTCATTTCCAGCTTACACATAAAAATAGTTATAAGTTAGCTTAACCGATTTATAATAATTAATTGATGGCATTCACACTTGATAAATTACATCCAGTTTAAAGGATTATAGTAGGACCATACCCATATAACCCTTAATAATTGAACCCATTTGAAGAGATTTATGAAATGATAATAAATATTGCATTACCAATAAATGAGCCAATTCTTGGAAAGCATCCATTCAAAAGTAAGGTTATACTATTATTTCTAAATTTTCCTTTTCAAAAATGATATAATCATGTAAGGAAAAAACCTTGATAAATATTTGATTTTTTTCATAAACTAAAACATGGTAGTGTGTATATTTCATTATTTTGTAGCTATCATGAATGCATCCACATATACAAAGGAAACCAGAGAATAATGATTGAAGTAGATTGGAAAAAAGAGGAAGTATCTTAAAGTAATCAAAGTAATTGGGAAAATTGTGCATCTTATAATCCTAAACATGGTTTATATCAAGCACATTAAGCTACTCAACCCTATTTAGGATACACATAACTGGTCTACTTATCAAACACATCCTTAGGAGAAACCATAATTAATTAAACAATGGAATAGTAAAAAATCTAAGGCCTTTACCATAATCCTTCTCTCTTATTACTATTGGAGCAACCAACTATAAAATTTGAGGGGGTTGTAAAATATTTTATTGTAATAATAGATTCATGGGAATACTAATATCTTTCATGATACTATATCTAAAATCCCACTTGTGGAAGCAACCGATAATCTTTTAGAAACCTCTATTTATCGACAACTTATCATTTATATTTAAATTAACATCAATTTATATAACTATGATATTGCTATACTAATCCATAAATTTGTATATATTTTAGAAAAAGGTATATATGTTGCATATTTTTATTGTTATGATTTAAATCTTATATTTTGATTTTATATTATTCATCATGTTTAATTTTCTAAGCATAAGATTTCATCCCACAACCAATGTTGTAGGTTACCTAAAATCACTGTTGTAGGTTACATATACCAATTGTTATAGGCTACTTTAAAACCAATGTTTTACACACTTACAATTACTAATTTAGGTTATATTTAGTCATTTTTATGAAAATTTCTAGGCACTATTATAGGTTTTCAATAATCAATGTTGTAGGTTACCTATAGCCACTATTGTGAACACTTATAGCCATTATTGTAGATAACGAATAGTCATGGATATATCTTTCTACAAATTATTTTTCAATGTTTCTATGATAAATATGTGTTAATTATAAAATTATAATAAATATTTTTTGGCCACAATTAGTACATATTTGAGTTGTAGAATGAGTAATTTGGTTATTTAAATACAAAAAACACTCAGAATTTAGTGTCATACCCACATGCCCGACCCTCACATAAGGATAAAATATGTCTATAAATAATAATAAATGATAATCTCATATTCAAACATATATTTTTACCATTTATTAAAGTCTTATGAACACTGTATATACACATATTCATATTTAACTATGCCTACAACATACAAACTATGTTGATCCATCTATATTTTATCCAACAAGTTGGCAGTCCTCAATAAAACATCATCCCAATAGTAGGACCCTCATATGCTATTTTGAATTATATATGTTTTTTCCAAAGTTTGATATAAATGCTATCTTGGCAATATTTTCACAAATATGTAGTCCAATCCTACATGTTGAAAATCCTCCTACATGATCTCTCAACATTATAATCTAGTTAGAGACTCAATGAAATAAATAATTACCATCATCCACTATACTTTAAATAGAGTTATATTTGATTATAAATTGTACCACACTTAAAAAATATGAGATATTATATTATTCCTCAAACATGCATGTTGTTAAAAATTATTATGAAAATTACAACACTATTATTTATTTTTTAACAATGCTGATTTTTTATAGAAAAATGCATGTTAAGAAGCTTTTAAGGGTTATTAGGAAAATATTATGTCATTCACAAACTATATTGGGCATCTCATTTTCATTTCATTGAGATAGAACAAGGGTTTGTCCTTCAATGAATTGATGGACACTTGAACCATGACATAAAGTACATCAAAAACACATTTTGATGGAATAGAGTTCAATTGTATGGTAACTATGAATGAATTACTTGTAAACATATATGTTATTATTTAGTTTTTTTTTTCCATTAATAGATTCCATGTTATTTTTCATATTGATCAATCAACCATCGAGTATTTCATACACAAATTAAATATTAATGGTTGTATTATTATATGGTTTTTATTACCTTAGGAATTAAATGTTAGTTGTGAAAGATAATCAAAAATTAAATTTAATCAAGTAAATTTAATTGTTTATTATCTTTCACAACTAACATCTATTGAATAAAGTCTACACATCAATGCCAAACATTTATTTGTGCTTTGTGTGAAATCTCCTAGAGGTCTACTCACAACTTAGTTACATGAAATTATTATTTGAATTTATATTTTTAAAGAGATACAATATTGTACACCCACTAGTGTGATAGATGTAGACATGTGGGGAAACCCACATGGTCTGATTAATTCTATCAAGAAGATTCATATAACTTAGAGGCTATTCAAGAACTAAGAAACCTCAGACATGATGGGTTCACTAAACAAGGATATTTTTACTAGCATACATGATTTTTACTCATGATTTCATTAAATAATATTAATAAGTTAAACTTTATAAAGATGGCTCAAGGATGACTAAATGTTGAATAATGGTGCAAAGAAGGTATGCAGGCCTGATTTTAGCATGTTTTCTTTCCTGGTCAACACACATTACCTCAAGTTACATGACTATGGATAAATTATTTTAGATGATAAACTTTTGGGTTAATTTAGATATTAAAAAGTCTATGGTACACCTTCTTTCTAACTCTTCATCATGTCATCTTTTCTCAAAAAGTCAAAATTTTCAAAATAAAAATCAATAATGAAAACCCTTAGGAATTTTTGATAGTCTTGGTTAGAAAACCATACTTTTGGATGAAAAATTACTAGATAATGATCTTTGAATGGAAAACCAAATTTTTGGTTTGTCAATGGAGAGGTAATAAATATTTGCAATTTGTCATATCTTTTTCATTATGTAGTTATTTCTAATTTGTTACCTAAATATTTTTTACACATGCACATCTTTATTACCATTGTATATTTTATTATTAAGGATCTTGGAACAACATAACATTGTTACATGTACCTAAAACAACACCATCCTCACTAAAAATGATAAATATGCTTATTTTTAGGGATTTCAGGATCTATGTTTTTACTTTTTCATATTATAGTTTCCTACTTACCATGCCAAAAAAAATTATCATCCATTCCAAGAGATATAGATCTGATTTATCAATTTTTTTATATTATCTTTCACTTTATCATTGTAATTGTAGGAGGTTAAAAATATACACCTAAAATCACTACTAAGTTTTCTTTCAAAACAACTATTAGATTTTTGGTCCTGAAACCACTACCACTAGCTTGTTATCAATTATTATTGCCTTAAAATGATAATTTTAGTTATCATTTTATATTTTTTATTATTTGTGACACCAAAAAAACCTATTTTTATTCATATTAATCAAGAGTTAGTTTCTACACCATTAAGATCTTTTACTTCATTTCCATTTGGTTGAACATCCCTAAAGAAATAAAATGGTTCCGTTATACTTCACAAGTTATTGAAATCAATAAAATTTATAGATATATATTCAAATTTAAGTAATTATATATGTTCTAATAATAATTTGGGATGCTTGATTACTAAAATATGCATTTGGTTATATTGCTTGAAGGACATAATTTTTCCACTTCACTACACCAACTACCAACATCTTCTAAAAAATTCATTTTCTCTTTGTTAAACCACTAAAAATTTATGTAATTTTATTTTTTATTTAGATGTTCATTTATTTATATCTTAACATTAAATTATGCAAATATTTATTTTCTCCTCTAGACCACTCCTAATGGCTATAGGTCGAATCCTTAAGCTCTCTTTTATAGAATTTGATATGCTTATTTCATCTCTTCACATTAACATCCATATATCATCAATGAATTATGATAACCTTCCATGTTTTCACCTTTCCTATTAGTTGTTATAATTACAATTCATGCTTCCTTCCTATCTTTCACACCTATTGCAACTCCCAAATACCCTCATTTTATGCCACCTCAATCCAATTGAAAAAAAAATAGACTTAGTTGGTGGGAGGGATGGTTAATAAATGGTATTTATTTCCTTGGGATGAAGTTTCATGCATATTTTCCAACTAAAAAAATCATAAATAACATATAATTAACATTACCATTAGGTTATTATGAAAGACATTTCCTATCCCAAGTCTAGTTACAAGAAAATAGAGGAATTTGTTCATAAACATGGGAAGAAATATAATAATACATGAGTCTTCTTATCATAAAGTCTTAATTAAAAAAACCCATTAGTTGAAAATATATGAAGTAATGATGATGGGATGTCTTTGTTTGAAAAATTATTAGAATTTAATGAAATAAAACATGAGAAATTTCACACACCCTTCATGGTAACATTACCACAGTGAGGAGATTAAAAGTTAATTTGATATTGTAATTTATTGTAGATGTTACTGGTATTTTAGTAATAGGTAAAATATAGTCTCATGGTAGACCTAATGCAATTGAATTAAAAAAACACATTCTACTTAATAAGGGAGGTAGTCATAATTACTATTAAGGGAATTAATTGATTATCAATGACTTCAACATGAGATGAAGTAGCATCCTTCATTATGATGTATATTAATTATGATGGTAGAATTCATTAATTTACACTATTCATTTTAAATTTTTGAGCCATTTAAGACACAATATTCATATCATGCCTAATCTCTTTGTAAATTTGTTGAGAAAAATGGCTGTGAAATTTCAAAGAGGAATAACACAAGCATTGGCTCATAGTTGTTTGATAAAATAGATAGATTATAAAGTATTATACGATAATAACCCTAAGTTATCATGGGAATTTGTTTTTATACATATTACATTCATCCAAATTTTAAGCTTGTATAATCTATCTAGATAATACATTGAATAAATTAACTTCCATTCTAAAAGAAACCATGTAATAAGTTTTTACTTCAAAGGAAGCCCATACCATTGAAATTATAAATCATCTTTCTTGTGTAAGTAAAAGAAGGAGACTCGTTATTCTTTGTGGAAAATGAAAAAATGTGTATAATTTCATATTCATAAAATAAAAGCTCACATGTGTGAACCAACAATATATATGGAAAGGGGTAAAGAAATGTTTGAACTAAGATGAAGGATCCATTGATCCTACTAACCTTTGTAATTTATTTCTTAGTATACAGTCTAAGGTTCTTAGTATAGATGCATTAGAACATGTAATAGTTTATGTTGAGTGTATGATGAGGCCTAGAAATGACACTCATCCCACATATTATTATTATATAAATCCCTTTCATTTGACCACCATTTTATTCCTCATCCATGATTTTATTCATAATTCCATCTATTTTACATATATTCATTATTGCTATAAAAGTCTATGATTTATAGATAAATTAGTATGATTCAACAATTTTTTTATGTGGTATTTATAATGGCAAGTGAATAATGTAGAATATACTTCTTACATTTTTTTTATACCCACAACTATAGAGGAGAAAATTTATGAAGTTTCTACTAACCTACAATAATTAGTTGTGGGTGTACTTGTAGAAGCTTGTTTTGACTATGTGTACACCTATAGAAATTGGTTATGACCATTATGTGACTGTTTTACAACATTATTTTTAGGTTCATACTATTGACCATGATAGTTAATAAACAACTAGATAAAAATTTACTCCATGATTTATTAGGCAGATATGATTCCTTGAAATCAAAAATAAAATAATCTACTTAACAAACACATATGGAGAAATAGTATATTTTATTTATGGGTGACACAAGCCATATTGTTCTTATCACCTTTGGACTATTGTATGCATATTTTTTAGACAATTGTAGTAACTAATTTTATTTTGGGAATAACCATTGATTATGGTTTTAATCTCCATATTCAAACATCTATACATACATCACCTACATCCCCTATATAAGGCTAAAATCTATAGGTGGTAAGCCATGAAGAACTAATAGATTAATAATTATAAAAGAATAGAAGATAGATTAGACCATAGGTATAGTTGGTTAAATAATCTATGTTATTCTAATGTTTATTAAATAAAATTATTAATGAGTAAATCAAAAAAATCAAGGAATGGATGAGAATTCAATTCTAACTAAAGCACGTCCCACTCATGAGGAATTGTGGTAAATACCCTCATCCCTTACACTATTTCAATTTATTCTATGTATATTATATACTTTTAGTAAAAGCATTAAAGTGTGTGTGTGTGTGGAATTAAATTGTGTGTTTTTCAATACTATTTGGGAAGATTCAAAAATAGAGATTTGTATTTTAGTTTCAAGATAATTTACTATCTCCTTTATGTAATTGACCTTTCATAAAAGAGTACTTTCTTATATGAAATTTTTAGCACCTAAAATTTCAAAAGTTACTAGTGCCCCAAATGTAGTGCTAACACCTTGAAAAGGTACATACCTTAGTTAATAATTAATGAAGATAGAATTTATAGTATCCAAGTGGCTTCCCCACTGCATCGTATTTTTTGGGTTATAAATGAAGGTTGACTACATTAATTTTAATCAGTGTTTTGGTTTTTTTATCGCTCACTATAAAAATTATAAATTTTAATAAATAAGTGTCATGCCTCATTGAGTTGTTTCCAAACAAAAAATATCATAGTCTTTATATGCATGATCAATCATCACATCCCATTAGACCTATGCCTACTAATATATAATGTTGTGAAGATATATAATAAATTAGAGAGCATGTATCTCAAATTTATGTAATGTGATAAAATATAATTATTGTTCCTATTAGCCATGTGTACCCTCATGAAATATGCACTAAAGTGTTTGTGAATCTATATTTTGTAACCAATGTCCCTGTAAAGTGACTGCATATGCATGGAATATTCCCTTATAATAATTATCAATATGTAAATGTCTATCACATATTTGAACCAATATGAATATATAAAATATAAACTATTTTCTTTTTAATTTTATTTTATTATTTGTGGAGGATTTTTTCTCTATCAAAACCCCACTAATATTACCTTATGAGTTGAGGGATATATCCTATAATTCACTCATCTTGGATTAAGAGTTAATTTTATCATGTTATGTATAAATATGTAATCATGTAAAACCATGTAAACATGTGGATAATATGCCATTTAAAAATGCATGTCATCAAAGCATGCATGTAACATATATAATACAATTTAGATAAACTATATGTCAAGATAGATCTATGTTTTATTGAATATGGGGAACTATTGAATGGAAATACCTTAATTAGATAAACTAATATGCAAAATCACACTCTAAAAAAATTGAAATATGTATCATAATTGATTTGGAAATATGATAAAAATTAAAAATTACTAAATAAGGAAAGCATAAGAAGAAATAAAAATAATTATCTAGAAAATAAAGATGTACGATGTTTTAGAGTTTGAGATTGACTATGTTGATTGGGTGGAGCTTAGAACTAGAGTTGGTAGGGCCTCTAGATAACATCACTCGGACTATATGGGAAAGGGTATGGATGTTGTTATCCACCTAGGGTACTATTTTATTGAGGCGAAGATCTTTTTTAGTTTCTATGCACCTCCACTTGTTTATTTTTCTAACTTTGTAGGAACTTTCAATTCAATTCTGGGACCATTGTGTGACTGATTTATTCCTCAAAACCCTAGTTCGACATGCAAGAAGACTAATGTTAAACAATGGAGTAAAAAAGTGTTAGAAGTTAAATTTTTGTGATAAATTACACCCCATGTGTTAATATTTACTTACATACCACTACTTTTAAGAGGGATCAAATTTCATGTAGTTCTCCCAAGCTATGGTGGGGTTTATGAAATTGGTGGAATATGCTAGTTGGTGTTGTGATTTTAGTGTGATTAGATGCTTCAAATATGAATTATAACCTTTTATATGTATTTATACTTTATATAAGGTATATTAGGTATGTATTTGATCATAATTGGAAGAAATAGGGATTTTTCTCTTAGTGTGAAATTTGAATTATGGTGTTTTTATGTGTGTAAGCCTCTTTTGTGTATAATGACTTGAATTGTGTTTATATAGTAGTACTTTTAGTATTAATTTAGATAGGGATTATTAAAAATAATTGTAAAACCTTTGGGTAAATTTTAATTTTATAAAATATCTATTAGTTGGTAGGAGGACAACATCCATGATGGTGGACAACAACAGGGTGTGTTATAGTCTAATAAGGGTAGTATTGTCCAAACTGTGAAAATAACTATGTAATGGGTGCTAATCAAATAGTGTCTAAGCCCAAGTTGATAAGAAATGTAAATTTATGGGTCATGGGGTGATTTCATATATTTTTAAGGGTGTATCACCATCAAAAAATTGAGTGAAGGTGGTCAAAATGCCATAGGATAGGTCTTGATATAATTTTGTCACAAGGATGGTCATAATTACATGTTTAATCTTAAATGTAAATTTATGTGAGTAAATCTCCCCCACTTATTTTATTCTAGTAATGCAAAAATTTAAAATTACTAGAGCAAAAGGAATATAGAGCACACCTAAACTTACTATGAAGTATAGTGTTGAATGTAGGTTCCAAATGTCAAACTATGTTCCATGAAAAAACCTACAATGGCACATGTATAAAATCAGTCCTTAATTAAGATGGAAACCAATAATAAAATATAATAAAATAGAGATATAATTAAAAACAAATGAATTCACCTTATTGGGTATGCAAACTATTGTGTACTTTAGTGCAAAACTTGTGACTATGGAGGGTATGCCCCTTAGATATTTCATTCATGTTGAATATCTTGGATTGGACTATGTATTTACCAAATATATTTGATTAGGAGAGTGTGCTTGATAAATAAAGGTATTCTTGACTCCATATTTTTATACCTATGGTGGTGATGTGGTTTGGAATCCATTTATGGAACCTAATAGATTATTTTGGTTTAAAACTCGTTTAAAATAACCAATCACTACAAAAGGAATAGGCTCATATATAGTGCAAAACTAATATAAAACTATTGTAAGTAGATTTTATAATTTGATTATGGTTATATAGTGTGGATAATGATAATTATTTACATTCCATCTATGAAACTGGTGCAAAATTGAGAAAAAATAGGGAGTCATATGTCATGTGCATGCCCCCTAATTTGAGAAAATTGAGACAAAAATCTAAGCAAATTACGAAAACTAGAAAAGAAAACTATTGAAAATTGGTCAGGGTTGTTTTGGATTCTGATATTTTTTAGGAATGCCTATTTTTTGATCCTTAGTACAATAATTCCTTACCTAGATAATAATATGATGTAATAATGTCTTTTGGTAGTGCTTCTATCTCAATTATCTTTCTTAGCACTTTATAGTATGCATAATTTTTTAATGTATGTAAATTGAAGACACTGCATGTGTACTATTTATGTATGTCTGAGTGTTAAACTGAGTGAGTAAAATATCTAAGATAAAATCCCTATGTATGCCCCTTCTTTTGAGACTACTTGTTGTGTCTATGTAATAACTTGACTCAAAATAGAAAGTTATGTGACATATATTATGAAACATATGTAAATATAATTATTAATGATAACATATAGAAACATGGAATCATCATATCAATAAAATTAATATTTAGCCATGTGAGATGTATGATATAATAAGCACACATAATGTGAATGTCTAGATAGATGTTTGCAATTTAGGAACATAAATAATTAATATGAACTGAGTATCAAAGGATGAGTATAACTAATTTTTAAGGGATGCATGATATCCATCATGGCATGTAAATATGATCAAAATAACTACAAGGAAGTTTCATCACCAAAAGGCATAAATACAAAATTTACACAGAAAGCATAAAAAGCACACAAATAGAAGGATAGGGAGACACATATAAGGGACATGTTCAAATATTTAAATCATACACAAAGACATGTTCAAATGTCATCACATACATAGAATCATAGAACATATGCTTCGATCCACACACACAATGACCTATTCAAATGTCCTCAAACACAAAAAAGAAACACGACATGTTCAAATGTCCTCAAATGCATAAAATAAAATAAAATGAGGTATTAGAGTCATACACATAATGTCATATTCAAATACCATAACTTAGAAGAGGTACACTTTTAACATGATTCATGAATGAATAAATAAAGGAATTCATAAATGTCTAGTTGATCAGCGTAATAAATTTGAAGCACAAGTGGGTTTAATAGCCAATATAAATAATAAAATATATCAACATTTTAGTATCTAATTAATATCAATAGATGTAATGGAATTAAAATACTCACTTATGAGTAAGAAAATATGATCAAGGAATGATAAAATGTATCTATGAGATGCCCCCAGTGAGTTAGCTAGTGTATGTACAATTTTTATAAATCATGTGTGTGAAGCTGAGAAATGATACTCTATTCTCACTAGGACAACATCAAAGAAATAGACAATATATTAGAGTGATCTTGTCCCCTAGTGTGCTGATGTCTAACTAAATTTTTTACATATTAGAAAATGAAATCATTTGTAAATATATTTGGAATGGTTGTCCTATAATCTCTTCAATCACTCATGTAAATTGTGTGAAGCATATATGACATAAACTAGTTAAGATAAGTACTAAATCAACTATTCACAAATAAATAGGTGTAGAATGAACTAAACATAAGAATACATAGGTTTTGGTTTTGTATTTTTTATAAAAAAATTATTGATTATTTTATTTTTAAATATATATGTAAATTTAAATGATAAAAGTAAGAGAGAAATACTACTTGATGTGTCCTTCTAAGGACTCACAATCAATGGGTAGTGTGTCAAATTTAGGAATTGTGACACTACATGAATATAAAGTGTCATATTTTTAGGAATGTATTGAGCTAAATTTTGGATTTGAAATTTGATTTCCATTATATTATAATTGTTGTGGGAATGATGATGATCAATGGTATACTATGTAATTGGGTGGGCATGGTGAACCCTAGGGATTTTGGGAACCCATAGTGACTTTTAAGAAGTTTGAGTTTTTTCCCTTCTTGAAACACCCTAGTGATTTGTAATATCAATCTGGGATGTTTTGGCATATAAATAAGAGCTCTAGAATCTATGTAAAACCTTTGTGAAAGTCATTATTCAAGGATAATCATTATTAGTAATTTTGATATTTATTTTTGAATGTTTTGAATAAGTTTCACCTTTTTAGGTGCCTTAACTAGAATTTGTTGTTGTGACCCTGTGTCAAAATATGATAAGGGGTATTCATATGGGATACCCTTAAATTTTATTAACTCATCGACATAGACATAATTTAGTCATTTGTGAACTATATAAATAAATACGTGAATCTATTGAATCGAAGGGTATCCAAATAACATATTGAAGACCACTACACTAAGTACTACTATGAATCTAGTGGCCACATGTGTTGGACCAATTTTTAGTGGTAATTTAATTTCACCAATGGAAATATGAATTTGTCTATTGAACCCTTTTATTTACATGGTGGGGTGTATTATATCTTTATCTATGTATCCAAGGTTATAGATAAGTGTACTAGTGAGCATACTTACACTTGAACCATTATCAACCATAACAATGTGAATAATATGGTGGTCAATGTATGATTGAATGAATAATGAAAGTGAATCTAAGTCATCATTTACTATATCATTTTATTTAAATTTGATGAGATTTATGAGAGGTATTGTAGTATTTTATGTACCAATGATTCTATTCTAAGGACCTGAAACATTTATCTAAGAATGATAGGAAATGGGAGGAGGGTGTGCATTATAGGCATAATACACTCTTGAAGTATCTATTTTCTCATTAGTTGTATGATTAGGAAAAGTATAATTAAATATTTTCGTTATTTTCTTTCACTTTTTCAAGGTTTTTGATTCTCTATTGGTGTGATCACATTAGTTATGTTTGCATATATCAAATCATGAATCTTGTGCCTTTAACCAATGCAAATGATGGAAGTGTGGTCCAGTGCCTTGTGATAATATTAAAATTTATTTTGATTAAATAATTATGTAAGTGGTTGATTCAAATCAACCTTTATAATATGAGGGATAGATATGACATTTCATCCCAAAAAAGTCTTTAGAACCCTGTATGGAGCTTCTAGTAGATTATTAAGTTGCATATTTCATGGAGTTGTTATTACAATGTGCAGAGTTGGTTGTAAAACTATGTTTACTATTTATTTTTTATCATTTAGATTTCTTGTTAACCTTACCTTGTATGGATTTTAATTTTAATCTTGGTATTGGAATTAGTTTTTGTTATATACTTGAGTTTATTTCCAAGAGGTTTATTTCTCTGTCCCTTATTGTATGGCATAAATATGTGAATGAAGGTAATTATTTAAGCATGATTGATTCATGAAGGGTTGGAAGAAAAATATATTTTGGATTTATTTTTATGCCATAGGATTTTTCATCTTAGATAGTGTTGTCTTGTACCTTAAGACATTATGCAATAGGTTCATTTGATTTTTTTTACGTTGGAAAATATAAGTATATGAGACTTTCTCACTAATATTGATCAAATAATTTGAAAGAGAAATATAAAAAAATTATTTGAATGCATGTAAAAATTTATTAGTTATGTTTTGAAACTATTGTAAATCATATTCCTTTAAACTTTGTGGGGACAACTTTGTCAATAATCTATCATTGGACACATAGTCTGAAAATGCTATGTGGAATGCTCCTAAATGTTATTTGGGGTAACCCTTACCATCATATAGGGTAAGCTTGGGTTCCATAAAACTTGTAGGTAGAGGATATAATATATTATGTTTTACTAATGGAGTATTTGATAAAGTATGAGAATCAAGGGGATATTTTGGTTTCAAAGCATCTTGCTCTAAATGTAGCACCTTGGCTTGCAAAAAATGAATCTCATGTATAAGGATTGTACATTAGGAGTAGAATTTATTATTACCATGTGTGGTGTTCCCAATATCTAAGTAGTTATTGGCATGGCAATATTATATAATAATTGGGTTTACCCCATAATGAATGTTTGAATACAGGTTATATTTATGATGGTCATATGATTATAAGTGTTAGGGTAAATGTTCACCAATATGTTTTATTAGAATATAGGTTCCTATATCAAATGTAATTACCCTAATTAGAAAAACTATTATGCAAAATAAGATAGTAAATAGTGTGTAATATGTATCATAGTTGATTTAGAAATATGTTAAAAGTTAAAAGTTACTAAATAATGAAAGAATAAAGATAAATGCAAAGAATTATATGGAAAATATAGATACGATATGTTGCAAAGCATTAGATTGACTATGCTGAAAATGTTGACTAGGTGGAACTTGAAACTAGAGTTGATAGGGCCTCTAGATAAGAGTGTTGGTACTAGACATGAGGGGTATTTTTGAGCACATAGGATGTTGTTGTCTTGAGGTGAATAAATTTACTGGTTATGTTTACCTCTAATTTTTTAGTTTTTTTACTATACAAGAACATTTGATTTGATTTTGAGACCATCGTGTGACTAATTTTCTCCTCAAAACCCTAGTTGCACATACAAAAAGACTAATGTGAAACCATTGAGTAAAAATGGGTTAACATTTGAAGTTGGGAGAGACCTCAAAACCCCATGTGTTAAGTGTTGCCTATATACCATTAATATAAACAAGGATCAAACTTCATGTAATGGTCCCAAGATATATTTTTATGTTTAAAAAACTAGTGTAATATACTAGATGGTGGCATAATTTTAGTGTGATTAGATTCTACAACTGTGACTTGTGACTTTGTAGAGGTTTTTAGGCTTTAGCTTAGTCTTATTAGGGTTGTATGTGATCATGATTAGGATAATTATGATATTTGATCTTAGTGTACAATTCAAATTATGTTTATTTTATGTGTGTAATCCTATTCCATGAAAAATGACTTGAATTATGTTTATATAGTGGTATTTTTTATATTCCTTCAGATGGGGCTTATTATAACTCCTTGGTTGATGTTTGGTAATTTGAATTTTAGAAAATAGTCTTTATTTGGTGGGAGAACAACATATAGGATGGTAGACAACAATAACATGTGATATGTTCTGATTAGGGTGCTTTTGTCCAAAGTGTGCAAATAGATAAGTAATTGGTGATAATTAGATAAGATTTAAACTTGGACTACTGAGCAAGATGAGTGGATGGGTCATAAGGTGATTTAAGATGTTTTCAAAGGTTGATCACCATGCAAAAAATGAGTGAAGGTGGTAAAAAGGATAGAGGATACGTTAAGAGATATGTTTCTCAAAAGGATGGTCACAAGTGCACCTTTAAGCTTAAATGTAAATTTATGTGACTACAATCTTCAATTTGGAATGCAACAATAATAATCATTAATGTAGTGATTAAATAAGATTATGTTATAAAGAGGTCCATGATGTAAACCATACAACCAAAAAAAATGGAGGTGTATGATATGTATCATGACACCCTTAAACTCATCAATAAAAACAAAATAAAAAAACTAAACAAGATAAGTAGAAAATCTTAGATCAATCCACTCATGGGTACAAATCATTGTGCATAATGCAATGGGATGTAGAAAATGGAAATAAAAATGTATAAACAGAAAATTCCAAGGGTTAGAAACAAGGGATATAAATTTGTTACACTAAAAAAGGCTGAAGGCAAAAAATTGAAGGACATAAATATATCACAAAAAATATGAATACCATAAAAAATATAAAATAAATGACTAGAATATTATGAAAGAGTAAGAATTTTAATGAACCGTAAACAAGTAAAAGACAGTCTACACCATTAACAAATGTCAATATCATAACATGGAAAAATATAATATCCATGTATCACTATGTAACATATGAATAACTAACAATACATGTGTAATCAATCTAGATAGTGTAACATGGTAACATTGCATATATATATATATATATATATATATATATATATATAAGTTGTGATAATGTGACCTAAGGAATAAGATGCACATATAATTGGCATGGCCACTGGGTATAGGATATTCCAACATCTATGTGTTCATGTATTATTTTTATGTCTTACATCAGACTCATATACCATGAAAATCATGAGTGTATGAAATATAATATTCCATTTACAAAATATGTAACATATGCAAAATAATACCATCTAGTAATCATATCGTGTTTAGGTTCCAGTATTTTTTTGAATTATTTAAGTTTTTATTTTTTAATTTATCTTAAAATTTTAAAATCTATTACTAATTATCCCATCAATGGGATAGTCATGGGGAATTCTTATATCTGTTGTATAAGTGTTACTTGTGAGTTAAAAGTACCATATGTAGGTGTATTAGAATTTTAAAATGAATCAAGTAATATAATGTAGATACTATCATCACTTATAGGCTAATATATATCATGATTAACTATAAAATGTGAAAAAATCTATGAGGTTCACTCTATAGTAGGAAGATGTATCAGTTCTTATGTTCACTATGAAACACATTGAACTATTTGTGGTGCTAGCTTAGTACATGGTATAGTATCTTATGGCCTTTGTATAACCTGAATAAATTTTAAAAGTAAAATAGATACTTATTAATGTCACCTACTATCTTCTAAGTTGATTTTATATTAAGATATTTCATAGGTGTAACAACTAACTCTTCATAATGCTCTTGAATAGGTATAATAATAGACTATTCTAATGATTAGGGTAGAGGAGGAGATATTAGTGGTTAAAGAGGGTATTCATATAGAATACCTAAAAATATAACTAACTTGTCATGGTGTATATATTATATATATAAATTCACTATTTTTGGTAAGAAAATGAGCTTCCTATCAACCTATTGAATGTTCATGTGGCTAGTAATAATAAAAAAATTATAGAAATTACATCATAAATGACCTAAATGGGTAGCATAATGTTTTACATATTTTTTTTTGTCCTTCCATATAATACTTTGATTACTATTATCAATTTTTTATTATCCCATTGTGTCTATCTAAGTGTGTTTAGAAGTGTCATTGTGCACATGTTCATTCTTGAATCATTCTAAACCATGAAATTCTATATGGGTTTCTTATTGATGACAACTCATATGAAAGTCTATGGAGAAATGAAATGTCATCTAGAATCCAACAACCATAAAATGTAATTACAAGGTGTTTTAGTAATATGCTTTTAAGTGTACTAATATTTTTTTCTATTGGGTGATCATATGTTGCAGTTAGAAGATGTGTAATATATGAATTATGTACTTTTGAAAGTATAATTTTTATTTGTTTCCTCATGCTTTGAAAATGGATAATTGATGATTTTAAATTTTTTTATTTCAATTTTTTATGATCAAGATTCCTCTATTAGTGCTCTTAACTCATTATTATTGTCATCAATAAGATCTTATATCTTATGGTTTAACTTTAAACATCTATTTTTAGAATGTCCATGAGCTATATGGTAATAAAAGTATGGATTACCATCACAATTATTAAGTGTAGATATGATTGGATCAAAATATTTTAGTTGATGAAAAGAAATGAGGTTATATTGAATTAAATTTGGTAATAATACATGAGAATTTCATGGCAATCGTCAAAACATCTACTTCTATGGAGTGGATAATATTATCCTAATTTTAGGAATGGTACTACATTAATCATCTCCTTTAGCTCATTATCATTATAATTTGATTTAACCTCTTATCTTTTCTTGATTTTAAATTTAGTTGTTGAAGTACCTGGAGAATTAGGTGCATACTTGATTTTCTTCAAATTTATGATTTTTAGTTCTCGCTCTTTCAATATATGACATAACTCATCAAAATACTTGATTTTTTGAATACTGTTAACTCATGCATTAATGCAAGAAAAATTATTCAATATGTTTTGTAACTCATTACATACCATAATCTTGGTCAACTTATAAATTAGTAAATACCTAAATCTAGTCACATGTACTTGACATTGTTAATTATTAACACATCTTGAACCACTTGACTTATGAATATATAAATGATTCTGATTCACCATTATTCTAAGCCATTTATCTATATTCAAGGTTGACACCTTTATTTTATATCAAAAATAGATAGGAATTCAAAATTTAATGCTCAACCTATTTATATCACTCTTAAGCTACTACCAACCTAAGGAAAATTATCCTTGATTTTGTCGAGTAGGTCCACACTAGGAAGATAACTCAGTTGTCATAGAATTATACACCTAGAGTATCCTTAACTTCGTGCCAATTATGGGCTATTTTAAAAATTTAAATATTAAATTGGGTATTCGCAAATGTTTAACGTTTCACTATATAGGAGATTCAAAACATCATTTCAAAGAGGATGTGATCTTTATCTGGCATCCAAATTTTATAGTATTGTACATTGAGAAAAACTTCCCTATTATTCCAAATTCCATATAAATCCCAAGGAATAATCTCAAATAAATTTTAAATCAATTAGAATCAATTCAAGATCTAACATTGTCAAGCATAAAATAAATATTTTAAGATGCATAAATATAGTCAAAGATTACAATTGCACAATCACTCTAGGTGGGAGAATTACATGTGGATTTATTCCCTCCTTAGAGTACTTGGATACTAGGTAGTGGTCAATCATTAAAGGTAGTGATTAGGGTTAATTTAGCCCATTACACTTCCCCTTATTTTTTTTAGAATTATATCTCTCACAAGTACCCATAAGTAGGGTTTTAAAATCAAATATAAGGAAAAAAATGATCTTCCCATGGTATAAACCTGATCAAAATAGCTTATCCCACTCAATAAACACATGTGTATAAGGTTAAACCATTAATATTTCATCACAATAACATTAAAATGTATGTAGTCAATAGACACAATTCACCCATGTTGTTGTCTAGGGAATATGGACTTATCCATAAATATTTTCATATTGTGTTCCTAAATATAAGCTATCACAGTCCTATTTGACCCAAATTTACATTATCAAACTTTAATCATAGTCAACCAAAAAATAGAATATAAGCTAAGTCATTTTTTTCTTAGTGTTTCTAAAAAATAACAAATCATTACATTTATAAAGTTGTAATCAAAATTATTGGTATATTTTATATCTTAAATATTTTAAATTTTTATACCTATATAATACATGTTAGATCAAAATAAGGGTAAAAAACAAGAAATGTCTTATATAAAATTACCTTTTCACTAATTGCTTCTTTGGACCCTTCCTTGAGTTTAGAAATTTATGGATAAAATATTTTTTCATTAGTTTTAATGGAAAATTGTAATATAAACTAATATTTCAAATGGTTGAGTCCTCTAACTAATTATACGAGTTCTTATAGAACCACCAAAAATCATATTAGTTGATATTTTTTGGGAATAACTTGGTCAATAAGATGCTTAATCTAGGCATGTTGTGGGGAATGATCAAAAGTGTTTTTAAGAATAACATTTACCTTTACAAATTTTAAGCTTATGAGCTACAAATCCTATATTTAATGGATAAATTGATATCATATGGGAAAACATGTCATGATGAAAATCATAGGAAACCATTGAGTGATTATCTATAGATGTAATTTCTCTAATTACAACAAGTAAACTTAAAAATATAAAACATTTTACTAGAGGGAACATGTAATAGGATAAGTTAATGATTTAATATCCATATCCATATTAGTATGGGAATATATAAAATGCATAGGAATAAGAATGGAATATTATTTTAATAATTATTTTTACCCCATACCTTGGGTGGAAATAACATATGTAGCTAAAATTTAGATGTAAGAATAATACCCATAATAGAAGTCTGAACACCTATGGTTGGATTACTATATTGAAAGGCTTGATTGAAAATAAAAAATGGTTCTTATTGTTAAGTAAATGTAACAACCTTAAATTTGTGTGAAACCTTTGATTATATGATCAATCTAACCACTTTATCCACTTCTTTAGGATATTGATGAAGTCTATGACAAAATATGGCCAAGGAATTGACTTGGTAAAAGTATACCCCACTAAGATAATTTGGATAAATACTATTTTTGGTTTCATGAGTATCTTTATTATATTTAATATCATGTTATATATGAGGTATTTCAACATTATCATTAATTTGTACATATTAATGAATAACTACATCCTCAAAATGAGAAAAAAATCATTGTATTTGTTGTATCCATGTTAGAAGGAGCCAAAGGAATATAATTATGATCTATATGGACCCATTTAATTAAGAATTATACCTTAAAATAAAAAGGTAAATATAATTATTGGATGGAATAGGATTAAAGTGACCACACGAAATTTGACCATTTCACTCTATGTCCCTTACCTGCTTTTGCCCTATTTAAATTATATGAGACCTAGTTTTCTACTAACTTTGGTTTATTTCTTGATGTATCTTGACTTATGGTGATCATATGGGGTAGGTATGGACTTCATTGGCTATAATTTTTTATTAATCTTATCATCCTGAGGACCCTATTCTTGGTTAGATTTATTATAGGTGGATTAAATGGAGTTGTAAAGACAGGGTCATCCTTAAATTTTTTTTTGTGAATCTAGGGTTATGTTTATATTTTCATTCTTAGCTCTTTTGGACTAGATTATTAGTTGGTGTCTCACTACCCATCCTTATAATTTTTATCCCCACTCACTTTCCCATTGTACCACACTAAAATATTCTCTTATCATCCCTTTGCCAAGTTCTGGGCATGTTTCATCTAGTTTGTTTCCTTTTTCATGGAGCCTGCATCTTTCAAAAATAAGTCCCTAGATATGTTTCCATTCATGGACTTTTCTTTTTCTTATTGGGTTTTTATACTATCCTGGAGTATGTGAATCAAGGGGTAGTATTCGAATTTACTCAAAAATAAGTTCCTCACTAGGTATATGCATCTATTGATTGATTGGGCTAGTACCTATTTGACATTTAATGACCTCAAGAGTGGTCTATCAGTGTGGTGTGAAATCCATGATGGACCTTAGATATCTTATGGATAAATTATGTAAGACCAGATCTATGGTTCATAAAGTGTATTAGAGAGAACACTTAGGAAAATATAGTTTGAAAATGGAATAGCTTGTTTTGTGCTTATTCTTTCATTCATATTTATAGATGGAAATTTACAATAAAAATACAAGTTTTCTGGTTTGTGATTTACTTTTGATGTTTTTTGTTGACCATTTTGATCTATGCCTACCACCTAGTCTGTGTTGACCATTCCGGTCTATGCCTACCACCTGGTCTGTGTTGACCTCTATAAGTGCTAGTTTGTTGACTGAAATAAATTTATTTCTAATACTTCCCCCATAGATCCATACTTCTATGACCTTAATACTTAAAGACACCCTTATGATCCAAAGTCATAACATATGTGTCTCACCTACCTCTATGAGTCTTATAGTTTATTAGTTACCAATTTACATAACCTCCTTGACCCTTAATTTATCTCTAAAATTTATAAAAAAAAAAAATCACTCAATTCTTTGGTAAAAATATTTGCAACTTGATCTTCAATGTTGTAGTATACAATTTGAATGACATAATTTTAAATCAATTCTCTAATATAGTGATGGTGAATCTCCCCATATTTTATTCATTCACGATAGATAGGGTTCTTTTCCAATTGGAGTGCACTTTTTTTATCAAAATACAATGTTGAAGGTTAATTTTGTGAAAAATATAAATCACCAAGTATTATCCTCAACCATATTACTTCATGGGTAAATTTATAAGCTGATGTATAATCTATCTCTATTAATGACAATGCAATCATTGGTTTGTTTTTTCTACACCATTAGATATCACTTGAACTAATGTTGAATGCAAAACTAATAGTATACTTATGATCAGTTACACATCTAACACAATCTGAATTTGTAAAACTTGTCAAAGACACAGCAACACATGCCACATATTCTATTCCAAAATTTATAGTGCCTTTCACATATTTTAATATTATTTTAGCATCTTTCCAATGAGGTATTTTTGGAGATGACATAAACTTTAAAACTAGACTAATGGCATAAGCAATGTTAGGCATAGTTATAATCAAATAGATAAGAATCCACACTAAATATCTAGATAATGTGCCATCTATATTTTTTGAATCAACACATTTTGATAGTTTCATCCCTAATTCAATTGGTGTAGTGGTAGCTTTGCATTTTTCCATTTTGAATTTTAATAACAAATATTGTGTATATTTGGATTGAGAGAGCATCATCCTATCATTTTGATACCACACTTGTATACCAAAGTTAATAATGAAGCAGTCCTAGATCAACCATCTCAAACACATTTCTTAATATTTTATCTATGTCATCAGCCAACATGACATAATTACTTGTAATTATTATGTCATCCACATAAATTACTATAACTACAATTCCATCATCACACTTTTTTATATAAATATTAGGGTCATATGGACTTTTTACAAAACCTTCTTGTTTGAAGTATGCATCAATCTTAGCATACCATGCCTTTGGTGCCTACTTCAAGCCATATAAAAACTTATTCAACTTGTAAAAAAGATGTTCATGACCTTTTTTTACAAACCCTTAGGGCTATTAAATGTAGATTTTCTCTTGTAAAACAACATTAAGGAATGCATTTTTCACATCTATTTGATGAACCTATGATTTAAAGTTATCAACCAAAGAAATAATATGTCTTATTTTATTCATTGTTGAAATAGGAGCAAATATTTCATTAAAATAAATTCCTTATTACTTATAATACCCCTTTGGTACAAGACATGCTTTGAATTTTTAAATGCATCCATCAGATCTAATCTTCGTCTTATAAACCCATTTAGTACCAATAATATTATTACCTTTAGTAAGTTTTGTCAATTCCCATGTATCATTTTTCATAAATGAGTTATATTCTTCTTTTATTGCTTACTCACATTCTTTCTTACCTTTTTATTCTTCATAGTACTGAGGATCACTTAGTTTGGTGATTCTAGTCATCAAGTCATAGTTAAGATTATGATATTTATCCTGAACTTGATTACTCTATTGATAAATCTCTTCAAGGTTTTTCATTTTCCTTGTGGGAATTTGTGTATTTCCATTGGGTTATTCCTTCTCTATGTCCTTAATTATTATAAATGATTCAAAAGTAGGTTTGGATTCATTATGCATACCTTCATAAAATACATTCCTACTAATAATGACTTTCTTATTTTAATGATCATATAACCTATAGCATTTAATTTTTTCACTATAACCAATGAAGATATATTTCATAAATATATTATTAATTATATTATTTAATTCATCAAGCACATGAAAATAAGCATCACATCCAAATACTCTAAATTATTTGACTTATGGTTTACTAACACACCATGTTTCATGAGGTATCATGTTTTTTAAAAACATTGTGGGAGACTTATTGAGTATAAAAGGAAGCAATATCTATTACTTCAACATAGAAAGAATTAGGTAAATTATTATATTTAAACATGCACCTACCCATTTATGCTAATGTTATATTTTTCCTCTCTGCAACCCTATTTTGATAAGGTGTGTATCTCACTATTATTTGGCACAAAATTTTGAAATTATTTTATGATATACTATGTTTCATTATTTGTTTTAAGAATTTAAACTTTTCTCCTACTTTCATTTTCCACTATGGATTTGAATATCTTGAATCTCTCAAATGCCTCACTTTTTTACATTAGAAAATAAACCCAAATTTTTATTTAAAAATAATTAATAAAGGTAAACACATATTTTTATCATGCCAAAAAAGAAGTAGGAAATTAACAAACATCACTATGCGCCAATTGTAGTTTTATTTTTCCCTAAATCCTCCTTTCTCAAAGCTATCCTATGTAGTTTTTCATATAAACAAGCTTCACACACACTTGAATATGAATAGATTATTTAAAGTCCATAAACCATGTCTATGTTTTTCATTAAACCCAAACTTTGATAATTAAGATGCCCAAACATGAAATTCTATAATACACTAGAATTTTCATGACTTGTATAGACACCCAATTCCAGCCACAACTAGCTTTCATCTATACTTCAGATTGATTCTAACCAACCATTGAATCACTAAACATCCCAATTTTATCTGTGCATCATTCATTAGTGCTCAAAATCATGTTGAGTCATCCTTTTCTTAGATACTAACCAGTATGCAACAATAGCCTCTCATGAATTCACCCCCAATCATCTTATCACATAAAAAATATCAATTTGGCCTATGGACCCATTGACTGGGCTCTTAATAAAATCTTAAAAAAGTAAAAAGTTTAATCAAAATAAATTAATTAATTAATTAATATTAAATGCTTAGTTAAATTATCCATTTGTAATTAATGAATATCCAAAAATGAAAATTCTAAAACAAAAATATCAAGTTTTTCATTGTTACCTTTATGAGTTGTCAGAATATCTCAAAATATCCCAAAATATTTCATTTGAAAACTATGACTAGTAACTAAAAATCATAATTGCATAACTTTTAACTTAAATAAAATTAATATCAACTCAACCTTAAATAAACTTGGGTGAGATTTAATTCTTGAGGATATAAATATAATTCCATACCAATTGATGTTTAAGATATCTTGGGGTAATGTTATAATTCATAAATAGATGCAAAGAAGTCTTGCATATAATGTTACCATGTCAAATTCATGAGCCAAGTAGCCAAACCAAGGTGCTAAGGAAAGGTGAAGACAAAAAATATCCATTGATGAATATTTATTGATGCACAATCCAATAAATCCATTTCTACAAGTTATTTGGATCTCCAAGGAAGGTATAAGAATTTTTTTTTATGCTTTAGTTATGTTTCATATGCATGCTTTTTACCTATGCTCTCCCTAGTGTCTAGGTTAAAAGTGTTAGTGTTTAGTCTGGTTAGTTGGATTTAATTTTATCTTACTAAAAAAAAAATAATATTCCCTCTTGGATTCATTTTTCACATAATGACACGTCTGATGGGACTCTTCATGAGCATGCACCCCACAAAATTGTTTTGTTTTTAATCTTTTATCCTATTTTTGTTTTTGTTTTTCTCAAATAAAAGCATCCCATCAAGTATTAATAAATTTTTATGTATTCAATATTTTTTTATAAATTTTTATAAATATTTCATTAAAATTATATAAAAATTTCAAATAAACACTAGTTATAGTTTAGTAATTATGATCAAATTAGTGACTATCACTTTCATTTTATATTTTCCTACTAAAAATGGTTAATACATAGCTACAGATGATTATTTTTTTGTTATTCACTATTTTGATTTAATTTTTTTCAAATAGGTGAGCATTATACCTATAAAAAACCTCCAAATATTTTGTGAAAAATTGGTTCGTAGTTTAAAATTTATGATCAAATTAGTGACTACCACTTTCATTTTTAATTTTCCTACTAAAAATCGCTGATACAGAGTTAATAATTTTTTTTGTTATTCATTGTTTTGATATTAATTTTTTTATATAGGTGATACTTGGACCTATGAACAACCTAAAAATATTTAATGAATAATTGGTACATAGTTAATAAGTTATTATCAAAACACTGACTTATACTTTTTTATGTTTTTGTGTGTTCAGTTTTATTTTTAACATTGATTTTGTAGGTTAGCCTTCTAATTTATTGCTTGTAGGTTTTGATAGTTTAAGATTGATTTTTGTGTATTATTGAGATAAATTTCAATAATATAATTTTTATAAAGAAACAAAAACCCTAACACTTTTTATAGGATTTAAAGATTGTGACCTAGGAATTTGACTCAAGAGAGGATTTTTAGTATGGTGTTAGTTCCAAAATGAAAACAAAATGAAATAAATACACTAATAGAAGAACATCTCTAGGCATAGACACTAGGGAGAGCTTATTTAACAAAATAAAATGACAAACACAACTAAAAAGAAAGGAACTAAAACACAATAATTCTTTCACCTTCCTTGGATGCTCCAAATGCCTTTGTAGTAGTGGTTTGCTTGGCTTGTGCTCATGAAGTCCTTAGCAAGGGAAGCTTGGCTACCTCCATCTCTCCTTAGAACCTTGTGCTTTAGCTTGGCTTAGCCTACCTTAAAATTAATTTGACATGGTAACACTAGTTGTATGAAGCTTTTGGAACCAATCTTGCATTATAACTTTTCACAAATTAAGCTTAGAAATGATGTTGTGAGGCCTCCTATTTATAAATTTTTGGATTTGATCAGAATCAACCTCAACCACCCATCTCAAGATTGAGATGTGTAGTTGAGGATTAATTAAATTTTTGGAATTAAGTTTGTAATTATCTTCATAATGACATTGGAAGAAGGTGCAGTTAAGAGGCATGGAGGGCATCATGGAAGGCATTGATGAGGCATGGGAGGTATGGATCCTGATATTTATGGCATTTATGGCCTAGGGATGTCTTCTCAAGAAATGAGGTCACTGATGATGCATATATTCAATATTCATTTCTAAAAAAAAGTATTCAACAAGTCTCCATGTAATTCTTGATTAGGCCTTAATTTGGGTTAATTAGCTCTTAAATATGATTAAGCACTTTATGCACAAATTATTCAAATTGATTAGAATGTCTTATTATTGGTCCTAAATTTGACTAGATTAGAATTAGAAGTCTATGTTAGATGAATTAGATACGTATTCCCATTTAGGATGTTGCCAATAACAAATAACAAAGGCACGAGTCTTGTGCAAAAGATTTGATAGGAAAGAGCAGTTTACAACATGTGGGTGAAGAATTGGCATTTTGACTTGAAATGATATGATCAAAGTTAGCTATCCCATAAATTTAATTACCCTGTTTAGTGATACCTTGGCCAAAATCAGTACTTGAATATGTTAGATTCACATCATTTTGTATGTTTTAGTGTTTTTAGGCCAAATTGTGTATTTTAGATGGAAACTAGCCAAAAGCTTGATTGGAGGTTATTGGTGGCCAATTTTAGGTGTCTACAATTTTCCCCTATTTGGGAAGGAACTACAAGGTATATGCACAATAACATCTTCTCAAAGAATGAAAATGTCTTGTATACCTACAACTGTAATGATGATAAACTAACTATATGATACTCTTTCAAAGGAACGGTTAGCACAAATAGGTCAGAAAATGATCCTTTGAAAAGAAAAAAGTGAAATGAGGGGACCAAATAAATGAAATATGATGGGGTGAAAACACAACGATACTAATAAAGTAGTAAAAATCATTGAGAATACAAGTGGGATAGTGTGCAATAGTTTTCCCAAAAGTAGTTATAAGCATTATACCCCGATAGTGGTAATGTGGTATGATAACACAATGATTTTACCAAAGGTAGTTATAATCATTGAGAAGATGGAGCTACCCCAATTAGGATGGAAAAAAAGGACAACATGCCCCTATATAGGAAGAAAAATTAAAGTGGTGACAACATAATGATTTGCCCAAAGGTGGTTATAATCATTGAAAAATGTAGGTGGTATGGTGTATAATGATTTGCCCATAGGTGGTTATAATCATTAGATCCTGATTATGGAAAACATGATAAAATTGGTTGAGGATGATGATAAATTGACACAAAGGGTAATGATAAATTGGAAAAACCTACTAGTAGGGAGATGCTCGTATGAACTAATAAATGTTGAAATTATTTCATGGTTAATTACTTTGTTTGGGATATGATTGGGATGAAATTGGAATGTCAGTTCTAAATAAATGCCACCATTTTTTGAATAAACTTATTGAAGCTGAGGTTTATTGTAGCATATGTCGATAGGCATCATGGTATAACATCATGAGGACTTGGCTAAAATATGCATAAGTATTGAATCCTATAATAATCAATAGAAAACAATGCACCAATGATAGAAACATGATGACAATGTAAACATATGAATATGGATAGATTCAATTATAAGTATGGGCAAGGAATCACCCAATGAACACACATAAAATAAATCAAGGTAATAGTGCTGAAAGTAAACAAATAGGCACACAAAAAAAACAATAAAGACACACTCAAAATAAACCATATGAATAGTGCTCATAGAAAAAAGGTGATAACTAAAAAAACAAACAAGATGAGGGAATAAAAGAAAAGGAAGGGCATGGTTGAGCTATCTCCATATGCACTAGGTAAGTGGACACTACCTACATAGTTCCATGGATGTAATATCTAATAAAAACACTTCAGGCCAAATGTAGTTCTCTTAGGGAATGGGAATATGTGATAATTGATGAAAACAAATAGAATGGATGTGATAGAAGAATAGGAATGGTCTTGAAAAATGGAAGTGCATGGGATTAAAAGATAAAAAAGATGGGGAAACTAAGTGATAAATGTTTTTCTTGTAACTTAGTAAGGGTTCCTAAAATCCTTAAGACAAAGAAGTGGTCAATGTTTTTATTCTTTTTTTATGATTTTTCAAATGTTTTTAGAATTATTTTAGAGTGTCTCAACTCAATTGAGAATGACAAGACACTAAATGGTTCAAGCTCACAAAATGGTGAGAGCGTTCAAACTTAAGGTTTCTCAAAAAATGGTGAGAGTGTATAGAAAGGGTGACTGAGCTGACCTCAACAAGTATCAAGTGCTACCTACATAGTCCCAGAGTAAGACCTCAAGTCACTGTAGTTCCACCCTTATAGCAGAGGAATTCGACTAGTGCAATATTCAATTCAAACAAAATATGCATAGTTAGTATAAAGGCACAATGTGGTATAGGAAGTGGAAAGTTGGTATGTCAAGGTTTAATGTTGCCTTTAGTTTTCCCATAGGTAGTTATAACTAGGATACATTGGCATAGATCAAAGGTACTAATTTTCCCAAAGGCACTTATAATTAGCAACAAGATCAATGGTAAGAAAGAATAACAAATGAATGATGAAACTATCAAAAATTCTATCACCCAATCCCATAATATGATCTTTGTTTAAAGTTCTTGAACAAAATGATGAACTAATTAGATACCTTTATGTTGAAACTATGTAATGAATGATAAAAACCAAGGTCAAATAGGCTAGGTTTTTAGAACACACTAAGTTGATAGGTCAGAAGTGGAAAGTGGATATGGCAAAGAGGACATATAAGAATGGTATGTGTATAAATAATAATAGTGATAAAAAGGCATAACTAAAATGGTTTTCATAGACAATACACCTTAGAATTCAAGCATAGTGTCACTTGAGATGAATAATATTCACTGGCTCTGGAAGTTTGTTGCCATCTAGTGTAGTAAGCTTGTATGCTCCTGATTCATAATCTACAATGATGATGAAAGGCCCTATCTACTTTGGTTTGAATTTCCATATATGTTTCTTATCAGCCATTGTATTCTTTTAGTTTTCTTTGAGAAAAATATCACCAAGTTCAAATTTTCAATACTTCACACATCGATTGTAGTGGCCTTTGAGTCAATTATAGTATGCTTGAAGATTATTGAGTGCAGCTATGTATTTTTCATCAATTATATCCATATCTTGCAAGTGAGCTACTCGATAGTCATGATCATCTAGGACATGCTTGAAAGAGATGCATAGTGAAGGCAATTTAACCTCAATGGGAAGGATGTCTTCAGTACCATAAATAAGTGAGTATGGAGTGGCTCTTGTGTGCGTACGATGATTGGTATAGTATGCCAAAAGGGTAGGGAATATTTGGAGGTACCAATCATGATCGACATCATTTAAAATATTTTTGAGAATGTTGATAATGGTTTTGTTAGATGCCTCAACCTGGTCATTACCTTAAGGGTAATATGCTATAGAAAAGTGTTGTGTGATGTTGTATTCAATACATAACTAGTCTACATCTTTATTCTTGAATGATCCTCCATTATTAGATATAATTTTAGAGTAGATATCGTAGTGGTAGTTGAGATGGTTGAAGATGTATTCGGAAATTTTCTTTCCAGTCACATAAGTGAGGGGTATATCTTCAACACACTTTGTGAAATATTCAATGGTGGCAAGTATATGTTAATGGCCATCAAATGAAGTGTGGTTAATCTTCCCAATGAGGTCAACTCGCCATGTAGAAAATGGCCATGTTGTCAACATCAGTTTTAGAGTTTTTGCTAGGGAATGAATCAAATTAGCATGCCATTGACATTTGTCACATTTCTTTAGATATGCAGTGGCATCTACATCCACTGTGGGCCAATAATAACTAGTATGTAAGATATTTTTTGATAGGACTACCCTACTAGAATAGGCTCCACATACTCCTTCATGAACTTCTCTTAATGCTAGCGTAGACTCTATAGAAGTTAAACAACAAAGCATAGTTCCATAGAAACTATGATGGTAAAGAGTGGATACAAGTAAAGTATAATAAGTGGAATGATGAATGAAGGATTTGGTTTGTTTTTGAGATATGTTAGGTTTAAAAACTTGGTCGTGAATTTAGTTTTAAAGGTCTGAGTACTAGATAGAATTAAGACCAATAATATCACAAATCATGGCAACAGTTGAAGGTTCATGAGCTAATGCTGAGAAATTTTTGATAAAGAACTAATACTCTTTATCTTTATTTATTTGTAAAATTAGCAAGCCAATAGTAGCTATGGCATTTTTAGTTTTGTTATTATCCCTTGGTATGTACTCAAACTGAATGTTGACAATTTACTTTTTAAGAATGTTGACCATGTCTTTATATGGAACCAACTTGTCATCTTTGGTCTAAAAATGATTCATAACTTGATTAATGATTAACTAAGAATCACCATAAACTTGGAGATGAGATATATTCCACTGTACTATTTTTTGAGTTCCTGCAATAAGTGTTTCATACTTAGCCATGTTGTTTGTACAAGGAAACCTGATTATGAATTTTTTAGGGATTAGATCCCCCTATGGTATAATAAATAATAGCCCTGCCCTTGATCCATGTGAAGTGAATGAATCATCAAAGTACATATTCTAGGGATTCTCCTCAAGGTATGTGTCCATGATGGTCATGATGGATTCATCAGGAAATTGAAACATGAGTGGCTGGGTGTCTGTGAGAGGTGCTTCAACAAGTTGATCTACAAGAACTTGTCCCTTGATTACTTTCTAATTGACATACTCTATGTCAATCTCACTGAGAAGCATGATCCTAGATATTATACCTTACAAATATATTTTAGATAGTATATACTTGAATGGATCTACCTTTGAAATGACCATGGTTTTATTATTCAACATGTAATGACGTAGTTTCTAAGCTGTGAAAACCATAGCTAGGCAAGCTTTTTCAACAGGTGCAAAGTTATTTTCATATGTAAACAAGGTATGATATAATTATTATACAACATACTCCTTTCCATTACCATCATGTTGATCCAAGAGTGACCCCAGGGCATGATCAGTAGCTGATAGGTATAACAAGAATGGCTTTCCTGACATATGAGGTGATAAAACAGGTAGATTGACAAGAAAATATTTAAGATATTGAAAAGATGTTTAGTAGTGATAATCCTAATGGAATGTAACTCCTTTATTTAAAATATGTGTAAATGGATGGCACTTATCTGCTAATTAAGATATGAAGCATCAGAGTTACTAGATATTACCCTGTAAACTATGGAGTTGCTTTAATTTGGTTGGTGGTAGCATCTCAATTAAAGCATGGACTTTAGCCAGATCAAATTCAATACCTCTATGAGACAAAATGAAGCCAATTAATTTTACTAAAGTTACACCAAACACACATTTATTTAGATTGATTCTAACTTTGTACTTTTATAGTCTTTGAAATATCCTACGTGGCATTGTTGGATGGTTGGCCTTGATCTTGGATTTTCCCAATATGTTATTGACATAGTCTTCAATAATATCATGTATCATATCATTGAACATGATAGTCATGGACCTTTGATATGTAGCTCCAACATTTTTAAGACCAAATGGCATCCCTTGATAACAAAATGCTCCCCATGGAGTGGTGAATGGTATTTTATGCTAATTTTCTGGTGCTATTCTGATCTGATTGTATCCTGAAAAGCCATCCATGAGTGAAAGCATTTCATAACCTACCATAGAATTGAAAATCATGTTGATATTAGGCAAAGTAAAATCATCTTTAGGAAAATCTTTGTTGATGTCTCAAAAAATTAGTACAAATTTTGATTCCTTCAAGCTTTTTCCTAACAAGTACAACATTAGAGATCCATTCAGAGTAGTCAATGGATCAGATACATCGTACTTCTAAGAATTTTTTCAAATCTTTCTTTACTAATATATAAATGCAAGGATGCATATTATGGATCTTTTGTTTTACTAATTTGGCATTAAGATTAACCATAAGGTGGTGTAGAACCAAGGTGGGGTCTAATCCTAGCATGTCAGAATAGGCCCATGCAAATATATCCACAAATTCTCTCAATAGAGCTATAAAAATGTCGCATTCCTCCTCAGTGAGAGACACACCTAATTTTATCCATTTTAGGTCCGATAGAGTCCTAATGTTTACCTCTATTATATCTTTGACTAGGAGGGTCGAACTATATTCTAGGATAGTAGGCAGTGACTTAAACTGTAGGACCATGTTAGGGTCCTTTGTTAGGACTTACTCTTCAACTTCTCCTAGGCATGGTGAATATGAGTCTCATAAAGGGAGATTTCACCATGTAACAAAATAAATTAGAAATTATTGGATAATTTGATCAAATACTTGTTATTTCTCAAAACTAAACTTAGATCTATAGGCAAGTTCATCGTTGGTGGTTTCCTGGTCTAAATTCAAAGAAGAATGAACACCTCCATCTAATGGTGCCTGAAATAGGTTTTCACCACTAGAATAACCTTTATATTTACTTTTCCCTTGGTTAAAAATCACATCAAAGAGGTTTTGACTTTGGGACCTCAATGTTTTACTTATTTTTTTTGGCTAAGGGTGTTCACTCGCTCTCCAAAATAGGCTGCAAGATCTAATGTGATTGAGAATCCTAATTTGTGATCTCCCAATAGAACATTGTCTCTAAGGCCTAAGAAATCATATAATGCCTCATCATTTTAGAACTCATCAATTGACATACTGGATTCTTTGTTGTCCCAATCTATCAGTTGGGGATAATATAATGGTAATGGATTGTGATAAACAACTTGGGTAAGGGTACAAATGGTATTGTTATCAAACAAATTAGTTTCAGATAGGTCATCAAAAGTGAGACTATGATCAAACTCTACTTCATTGTCAGCATCATCATTACTAGTTATTGGTGATGGAGTTTGAATAAGATATTTGGCTTCACCCCTAGGTAGTTTAAATTGAAGTATATAAGATCTCTCATACTTAGTCATAGAAATTGGCTTGATGATTCCTTGTTGATTCAGTCTAAGGCCTTTTCCTTCATAATTTTGTTGCTAATCCTATTGAGAATAAGATACTTTATATTTTTATAACAATCAGCTTCATCATCATTGTATAACCATGATTCATTCCCTTCAAAAGGATCATGTCCTAGGCTACATGCTAATACAAATGTGATAGGTCCCTTGTATTTGTTATTTCATTACCAATGCATATGTGGGATGACCTTAGGTCTCCCAAAGGTTTTTAAATTCTAAGGAAGATTTTTAATGTGAAATGTGTCATGGGTCACATATTCTCCTTGTCTATTATCTAAAATGGTGGAATGATTAGAAGCTTCAGGAGGTAGCATGTGGGAAAGGAAATCCAAGGTATTAAGATCTATGCAATTATCCAATGAAGGATCAATAAGTATAGCTTCTCTTTTATCCTACGTAGAACTTAGATTCATACCGTACTAATAATTATAACTTTTAAACTCAGCCTCAAGATTCTTGTAGTGCTCATATGGATATAAATCTTCTAGAATATACACTTCTATCCCTAAGTAGGAAAACTTGATATATTGGTGTAGTGTATAGGACTGCACGAATCTCATATAACCAAGGGTTGCCTAGAAGAATGTTGTATGATAACTCAAGATCCAACACATGGTAAAGTGTGTGATGGGTCAAAGGCCCAATGATAATTGGAAAACTAATGGTGCCCTATGATTCTCTTTCCTAATTATCATAAGCTTTGATAGTTATTATTTTTGGCTAGAGATTTGTCATTGTGTACCTAAGAAGCTTGATGAGCTTGAGAGACACTATGTTGAGGCTAGATCCATTGTTGATAAGGACACATTTCAATTTGTGCCATCTAATAAAAAATTCTATGTAAACCATGTTATTATAGAGTGGTCCAAGGAAAGACATATCACTTTGGTTGAATGTGACTTGTTGGGCTAAAGCTAGGTGTCTAACCAAAGCTTGAAATTTATCAGGGGATATGTCACTAGAAATAGTGGATCAGGTCAACAACTCATTCAAGATTTTATTCTAGATTATTGACATTTGTATCAAATCTAAGATAGAAATTTATGCTAGTGTCTTCTGTAAATGCTCCACAATATCAAACTTTTTATCTTGATTAGTAGTGAATGGTTTATTCTAAGGTTGAATGGTTGGTTGGATGATAGGCAAAGTGGGGGATGGTTGTGGGCTTGGGATAGTAATTTTTGACCTCTGACTTGTGACTACATAATCAATATTAAATATTGGACTATTATTGCTAACTAATGTTGGAAATGGTGCAAGACCAGATAGGATAAGTCTCGGTTGTTGGTGCACTTGCATGTGGTCACGTGGTAAGAATGAGTTGTCACTATAAGATCTAAAAGTGGAAGTCCTAGTTTTTTGGTTTGATCATAAGCATTCTTAGGTCAAAGAAGGATTATCCATATGATTTCATTGAATATTGTTATTTAGAAATGGTCTACGTTGATTAGTTCTTAGTCTAGGATTAATGGAGATGGTATTAATGCTACCCCCTATAATCTGACCTACAACCCTTTTGTAGTCATATACAAATGCATGGTAGGTTTATTTTTTTTATAGTTCTAACCTTGGTTTTATCCATTATTCTATTTTTTGGGGTTCTACTATTGATTTTTTTGGTTCTATTAGTTCAGCCTTTGATTCTGCTACTATTGATTTTGTTGTTGTAATAGCCATTGTTGTTGCTGATTGTTCTATTAATTATTATGTTAGGGAAAAGTGTTTTGATAGATCACAAGAGTTTGATTAGAAGTAGAAGCACCATTATCCAATTTTATCTCCCCATTCTCTAACATATTCTTGATTAAATGCTTCATTTGGGCACATCTTCATAGATTATGCTCGTTGACCCAATGATAGTCACATAATTCATTTTCATGGTAACAATTGGGATAAGGAATGTCTTGCAGATAATTTTTTGGTATGGGCCAACTAATAAAATTAGAGGTAGCAAGCCTAAAAAATATAGACTTAATAGGTTCTCCTAGGTCACTAAAGACACAACATGCAGGGATGGTTCTTCTAGGAGGAAGAGTTTACAATAACAAAGGCTACTATATTTTTTGTACAGGTCTTGGTTGTTACACTTGTGGCATTGGTTGGAGAGGTTGTTGGGTAGGAGTAAGATAAAAAGGTGGTGTAGATGATGTTTGCATAGTTTGGACATGATGAGATTTGGTTACTCCATTTCCCACAACATTCCTATTGTAGTTGAATTACTTCAGTCTTTCATGATTATTGGCCTATGTTGGTTGTGATGCTTGTGCTTGGCTGGGATGTTGGTCATTTCTATGATTGGTACCTTGATTTTGATTATTTTAATTAAGATTGATGACCCCTTTATTTATGAGTGTCCTCTTGATCAACAAACCTTTATCAATGATCTCTTTAAACATGTGTACATTGTAGTTCTAGATGATAGGCTATCTCACTATGCAATTTTTAGTAAACACAATAACTAATTTTTTATCTAGTAAAATATGGGTGAAATGGCTTGCAAGGGATCTCCATCATTGTAAATAACTTGTAAAAATCTCCCAAACTTTTTACTTTAATTATGTCAGGTCTACTAATGAAATCTCATGCTCGAGATTATAGGAAAAGTGCTACACAAATTTATTAGAAAGATCATCAAAGTCTATTACTAAATTCTTTGGAAGCTTTTAAAACCACTCCAAGACTTATCCAACTAGGCTCCTTGGAAATAACAACAAAAGGTATATGTCAGTATATGTTGTTAGTTAACATGCGATAAAAAATTTGGTTAAATGGGCCTTAGGGTCACCTTTCCCTTTATACTTATCAAAATTGGGTGGTTCACATCTTGGAGGAAATGGTATCTAAAAATACTCCATATTGAATGGATAATAACATACATCATCCAATTTGAAATTTTTAGTTTGCTTCCCTACTTAAATAGCAATAAATTGCATCCTTCATTTGTTGTAATTCTTAGGAGAGGAAACTAGAAGGGATATTGGTTTGAGGGAGAATGTTGGTTTGAGAAAATGGCCAAGAGGTCACAAGTGGGAAACTTTGAATAGGGTATGATGGAGACACATGTTGGGGTATATTGCTTTGGTTGGGGAATGGACAAAGAATATGCATACATGGATTGGGATGCACTTGAAATTGCATATTTGGCTATGTCATATTCTGGTTTGGATTGGTGATAAAGGTTTGACCTAAGTTATTTTATGGTTAGGATGGAGGGATATAATTATATTGTGCCTATTATGGTTAAAAAGAGACATGCTACCTACTAATTGAACCTTACTATTGAGTGAGAATTTATGGACCAAGACCCTGTCTCTAGATTTGTGGCACATTTTGAACCAATGGTTGTCTAGTAGGTACTTGCGAAACATGGGGATCTTCTTGTTTCATGAATCCTTATGAGGAAGTGAAATTAGACTATAGATTTATCATCTATTACTGACCAATATTTGCACATTGTTGACTAGTAATTAGTTGGTTTTAGACTACCATATTAGTCTGTGACTAAAAAAATATGTTCATCATTACCTGGTGGGTTGGAATATTTGTTGTCCCTAATTGAAGTGTCAATGTATTCATCCTTTGTTGCATTGATACACTAGACTATGTATGTTGTTGTGGAATACTACTAGCTACCTATTAAGGAGGAGTAGTATTCATCACATTCTATTGCTGAGGTGTGATATTGGCCATTATTTGATTACTTAATCCCATAGGTTGTACACTTGAGGAAGCATTTGGTTGAGGCTAGATTATAGAAACTCCTATTCCTTGGTATGATGATCTGCTCATGAGATTAACTATAGACACATGTTGTTGGCTAGTTGTTTATGTGTTAGTATCTCTTTAATCAAGATTAGACATTGTTTGCACATTGTCCACTACATTTGGTTCACTATTCAGTGTAGAAACCGAATACACTTCTTCAATAATTGACATATATATCAAGTTATCTATCAAAGCAGTTTGTACAAATGGGTCAGAACTTAGATTTTCTTGTCTAGTTAAATCTATCAACACTCCTATTGAAGGAACTACGTCAATGAGAGGCTTACTTACCATGTTCATCTAATTGAAATCACATGCTAAATTTGGGTAGGTTTGGTATGCTATTTATATTTGGTTAAAGTGATGTTCTATGATGTTTTTGCCTTGTTTGGATAAATTGGGGTCTTAGTAGATTGTTTGGTCTAGAGCCAAAGGATTTCTAGAATAAGCCTGTTGATCATAAATGATATTATGGGGGACTTTTAATAGACTTGGTAAAATTTCATGGGATAAGTCTACTTGAAACTTATCCCCTACCTCTATGGCCCTAACCAAAATATCATCTTTGTTCTTTCACAAATGTTGCTCAAATAAAAATGGATCATACGTGGAAGCCAAATTAGTAAAATATGACTATTGAAGTACTGGCTCATCCACCATGGATATTGTAGCTAAGTATTACATGGTTTTTTCTTGGTCTTATTCTATGTAAGGTGGTGTTTTAACCAAATAGTTAGCCAATAGATCTTGGCTTTGTGCCCCTAATTAAATATTATAAGAGGGATAAGAATCCATCTCATAAGCAATGTTATTTGCATAGGGATCTTGGACCATTTCTTCATGCACAACTACATTACTAATCCCTAGATTGTACATGAGTCCACTACGAGTGTAGGAATACATGTTGGGATCCATAGTCAATGCTTTACAATAAAATTTCAAAGAGTTCTACAAACTCTAAAAAGGATAGAAACTAAAACAAATGATGCCTTCAACTTGGTCTAGATTTGTCAAATGGATCAAAAGGTTTATTCAAATATTTGTGAGGAAAAAAACTATCATAAAATATCTAACATTTCACTATTCACACAAAGATAAGCAAGTAAATGGACTAAAAATCAAAATTCCAAACTCTAAGGTCAAAGTGTTTCAAATCAATCTATTCTAGGAATTTAAAAGTTGTTAGGTCTTTTATCCAAATGTGACATCAAAAGCTAGGCTCAAATAAGGCATGTGCTAAGACTCTTGGCGAACAGCATCAAAAACTAGACTTTGAAAATAGATGAAATTTTTAATCTAATGGGTTTGAAACACTTCTAACGAACACTAGGCATTTTTTCTTAGACATGAACTTGATCAACTAGGTATAAGGTATGAAACAAAAGGCACTTTAGCAATAATTTATTTTCTCATAAATAATGGTATAAAACTTGGTTCCTTTGATGAACAAGCTAGACAAAGGTGAATAGTATAATTGTGCTTTAGATAAAGGATCAAAAGTACACTTGGATTGGTATGATTTTGTAGGAACAAATTTGGAACTCTATGCAAAAGGTTCTATGAAACAATGTTTGAAATGATTTAGGTAGCATAAAAATTCTATACTACCCAAAAGGTGTGACACAAAGGTTTATTTCAAAAACTCTCTTATGGAAAGATGTTTTCCTACAATTTTGTTAGCATAATAATACCTTTCTTGAATCAAAATGTTGTGGTGCATAGACTTAAAGTATAAGTGCTTAACACAAAATGGCTTAAGTCTATTAGGTGATGATAATGATTATGAGTCTTAAAGGGACTTCAACCTAAATTTGAAATTAAACCTAAGTTCCCTCAAGTTTAATACAAATGGAGAACCCACATAAAATATCAACCCTATGAACTTTTAAAGGTGTAATTTCAAATTTGAATTATAAGTGGACTTAAACAACTTTGGTAAAGGTCTAGACTTAATTGGGAAGCATCACTGTGCCAAAGTGGATGATATGAATCTCAAGTTTTTGATGAAATTTTGAACAAGGCAAATGGATGATCTCACATGAGCATCATAATGGTTCTTTTTTCAAAGGAAAATTTGGACTATGTGTTTGGTTTGGACTGTTTGTTTACACCAAATTTTGACTCCAAACAAGACTTTAATCTAGGACAAGATCAACTAATTAATTGTCCTTAGATCTTGAACTGACAAGGTTGCTTGTTACTATTGGAATCCATCAATATACATCATTTAAGATGATTTTAAGTATTCATCCAAAATTAAATGTGCATTATATAGTAGGGTTTTTACACCCCCCTTCTCTGAAATGATAGTACTACAATATGGACTTTAAGGTGTACATTGCACCAATAATACTTCAATGGTAAGTGGGGGTTTTTCTAAGATATAACAAGTTTCTAAATGATTTATGGGAATCAATTGTACAATGACTTTCATGCAAAACAATACAAAATAAAAGCATGGATTTTTGGTCTATATCACTTGGCTTATTACAAAAAGGTCTAGTCTTTTTTACAACCACTACATCTTGATGTTTGCTCAGTGTAGTGTGAGGTCCAAAGTGCCACTAAATCCCATGTGTAACTCTAAAAGAGTCAAATAAAATCAATGCTAGGAGATGAAACACTGGGTCAAAGCTTCCCTAAAGAACTTGCGAGAGGTGAAGAAGTCCCCCTTGTAAGCCAAGATTCATAAATAAATAAAGAATGAAATTAGAAAGACTTTAGGGTCATTTTCAAGATCACCCAAACTCTGATGAGTTTTTGGGGAGTTCTTGAGATGACTTTCATTCTAAGCCTTAGACTAGGCTACTTGCAATAGGAATGTCACTTTTGATTCCAAGGGTTCGCTATAGGGGATAAATGGAAGACCATACACACAGCATTCCTCTTTTTGCCAAACAAAATCTAATTAAAAAACTATTGCAAGTAAAAATTGACAAGTGTGTTCAATTTTAAACCTAAATGAAATGTTTGGGGTGTTCATTTGACCCCTTGGTCTTACTTGTAAACTTTGAAAAATATTCACCAAAAATCCCTAAATTCTTTGTTAAACACCAAAACAAAGTTCCTAATCAAATTTTAAGCATGAAAAAGTGATATAAACATGTTTTGATAAAAAATCCCACTTGGTCCTACCATAAAATTGTTATCATGTTCTTTAGCTTTGAATCTCTTTTGATTTTAAAACAACAAACTTTGAAAAAGTAGGTCGTAGGTCTATGTTTTTGGAAAAACATAGTGACCGACATCAGTTATGGCCAACTAAGATTTAATTGATGTCAGTTCTTCTAACCAATGTTGGTTAGGCTAGGTAACTAATATCCATATTTTTACTAACATTGGTTACTGTGTAAAAATTATGGAAACCAAAAATGGCAAAATAAAGTTAGATAATAAATTTTCAAGAGTTTTAAAGTCTCAAATGATTTTTTTAAAAGTTACAAAAAGATCTCCTTTAGGTGTAGGATGTGTCTAGTCCCATCAGGTGTGCCATTATGTGATCTATTAATTTGAATCAAGATAGGATGGTTAGTATGGTGTTAGTTTCAAAATAAAAACAAAATGAAATAAATACACTAATAACATAACATATCTAGGCCAAGACACTAGGGAGAGATTAGTTAACAAAAGAAAATGAAAAACACAACTAAAAACTAAGGAATGAAAACAAAATAATTCTTTCACCTTCCTTGGATGCTCCAAATTCCTTTGTAGTAGTGGCTTGCTCGGATTTTGCTCATGAAGTCCTTAACAATGGAATCTTGGCTACCTCCATCTCTCCTTGGCACCTTATGGCTTTGGCTTAGCTTGGCTTTCCTTAGAATCAATTTGGCATGGTAACACTAGTTGCATGAAGCTTTTAGAACCAATCATGAATTATAACTTTGCACAAATTAATCTTAGAAATGTTGTGAGGCCTCCTATTTATAGATTTTTTGATTTTATCAGAATCAAGCTCAATCATCCATCTCAAGATTGAGATGTGTGGTTGAGGATTATTTAAATTTTTGGAATTAAGTTTGTAATTATCCTCATCATGACATTGGAAGAAGGGGAAATTAAGAGGCATGTATGGCATCATGGAAGGCATTGATGAGGCATGGGAGGCATGAATCTTGATATTTATGGCATTTATGGCCTAGGGATGTCTTCCTAAGAAATGAGGTCACTTGATGATATAGATATTCAATATTCATTTCCAAAACAAAGTATTCAACAAGTCTTCATGGAATTCTTGAGTAGGCCTTAATTTGGGTTAATTAGCTCTTAAACATGATTAAGCACTTTATGCATAAATTACTCAAATTAATCAGAATGTCTTGTTATTGGTCCTAAATTTGACTAGATTAGAATTGGAAGTCCACGTTAAATGCATTGTATGTGTATTCCCATTTAGGATGTTGTCAATAAAAAATAACAAAGGCATGAGTCTTGTACAAAAGATATGATAGGAAAGAGCAGTGCAGAGCATGTGGGTGCAAAATTGGAATTTTGTCTCAAAATGATTTGATCAAAGTTAGCTAGCCTATAGATTATATCACCTCATTTAGTGATACCCTAGCCAAAATCGGCACTTGAATATTTCACCTTCACATCATTTTGCATGTTTTAGTGTTTTTAAGCCAAATTATGTATTTTAGATAGAAACTAGCCAAAAGCCTGATTGAAGGTTATCAGTGGCTAGTTTTAGGTGTCTACAAAGACCAAGAGAAGACATTTTTAAACACTTTAAGTTGTAAAACTCACATTTTAAAATTGGTGTTTTAAAATATTTTTTCTTGAGTTATTTTCATTTTTTTAGTTTTCAAATAATTACAAGGGGATAAAATTCATAACATATTTAGTTTGGTGCTATAAAAATTAACTCTCACTTTAGTTAAATACTCATAAGAGTTTTCACTTTTATGTTTGTTTTTTGAGTTTTTGTTTATCAAAACATGTGTCATGTGTATGCTCTCCCCTCCATCCTATTTAAGGAACTTGGGTGATCAAAAATGCTCACTCTTTACATTTTTTTATTTTGTCCAAAATCATGTAAGGAAATTCACTAAGGTCCTCCCCAAAATCAAAGTGATTTGGGTGACCCCAAAATGACCCTAAAGTCCTTCCAATTTCTTTATTTCATTCATTTTGGCTTGTGGGCAGGAGCTTACCTCTTCTTCACAAGTTATTTAAGGGTACGTTGACCTAGGGATTAATCTCCCAACATGTTACCAAGCCTACTCGATGTTGGGGTATATAAATTGAGGGTGACCCATTGGGATACTTATTTGAGTGGTGAAACAATATCCATTACTAGTAATCGACCTCACAATATAGAACCAACTCAAACATCACACTACATTGAAAATTTGATATATGTGGTTATGAAAAGGAATAGATGTTTTCATAAAAATCTAGGTAACGTAGATCCAAATGACATGATTGTGCCCTAGTGTTTTCCACAAATATGGGACCATATAGAAATGAACAAAAATTGATAGTGTAGACAACCCAACTTGACGTAGACATACTATTGATGTAGGGTGAGTAGCCAAAAGTTCCATATCACCATAAAAACTCTTGAGAGAAGAGGAGTCATAAAAAATGTACGTTTCCTATGCTTTTACTTTTTGGATTAACAAATTAAAATACTCTCAAGAGAAATTATATAGATGGAATTTGATAGTACGATGTAACCTTATCAGTTTTAGGATTCAATCCATTACACTTCAGTGTGTTTGTTTTGAAATTTTTATCCTTCTTACCTACATGGTCTTGAGTAAAAAACTATTTATTTTTCATACCACATCCAAAAACAAGTCTTTTCTTTACATCACTCCTTTGTTTGAAGAGGCATTACATCTTCCATTTGATATCACACCTTTTTTATTTATCAAAATTTTTGCATGTGTGTGTCACTTGAATGAAAAGGGTGTCATTATACTACCCATTTCATTCCAAATCTTGTGCCTTGTAAGTCTTTCAAAAAATCATTTTCCATATATTTAGATCATGATAACGTTATTATGCTACTCAAATCAATTTAAATATGTATTGCCTTATGTCTAGAATTCTAATTACATTTTCAGAAACCACATGTGATTTTTGGGTCTATACCTAATACCTTCATGTCATTTGTTCTTATGTAGCTTCATGTTATTTTAAAAATACTAGTCTTCTAAATTAAGTTTGAAATTAGCCTTGACAAGTTCAAATTCAAACATTGATTGGTATACACCTATGTCTTGCATAATTTTGGCTTAGGTGTTCATCCTTCACTTTTGGGTTGTGTAAATTAGGTTAATTTCTTGCTCCATTTAAAGACTATTTTTGTGCCTAGATTTGGGGAAGTGGTCTATCTTCCATATGCCTAAAGTTTCATGTCTTTTACCAAATGATCAAGTGAGTGTCTAAATATGAATGCCTAGTTTGTGTCAAAGTGTTTAAAATTTTTCTAATTAAATCTCTTTCCTTTTAAACCTCTTTATTTTTAAAGTATATCTTTTGTGAATTTTCCAAAAGACCTAGCAATACCTATTTTGAGCCTAAATTTTGTGCCTTGTTTTCCAAAAGACTTGGAAACTTTTGTTTTTTTAGACCTAGTTTAGACTTTTTTGAAAAAAATTATACCTAAGATTGGCATTTCAGTTTTATTTCATCCATTTGACCATTTTTTTAGACATTTGACATTAGACGTTTAACACAAACCATTTTGGAGATACAGTTCCATTCCTTTGACTAGGTTAGACCAATTTTGGACCATTTGTCCTTCAGACATCATTTTTTTAGAGTTTGTATAACTCTAATCATTTTTATAAAATGTTCATCATTGATTTATATATGTCTTATTACACTTGTAGTGCATCCATATACAATCCAATTTATAATAATGTGGTCACACAAGATGACTTTGTTCAAGACCCCCATAATGATAATGTTGTTTTTGAGGTAGATCCTTATCCTCCTTACAATACTCAATTTGGAGAATAAATCCAAGACCCTAAAGCATAGTATTTTATGATACATTATTTGGGATGATTAATGTACCGAGTTCTCCCTTTCAATTCTAATGTTACTCAATCCCCTATATATACCATTAAACCTCCTTCAGTCTACATGAGCAACTAAGCTCCATAACACCCTAACATTACTATTCTAGGACCTCATCCTTTGGCTCAAGACAACAACCAAGCTTTGGAAAGCCCTACCATTACCATTATAAGACCTTGTCCTTTGGCTTGTGTGAGCAACCAACATTCAAAATGACCTACCATTAATATTTCAATCCCTCATCCTTTGGCTTGCACAATTCCCTACCATTACCATTCTAGGATATTTTAAGTGTAGTAGCTCATTATCCCAATAAGGTTGTATAATTATGACTAGATAGGTCATAATTTCCATCCTAGGATAGAAAGTAGTCTTTGTTAAGCCCATCTTAGATGAGCCTATTTATAAATAGATCATTATCCAACTGTCGACCATTCTTCATTCATTACCAACCATCCCCCAATTTAAAAAATTGATGCCAATATTCAAGGCACAATAGATCTAATTAGTACCTCTCCAAAAGAGTCAATCATTCAAAGACCAAGATGTGTTCAAAACTAGTATTTTACAACTAATTGTAAACTAAGGCCAAGAGAACCAACCAATCAATGATGTTTTTGTTGAACCACCTATTTGTGACAAGTCAACCTATGATGAATCACTTTTTGATCCTTTACCCATTACAAGGAGTCTCACTCTGACAAGTCAATCTTTACTTAGTCACTCTTTAATTATTATAATTTCCTTTGGAAAAATCATTATCTTGACCTTTGTCCTATTTTTAAAGAGCCTCCCTTTGATAAAATAGTATTTATGGAGTTTCTTCTTAAACTTTTCATCATTAAAGAGTATCATTTTGATAAGCTAGTCTCTATGAAATCCTTCTTAGTTGAGCCTACTTTCAAAGATCCCAATATGCCATAATAGGTTGTTACTTATCCACTACCAAAAATTCAACAAGACATCATTATAGCATCATCCATAATTGAATAAGAATCAAAATTAAAGTTAGGTTCTATTCTTGAACTGACATCAAATTTAGCATCAGAAGCAAACTCAATGTTATTATAAACATTAGTTTCAAATTCTCTTAAGTCAAACTTAGCTTCAGAATCAAAATATGTTCATGGCTATTATAATATTGGTTGTGCATGCCTTGCAGGTTAATTTGAGTATATTTGTGATCATTACATAGTTTTTGAGGATGATTACTTCAACATCAACACAATTTATCTTAGTATATTCTATGAGGATTGTGCTTCCTATTCCCATTCCATTACCATTCCACATACCATTAACACCAACCAACATAGCCACTATATTGACATTCCACCTCCCATAAGTGTCAATTAGAGTTAACAAAATCATACCTTATTGAACTAAATCCATGAAAACATATCAGTTGAAGAATATTAGGGGGATCAAGACCATATTCATGTAGAATAAGAACAATCTCCTAATGAAACCTTTTTAGATGCACTAGGAAACAATCAAAGTCCAAACTCAACATCTTATAGTGAAAAAGTTTTGGAGGCACTAGAAGACAATTAGAGTCAAAAGTTAATTTTACTTAGTGAAACCTTCTTAGAGGCACTATGGGATAATCAATACAATGTCATTGGTGAAAACCTCATTCCACAATAGTTGTTTACTACTTGATGAAGACATTATTAAATAGAACATCAATACAACTTCCCATCTAAAACATAATTAGATGGTAGATACTTTTAGGCCTAAAAAATATAAAATTTTGATGGTCTTATTGAAAGCATATTCAGAAGTATTCATCCCCACCACATCCAAAATTATGTTGAATCTAGAATTAGAAACATTGTGTGTGCCTAAAAATCTTGATCCTCATTTATTTCCCAGTTATTATACATTCGATTATGTTTCATCTATCCATTGCCAAATCAAACCTATCATCCAGTATTTACCTATGTCTACCATCCTTGGCTGCACTTTCCTTTATAGAGGTTACAAATATATCTTGTCTCAAAGTTTAAATCGAATAGATTCAAAGACAAATGAAGATCACAAAAACATTCTTAGATTCCAAGTCTACAATTAATGATTGATAGAGCAGTTATTCAGAAGAGGTGTGGGCTATAAATTTCCATGATTGATTATTTTTGTTGTATCATATGTTGATCAAGATATACATATCCACATCAGTAGGAACAACATAACCATATCTTTTCTAGAACCATTCTACCTTGTCTTTTACATTTGTCATTTTCCTTGTCATTGTTTCATACCCTACCATTTACATTACCTTATCACTTGGGGACAACCCTATCACTATTATATCCAATTGAGATAATATCATCTTGCCTTTCCTTTTTCCTCACCATATATGATCCTAACATGTCTTTTTATTATCCAAACTTGTTTTTACCTACCCTACCTAATCCTTTTGACTATAGTTCTATTGGTTCTTTAAACACCTTTCACAAGGGGATTTTGATCTATTTTTAGAATTATGTGTTCAAATGGTAATCTATAAAATTAGTATGATATTGGATCTAGCAGTTACATCTTTTTTTTATGATTGACTAGTGTTACTTATTATAACTACCTTTGGGCAAATCATTATCCCACCTTGTGTTACTAATTATAACCACATATGGGAAAATTAGTACCACTAACCTATGTCATTATTTCCTTATCATAACCACCTATGGGAAAATTATAAAAAACAACTTTACAATACATTTCCACATCACCTCACCCTTATTATTTTCTTTTACCTTTCCATTTACCTAAATTAATGAACTTGCTTCTACCTAGTTGGATCTCACCACCATTTATGTATGTAGAACTACCCTGACTTGAGGTCCTAATGGGACTATGTATCCAATGCTTAATTTAAATTAAGGTCATCTCAATCACCCCATTTCCAATGCTCTCACCATTTTGTGAGCAACCTAAGCCATGCTCTCACCATTTTGTGAGTTGGATAATTTTTTGTCTCATAATTCTCAATCATGTTGAGATACTTCAAAATTCTAAAAACATTAAGAAACATTTCAAAATCCTAAAAATTATAAAATTAGTTTACAATCTCCTTAAGTGATATAAAGCCTCAACATCAACAAATATTTATCTTGTTTAAACCTAGTCAGTCATCCTGGATCCTCCCTACTAGGGAAAATCCATTATTAGTTCCAATCCATTCCACTAAAATTAGGGGCGTGACCTTTCCTTTGCATGTATCCTTGCTTGAGGGCACCACCCATTTATCATTTTGTTGAGCCTGCATGCATAGATATTGACTTAGTTGATGACAAGATACTTTATATTGATTTTTATTTCAATATTTATGTGTGTTTATTTATTTTCATTCTTTATTGTGCCTTGATTCAGTTTATATGTGTTCATTGGGTGATTCCTTGCACATTATTCTTGAGTCTATCCATATTCATATGTCAACATTATCATCATGGTATTTATCATTGGTACATTATATTCAATTATTTATTGGATCATGTGTCATTATTTATGCACATTACTACTAAGTTATCATGGTGTTTTATATTATGATGCATATTGTCATGTTCTACAACAAAAATCATCAAAAATCTTACAAGCAATGGCACCATAGAAACTTCTCCTAGTTCACCTTAGAAAAATCCTCCCACCCTACTTAATCCAATTAACCCTTGAATATTATAGTTGTATCAATGTTAATAAATGACTAAGTAATCATGGTGTTTTATATCATGATGCATACCATCATGTGTTACAATAAAAATCAGCTCAAGAAATCTTGCAAGAAATGGTGTCATAGAAACTTCTCTTGGTTCACCTTGGAAAATCATCCCACCATTATTAATATAATCAACCCCTTGACCATTCTATTTGTATCAATGTTAATAAGTATGAACATCTCTACATTGGTAGGTACAATTGAACCATTCACATTTATCACTTCTTATTCCTCTATTCCTTATTGCATTTTTTGCCACTTTCAGGTGAACTATATTGGCCTAAGGTCCCTTTAAACTATGTAGAAAACACTTGGATACATGATGTATCTTGGGTCAGCTTGACCACCTTTATTATTCCAATCATCTCTTTCATCACTTTGCACATCATCATGTGCTAGGTTTTTTATGGTTTCTTTAGTCATTAGACCATCTCATCTCTTATGAATATGTAATGTAGAGAAATATTTATAAAATAAAGATGGAAATAAAATTCAAAAAATATAGCACAAGAGAAACACATATTTAATATGGTTCACCTAAAATGGGCTATGTCCACATAAAAACAACCAATTTTTCTCTTATTTAGTCCAACAAATGAAGGGATAAACTTGCAATACATCCATTTCAATCTCCTCTTCACTCACACACAATGTGTCACCATGATTAGAATGCACTCATATCAATGTAGGGTTACATATTAGGGGAAATACACCAACATAGTTTCTACCTTTAGATATGTGACCTAATAATGAATGGTCTAGATTTACTATGAAATTACAATATTTTATAATGCATTTTTCATAAAATTTTGACCCCTAGACCCCCATGGAAACCTTAGTGGGGTTAATTGCACCCCCCCCCCCCACCACACCCCCTTGTTAGGAATTGGGAATTATAATAAGATCAAGATATACCATAAAAGAACATCTATGTTTACACCTACTCATTTTTTATCCATACATCAGGGTATATCATTGAGTTATGCTTTCTAATCCACCCTATTGGGGCACAAAAACAAAATCATTTGTCAATTTAGGTCATCTTAATAATTATAACCACCTATGGGCAAATCATTATTTTGACTCATTCACCCTACTGGGGTATGTGCCTATACCACTAATTATAACCATGTTTGGTAAAATTAGTACTTTAATGCATACAAGTATTATATCGATTAGATTAATATCATCGATGGTTTAATTTCATTCTTCTTCTTGATTGTTTTTGAGGGACCATCCATCAATATTATGTTTTAGTCACTCCTTTGAGGGGGCATCATTATAGGCTTCCTAAATGTTTTTTGGAGCTTCTTCTTTAAATCATTATCTTCTTTCCTTCTTAACAACCTTTTTAATCTTTGAGAATATGTTATTGTTCCTATAGATTACAACATCTTCCCAAACATGGGTAAACTATAGACACCCAATTACAGCCACAACTAGCTTCTGACTAGACTTTAGATTGATTCTTACCAACTAATGAATCACTTAACATCCTACTTTGGTTATGCATCATTCATCAATGCTAAAAATCATGTTGAGGCATACATATGTTTGATACTATCTCTTATATGACAATAACCTTTCATGGATTCACCCACAATCACCTTGTGACATAACAAATGTTAATTTAGCTTATAGACCAATTTAGTGGGGCACTTAATCAAATATTAAAATAGAAAAAAGGATAATAAAAATTAATTAATTAATTAAGATTAAATGCTTAGTTGAATTATCCAATTGTGATTAATGAATTCTAAAATAGGAAATTCCAAATATATATATATATATATATATATATATATATATATATATATATATATATATATGTATGTATATATATATATATATGTATATATATATATATATGTATATATATATATATATATGTATATATATATATATATATATATGTATATATATATATATGTATATATATATATATATGTATATATATATATATATATATATATATATATATATATATATATATATATATCAAGCCTTTCATTGTTACATTTGTGAGTTGTCAAAATATCAAAAAATATCCCAAAATATCTAATATGAGAATTATGTCTAGTAACTAAAAATCATATTTACATGACAACTTTTAACTCAATTAGAGTTAGTCTCAACTCAACCTTAACTCACCTTGGGTGAGAATTAATTATTTTGGCTATAAATACAAGGCCATGCCCATTTATGTTTAAGATATCTTAGTGTAATGTTATAATGCACAAATAGATACAAAGAAGCCTTTTATATAATGTTACAATGCCAAATTCATGAGCCACACATCCAAACCAAGGTGCCAAAGAAAAGTGAAGCCAATAAAACTCCATTGATGAAGATTTATTGATGCACAAACTAAGGAATCAATTTATACAGGCCATTTGAATCCTTAAGGAAGGTATAAGAAGGTTTTATTTTATGTTTTAATTGTGTTTCATATACATGCTTGTTACTTATGCTCTCCCTAGTCTCTAAGCTAGAGGAGTTAGTGTTTAGAGTGTTTATTTAGATTTGATTTTATCTTACTAACACAATACTAATCTTCTCCCTTGGATTCCTTGTTCACAAATTTCAAAAATATCTTTCATACCTATACTTCCTTAATTAAATTTATATAATCCTCCATGTAATGTCCCCAATGCAATCACTTTATATCCATTCATCATATCTTTAATCAAGAAATTTTATTTATAAAAATCAAATGTGTAACCTTGATTTATGATTTGACTAATTTAAATAAGATTCTTCTTTAAACTAATAACACACTTCACATTATAAAAAAAATTTATCTCTCCATTACTCATCTTAATAGGAACATCACCATATCCTTGTATGTTATAAGTAGAATCGTCACCAAATAATATCTTATCATTTTCACTCTCATTTTTTTAATGGATTTGAAATTTTCCTTTTTAAATGTTATATGTTGACTTACACTTAAATCTATATAACAATAATCACTTGAATAATTTTGAGCACATAAAGATGCAATGAAAAAATTACCTTCATTTTATCCATGAGTTTCCACATTATGTGTTTGATTTCTTGCCCAATTTTGCATCTCTTCCTTATTTTTGTTGTATTACAATTAAAAATTTCCCATTTCATAGAAATTGTAGCATTTGAATTTATTATTTTGTTGTATATTCTTGTCCTCTACTTACTTTGTCCTTTGCTTGGATTCCATAGTGATCTTGCCATGATTCTACATTTTGTTATTTCTAAATTTACCTCTTGAAAAGTAGGATTTATTAGTGGAGGTAGGTTCTGAAAATTTTCTTCTAACTCTTTTTACTTCTTAAAATAAATAACCATTTAATTCTTCAAATGTTAGAGTCTCAATCTTATCAACAACTTCTACGGATGTAATTAAATATTCATATGCTATAGGAAGAGTGTTAGGAGTTATCTCAACAAGCCAATTCTCTTTAAAATTTTCTCCCTTAGATTCTCATTGATTTTCAATCTCATTTAATTTTATGAGTTGCATCAATGATGTCATCTATGGAAGTTAAAGGTAAGTTATCCTTATGACAATCAAGATTAAGGTTACGAAAAATAATGGAAATGAGAATGAGCATGGTGAATTTATTTCAAACAAGGATAGTATTTGAGACCCATTATGAATAGTCTATAGGCTTGATAAATTTAGCATCAATAATTTTAATGATTTATAAATGGCACAAAGCTGAAATTTTTGGTGGAAATTTTTGTTGCTTTTATCTCATGGGTTTATCATTAGGATAGGTGATGATATTATGCACCATGCACCACAATGCTAAGATCAATGTCAGGAATGTCCTTGTAGGACCAAGTGAAAGTCTCAAAATATTTATCAAATAATAAGCTAAATTTATCATGCTTGGTTAGTGTAATTTATTGAGATATTGTGATTGGTTGAGTACATGATGGGGTACCATATTCAATTCTAGTAGTTTTCTCGATAAGAATAACATTTCTAACTTGGAAATGATATGGTGCATTAGGTAGAGAGGAAATGGTATTTATTTTAAGATCAACAAAAATTGTCGAAATAAGGGGATTTTTGTTTTAAATTAACAATTTTATGATGTTTCCAAATAAGTTTAGGTTCTCATGCATGAATTAATTTAAGAATGGATTCATCACTAGGCAAAGTGGGAAGAGGATGATAATAGTTGACATATAATTAGAGATCAATAATTTTGTTACCATGGAGATCATATTTATAATGCATTTGGTGTATATCTATGGCCTTACCATCTAATGTAATCTCAAGAGTAGGTGAAGTAGGGGAATAAAGTTAATCTAGTGTGATTGGTTTATTGGTAGTATTATTGATGGGAGGAGGATTGGAAAGAATGATTGGTTTGGTAAGAATAAAGAAGATGTAAGAATTTAAGGAGGTTTTGAAGGTAATATTTTTTCTACCACCTAAGAAGTATCAATAAGTGGAAAATTAGTAGGAGGTACATGACCTTCAGGCACTAATTTAATATTGGTGGAAAGGGTATGAACATCATGATTAAAAGCATGTATTTGAGATATATTTTTTTGATAATGTCGAATGTCCAAGTTACTTGATTTAGCTTAGGCCATGATCTAATTATCATCATAGGCTAGATAAATTATACATGATTGAGATTCAGGAGGAACTTCAAAATGAGATATGCCTAGATCACTAAATTTACATGGAGACATGATTAAAAGATCTTGGAATAATTTAGCCACTCTATAATCATTGCACATGAAGTCATCTTATGTGTAAGAGGTTTCTGGAGTATTACATGAAGGGTAAAATTAGTAATCTCATCTATGATAGGGACGATGCAATCATGAGGTAAAAAAAATAAGGAGGAAGCCACTCTGAGATGTAAGGAGTTAGCCTAGTAGTGTTGTAGGTATTTTATAAATCATTAGGCTCATTTTCATTTGAATCATCAAGAATGACATGTAAATATGTTATCATGTTGTCAAGTTTAGGTAAGGGAACACTCTTGAATATTGGAATGGTGGGAAGTTGATATTGAGATTTGGGATTTGGAAGTTGAATGCTCCAAGGTTTGGTATCGACCTCATGTTTATACCTTTTTCCATTATGAAATAACTTGATACATTGGCTACTAGAAGAGGCAATAGCCCTCATTCTATGAGTCTATGGGAATCCTAGGAGTATGTTTTAAGATAAGGGTAAATTGAGGACTATGAGCTTAGTTCAAATGGTTTTAGGTCAAATTAGACGAGGGATCTAAATAAAACAAGTGGATTTTGATTAGTTTTGTCAAATCCATGGCATGTAAAGTGAGTTTGTTTGAGATGATATTTATTATATCCAATTTTTTGAATGAGCCACAAAGATGTCACATCAATACCAGACCCTTCATATATTAGTACTTTATGAATGACGGTGGTATTAATGTCTATTTTAATTAATAGGGGTGGATCATCAACTCAAAATATGGTCTCATTATTAATCATGTCTTCTTCAAGGAAATTTATGGAAGGTTTTAAAGAAGGACAAAAATGGATTCAATGATATACACTTTGGTTGGTTGAGGCTCATGATAAGATGGTTCCTCTTCTAGAGAAGATGGCTCTTCAATTTCTTGAATTTTTTACATGAGGAACTTACGATGATAAGGATAGGTGTGAACTAACTCCATAAGATGATTTTTTTAAGTCATGGAGTTGAGTTCTTCTAAGAAGTTCCAATGGGTTTTGGAAGAAGAACCGACACAAGGCTTAGAAGGTAAATTAGATTTAGGAGGAAGAGAAATGGTTGGGGGTTCAGAAGGAGGAGATGGTTCCTCATTGGTTTTTGAATCTAGGTGAGTATTTGTAGTATCTTTGAAGATTTTTCATTCTAATGATGGTTTCTTAGGTTTAGTGATAGGATCTTTATGGGTTAGTTTACATCGATAATTGACTTTAGTTTCATTGACATATTGAGAATTTTTTTAATATTGGTCATAGTCAGTGTTAATGGCACAAACATCCTTATTGGTTTATTGAGCATTAGATGTGGAAAAATATTTTTGGTTGTTAGAATAATAATATTTAAGAGCTTGTAAATTTTAAGAAGCACTATTGTAATCTTGATGACAAAGTTGAATCATGGATTCGTGATTGAATGAATCACCAAACATATAAGAGAAAAAAATTATGATCCCTTTACATGTTTCATGGGAGTGACTGATGTTAGTGTGGAACCAAAAAAATTTATTAGGGTCACATATTTTAGGAGGATTATTAGGCCAATTAAATGTTTTAGAGGGTGCTAATTTTTTTGCATTTGATGCATATTTAATGGTGTGTGAGAAGATAGGGATTTTCATCTTTGGAAACCCTTGGTTTTGTTTGAGGAGGATTGTCAGTTATCACATTAGTATAATGTTTAAAATATACTTTAATGAGTTTGGTATTATATTCAAACTATTTAATTAATAATTATTGACACTTGGCTTGGTCAAGAGCTTCATTGAGTATATGAGTAAAATTTCAAACATTATACTAAAGTGAAGGAGTTAATGTGGTTCTAAAGAATTTAAATAAATTATCATCGGTCATGATATGATGGGCCTTGTGGGCCAAATATTTCCATATCTTGATAAAATTAACATTTGATTCAATGGGAGATTGCTTAGCATTGATGAAATGGCTAAGATAATTTTCATGAAGATCATTTTGTTGAAACTCTTTAACTATATGATTGCCTAACTCCTTGAGTTTACATATGGAATATTAGGGAAGTTGATTGTACCATTCCAATATATCACTAGTGAAAGTTTTAACTAAAATTTTAGTGGTGGCAAAAGTATTAGTTTGGATCCACTACTTATAAAGATTTCCAAATGCCTTAAAAAAATATGAAGGGTGTTTAGTCCCACCATATTTGATTTTTGGAGATATATTACAAATATCAATAGAAATAATTAAGGGGGATAAAGGATCATTTTGGATGTGCTAAGGTATCTTATTTTTCATGATAGGTTGGGGGATAACATTCCCCATGACATCTCTAAGAGGAGGAATATAATTTTTGATTATTTTCATGGAAAAGACTGGGAGGTTGATTATCTATGTTGATCAAATGATATTGTAGTTGCATCATTTTAGAGGTGTAATATTCTTGCATTATGTTAATTTTTTTCATTATTTGTGTAATAATTTGAATGGTATCAATTGATGAATTGGTGTTTATAAGAGAACTCCCCAAATTGGTATTAGGGGGAGGGTTATTAGGTGGTGGATTAATTGTGGGATTATTAGATAGACTTGTGTCATTTTCCCCCCACATTTTTATGAGTTGATTAAAGATGGGAATTTTATTGATAGGTATGGAAATGATTTGATCCACTAATCTCATCTTTTTGTGTGATTTGATCCATGTTTCAATCCCAAGATGAGAGAGGAAAAGAAGTAATCTAAGATTGAGTATTCTCTTTGGAGGTGAAGAAATGAAGAAAAAATCACCCCATATAGTGTATAAATGGATTAAATTTTTTCCAAGAAGATTATGATAGGGTATTTCATGATGTTTAATGAAAGAAATAGAGGTTAGGAAAAAGTAGAATTAGGGATAGAGTTAGCTAGATAAGGAATAGAGTTGTAAAAATAAATAATAGAGTCATCTAATAAGTAAAAAATCAATTGGTTCAACAAAGTAATGCTTAAACATAGGCTAAAGATAATACACAGTCGTATGGGTCAACTGTGTACTATAAGCTCATAAATAAAATAAAGATATAAAGATACACAGTCATGTAGGTTGACTGTGTATTGTTGAATAGAGAATTGAATAGGGAGATAAGGAGACATATTGTAGGTTGATTATATATTGTAGATAAGAAGATGAAATAGTTCTTAAGAGACTATATCAAGAAAAATGATAGTGTTATGAAAATAAGGGAAATTTTTTAACATAAATTTGAAGCAAGATGAAACAAAACACATAAGCAATTGGATCATTGTGATTGATCCAATTGGAACACACAACACAATCCTTACATCAATGATGTCCAATGAAAATTTTACAATACAACACATAATGATCAAAGAGAAAGCAACAATTAAAATTAAATGCTAACTATTTGGTCATCTTAAGTGTTAATAAGTTGTAAGAAAGTTTAATTTTAATGTGATAGAGAAGTTGGCTGAAATAAAGAACTAGAAATTAATCTAAGGTTGGTTTTAGGACATTTAGTCTAAAAGGGATCTGTATTGGTGATGGTATTATCTTGGTATTTATGCCTACCCCCTCACTTCAAAATCTCCTAGTGATAAGGGCGTTGGAACTTTACCAATATATACCATCAACCATATATTTATACTTGGCCCAAAAACCAAGTCAGCTTCCCCCTTAGTGATGAAATCCAAGTAAGTAGGCCTTAATAAGACAAATGTTTAATTTTTTTAATTTAAAGTGATTTGGAAGTGTGTGTAAGAGAGTATAATAGTGTAACTAAAATAATAATTTTTTAAAAAATGCCTATTTAAGCTATGTGAGTTACTTTAAACATGTAAACAACTAAAATGTGAAGGTGAATTAATTACTATCAAATAGATGTTAATTCCTTAATTGATAATAGTGCAGAGTCATTTCACATGACACTATATGCAAATAGTATAAAATAGAGTCAACTAGGTCACTGATGTTTTGTATAAGTACGATTTTTAAGAATAAAGTCGAATAGGTCAACTATGTCTCTTAGATAGAAGATTGACTATAGAATTGAGTCGATTAGGTCAACCCAATTAGCTTTAGGGTTGAAGTTTTATAGACCACAAACTTGTGAAAAATAGTACTAAAGGAAGAATTGAAATGATAGAGAAAGAAAAGAAAGGAACCTTAATGAGCTTCAAGATATTTTATCTTGAGAAATTTTATGTTTTGATTCTCAAATGCTGGTTTCAAATTATGCCAATTAGGTTGACTAGCTCAACCAAGTTTTCAAAACCCTGTACACTGAAAAAGAGATAATGAACATAGTTGACCTGTCTGACTATGTTTATAAACTTGTATACTGATAGAATAAAATAATAGACATAGTCAACTAGTTCATCTATGTATGATAATCTAGAACTAAAGAATACTCCTATGTTTGACTGCTCGATCTAATAACCTAGAATTGGTGAAGAGCTAACACATAAAACATAGTCATTTTGAAGTGATTATTTGTTAAACCTACACATACAAATTTAGAGCTATACTGATTGGTTTGATACAATATTACAAATATATATAATATAAGTATGATGACAAAAATAATGGTGTGAAATAAAAACCTACAAGGCTTAGATTCACATTGGGTTCACATAAATGTTTTCAAAGGGAAATACAATTGATCTATAAATCAATCCTATCTCAGATAAGATAAATCCTACTTACACTTTGATTATTGATACATTGGATATTTAGGGTCATGACTAATATGGATCTGCTAGACCTATCCAAGGGATCTCTTACGATAATACTATCACTAGGGAATGTTCCAAAGCCTCCAGTCAAGCAAAACTATGCAATAACCCTAACTAGGTCCTATGTTTTCATATTCACAATGCATAAATAATAAAAACAAAGTCTAATCTTGTTCTCACTAAAGATCATGATAAAAAATGGGTGTTATTAAACATAAAAGTAAACATGCATAAGTGAATACTAATTAAGCTATGTATAGGGAAGACCCCAATACATGGAGAGAGCAATATATTGAAAAGACATTAGTTATGCTACTTTTATCTACTAAAAGAGAAGATAAAATTTAGATATGCATACCTTAAATACAAACCTATTGAGACTCAATCTCTCCCTTGGCCAAAGGTGCTTCACAAGAGGTTGTTGTGGTTTATAAGTATCACTAAGAAAGGCCAAAACATCCAATACTTTTCCACAAGAAAATATTCTTCTCCAAGTAGAAATATGGAAGAGTATATTATAAAGAAGTAAAAATGAATAATTAACTCTTGCTATCTCTAATAAATGGTAAAATGAATGTGTAAATATAGATGAATCTAACCCTAAACCTTTTTTGAAAGTTTAGCTGACAGGGTTGACCCAATTGACTCTACATTGTTATTTAAAAAAATAAATTAGATCTTGGTCTAGGTTAGCTAGGGGCTGACCTAGACCCTAAATGAGTTTTTTGAATGGCCCAAGGGTTGGCCAGGGGTTGATGGGGTTGATAGTGTAATGTAAACTATTAGAAAGGGTTTTAGGCTAGGGAAGGGATAATCAAAGTGGAAAGTGACTATAGGAGGGTGAAAAAGAGGAGGCAAAGCTTAGGGGAATGTTTTTAAGAGATGGTTAGATTGATAAAATGTGGTAGTATAGGGATAACAATCCTATGAAGCACCAATGTTTTTCCCACCTCTTCCCTAGTGCACCCCTTAAGGCATGCACTCAGAGAAATTGTGACTAAATGGGTTATTTCAAGAGATAAAACATCAATAATTGATAGTGTTTGAAAATTTTATCTATATATAGAATCTATCTAATCATGAATCTTTATGTAGTTATCAAGGGTGCAAGTTAGATTACATTCCAAGGAATGAAACTAAATATGGAAGTGTGTAGTGGAAGACTTACATATCTTTGAATAATTGAGGTAGGTAGTGAAAATGTAGAATATACCAAAGGGTGAACATAATATTCTATTATAAAGTAACTATAGGATAGCATATCATTTAACTATGATGAATTTTATATGAGTGTAAGTTAGAAGATGCACTAGATAGGAAGAGAATGTTGAGACGAATTTGAGCAGAACAGGAAACTAGAAGATCACCAAACATTGAGGTAGTTAGTAGGAGCATAAGTCTAAGAACATGTTTATATAAAAGGAAGCATAATCATTGAGTGAAACTAGAAAATATTATCTTTTCCATGTAGTAAACTATAGGCTATTAGAGTTTTTAAACTTAAGGTAGTTAGAAAGATAAACCCAAGGAAAAAGATGCATGAAAGATATGAGAGAAGCATTGGGAGAAGTAGTAAATAATAAATGTGTTTTATGTGAACATAAATAAATTAGTATAGAATAAGTAATTGAGAAATTCCAAGTAGAAGGTGTGATGAATAATAAATAGAATTCACAAGGATGGATATGTGTGAGGCCTACATAAGACCTAGAGGAAGGAGATAGAAGTGAAGGTTAGCATGCAAGTTAAATAGAGGAGATAAGAGTGAAATACTATATCTACACCATGATACATATATGCATATGAAGGATTAGATATGAAATAATACCATTTTAAGTGACTAAGGCATGGGTTTGATGGTGAAGGTAACATGTTGAAGTAGATAAGGAAGGAATAAGTGACCCCAAAGATAAGAAAGAGAAGACACATAAAACATAGAAGGAATGAAGAAAAGAAGTAGATAATAAGAAATATATGTGTTTGGGAGAGAGTGAAAGTCATGAAAATCCATAAAAAATGATATAATCATAAGGGTAAGTTTGGAAAAAAACTTAGGAAAAAAGGTTTTACAAGAATAATAATGGATAAAGTGAAATAAGCACAAACAAGGGGAAAGAGAGGTAAAGCACACAAAAATTACTAATAAATAACATTGGTAAAATTATAGTAATTATGGTGGGTGTATACCAATAGTAATAAAAGGGAGAGAAAATAGAAGGGAGAATAAAATCCATCAAACATGCACTTAAGTGAGAGTGAAGGTAGTGTAGACCGATGGGCTTGGATGAACTTAGGATTGTGGAAGTATAGTAAATAGGAGTAAAGAAAAGAAAAAATGGAAGAAATGTATTAGGATCTTATAATGTAAGTGTAAAGAGAATAATAGAATTAATAAGAGGATAGAGATATGAATTAGAGGTGAGTGTAAAAGTAGTAGGTGAAGGAAAAAACCATGGTTGGGAGGATTGAACTAAATGGTGGTTCACACACTTAGACCCAATGTAAGCATGGGATTACGTTTTAGTTAGCTAGGGAGTCTAATGCAAGAGAATTATAGGAGAAGTTATAATATTGTAATTTATCATTAAAGTATTTAAAATAAGTTGGGCATGTGAGAAACACAAATATAATGAGTATGTAAAGTGTTTGGGATGAGGAAGATGAGGAACACACTGATGGTGAAGATCACCAAGAAAGGCAAGAGCGCACATAATTATCCAAATTAAAATATGTCTAAAAATGGAATAAAGAAATAACTAGTGTAAGGATCATCTGTAATAAATGATCTACAATAGTTAAAAAAGGAATCAAAACATGAACTGATAGGCATAGATCCCAAAGCCATAAAGGGAAAAAAACTCAAGTTTATTAGCTATAAGGATGACACCAAGAAACGTGGGGAATGAAAATATGACAATGCATAATTAAACTAGTCTATATCATAGTTTCATGGCTCTAGGTCTGATTAAGGCATGTTATCCTAGTGTATGAATTTTAAATTTGGTGGTAAGGCTGATGGAAAAATAGGTGCAAATATCCCATCTATAATAACTGGTAACATAACTCCAACAACTATAAATTGAGGTAATTGGCCCATAAGAGAGTTTATTTTAGATAATGTTATCATTTATGGTTTCTAATATCATGAGGTTGATTCTTCTTGGAGAGGATATGAAATAATCAATAATCATTAGATATGGAAGCTAGGCCCTAAGGGTTGAACACTACTAACATGAAAGAGTGAGTGAGTGAAAGAAGGATCCATGATATATTAGAGGGAGTCAAGGATACCCTATTGTAAAGATGTTAAGTTGAAACCCTATGTAAATCTACTAATATTAATAAAATCAAGTTGAAGAATCCACTAGGTTGGTCTTTATTTTTGTGTGTGTTTTTGATTTATAGGCTATGAGGTTTGGATTCCCTTTGTAAACAAATAATAAAAGAAGGGTTAGTTTCTCTTGTTATTATTCAAAATATAAACAAAATCATGAAACATAACTCCTCGATCATGATTCTTCATATTGGGAAAGGTCTATAAATCAAATAACAAACAAAAATTATAAATAAGGAGGCTTATACCTTCCTAATGGTCTCTCCTTCAAAGCTAACTCACATACATGATTGTGCTCAGATATAGATCTTGAAGTATTTAGAAATGCCATGTTGTAACAACCATCAACATATCCTGAATAACTATTAGAATGCTTTATGGATATAGAGATTTAATTCTTTAATATGATGAAGAAATAGGTGCATGGTTGGATTGGGAGAGTAACTATAACACATGATACAAGGATTTGTTTCCTATAGTTAAAGAATTTGAGACGAAAATCACTACATGGCTATGTTTAGAGGTCACTTTTAGAGCATGGTAAGTTGATCGCTTGATAGAGACTAATTCATTTGGTTTTATTTTCACCAAATTCTCCCTCCACATGATATAAACTTATTTCCTTCTTCCCTTAGTTGATTCTAATAATTTTATGTTGAGGTTAGAAACTCTAATAAAAATATGTGTTAATAACAATGTTAAGGGGTATGGAATATATCCTCTATTGGCTCACTAGGTTAACTATTTTTAGAAACCTCATTCTTATTTTGATATGCTAATTACCATGTTTCAAATTGCACTTTAACCTTTGATTATAGTGCTCATGTTCAATTTTTTGATGTGCATGCTCATATCTGAGCACATGTGAAAGAAATAGAAGAAAAAAAACACATGGGCTTGCCTCTATTTTGTCTTCAACCTATTTTAATATGTATGGTCAGGCCTTCATTTGGTCCTCCTATTTATTATCATGTTTTGAGGACAAAACATTTTTAAATAGGGTAGAACGTAATATATGTAAGGAGGGTAATATAATGCATATTGGTGGTAGAATAGAGGAAATTAATAGTAGAATGAATAGTAGTGAATAATATATTAGAAGAATAATCCCACATGCATATATATGATGAGTGGGGAGATTAGAATAATATAAATAGAGGGGCATAAGCTATTGTAATACATCTAAGAAGAAAAATTGTAATTGAGACTTGCTCAAAAGAGGTTGCCCCCTTGAGGTGGCAAGAAATCATAATTATTCCTTCCTCAAAAGGAATTATGTGTGTAACATGTGATTTAGCCAACATATAGTCAACTAGTGTTGTTATTAAGTTATTGTGTGAGTGAGGTTCTTAACATCTAAAGAGGACCAGTGTTTAAAGAGTTAGGAAGAGATTCCTCATACTTTGAAGATATTCTAAGAGGAAATAAATCCTCATCACTACTCTTATCGTTATAACTAAAAGAAGAATCTGGATCATCAAGAAGTTAATTAGATGGATCTAAATCGTTATAACTATCATCAAATCTTAGTGTGTCTAAGAAAGGGGGAGATGTGTCAAGTGTGGATTTAGAAAGACCCTTTGAAAAATGAAAACTCCTCTCAAAGAATAAATCATGTGTGGTGGGATGGAGAATCAATTATCACTTAACACCCTTTGTATATCTAATAAATATGCAAGACTGACTCTAAGGTTTTATTGCCTTATGTTTCTTGGGAATGTGGGCCATAACATGAGATCCAAACACTCAGAAGTGCTTCATTTTGGGTTTCTAACTAATCCAAACTTCAAAAGGAGTGAGTCACTTTAATTATTTGTTAATAACTTGATTTTGGATGTAACAAATATAGTTGATGACTCCACCCAATACTAAGGTGCAAGATACTTGGAGTGTAGCATATAGTTGGCCATTTCCTTCAAAGATCTATTCTTACAATTTTAAATACCATTATGTTGAGGACTATATAAAACTATAAATTATATTTCAATCCATTTTAATGTACAAAATTAATCAAAATGGTTACTATATCACCACCATTATCAATACATAAAATATTGATGGCTTTACTTGATTATTTTTCTAAAAGTGCATTGAATTTATGAAAAAGGTCAAAGACCTCCAATTTTTGCTTAAGAAAATACACCTTAGTGTGCCTCAAAAAGTCATTGATGAAAGTATGTACTTTTTCCTACTTAATGAATGTTTTATAAAGGGACCAATAATGTCACTATTGACAATCTCTAATATTTGTTCAGCTCTTTATTATTTTACTTGTCATACTTCTCCTCAGGGTGCTTACCGAGAATGCAATCATGGGATTTTCTATCAAAAAAATTAACCTATGGAAACCATGAAATCATGTCTTGATGATTGAGTTGTTCCAGGTAGAAATAATTGATATAGAAAAATCACTCATCCCATTTGAATGAGTGAGAATACAATAGAGAGTTGATCAAGTGTAAAATGTGAAAAAGTATACAATTATGACTGGTGATATACTTTATCAAATGTAACTATGGAGTCACTATTTATTTCCCTAATAACCATGGAATTATGTGTGAACTCAAATCTCTTGCTTTAACCTATGTGAGTGATTTGATAAATAGATAAGAGATTGGTGGATAATGAGGAAACACAGAATATCATGAAATGTTTTATCATTCACTTCAATAGATCTACTCTCATTGACTTCAGTGGAAGGTATAGAACAAGGCTCCAAGGATGAGAACATATCTTATGATGAAGCCATGTGGTGAAAATCACCATATCCAATTACCCATGTAGAAGGTTGGGATATAATTACACCAAGGGGTTTTCCCTTTTTAATGTCTTTGGCCATAAAATTATCTTGTGTCAATGAAATTGGATTGTAAGAATTAGGGACATTGATATTGTGTTTCTCAATAATTTTTATTAGTTGGTCAATCTACTTCTTCATGCATTTAGATTTATTATGCCTAGATTTTTTGTAATAGTTGCATGCAAGTCACTCTTTCTTGGATTTTCCATCTGAAGTGGACTCTTTTAATGCTTTTAGTTTAACATCAAAATTTTGACCCTTTCTTTCATATAGGTCTTTCTTGTTTTGTTTATTCTCCTTACTATTAGAAGTATTTTATTTTTCATGACTCATAATTAAGACATGAGATTTGTATGACTTCAATTTACCTATTTGAATAATATTGTCTTTCTCTTAAGTCAAGTCAACAACAAAGTCATCCAAGGATGACATGGTCCATATAGCTCCAAGGGTAGTCTTATTTACATGGAAGGTAGAAATAAAGACAAAATAGTTAGAACCCAATTTGGCAAGGATGGAAAGAATCAAGATCATCTTTTTTTATCAATGACACATAGTTTCAATTGTAACCTAATTAATTTGAACTTGGTGAAGAAGTCTTAAATTATTTAAAATTCATCTAGGTTCAAATTAATGATATCATTCTCCAAATCATGACCCCTCATGACATTCTACTTCCCAAAGAATGTTGCTAATGTGGTCCACACTTTATTTGGATTTTTTATAAATTCAATGTGAAAAAGCAAGTCAAGAGACATATAAAAACATAATAAACCATAGGCTTCAACACTTTGATTGTATCACTTCACCTTCTCTACCTTAGGTGTTATTTCTATTTTAGTACCCATCATGATTCGGTATAAGACTTTTTTCCTATGGAGAATTTTCACTTTGACTTTCCAGTCATGATAGTTACATGGTGTAAGAATTGAAATGAAACTGAGATCCATGGTGCAAAAAAGAAGTATGTGTTGAATTGTATGTGTTGTATACTAAAAATATTCAACCCCCTAAATTTTTAGAGGTTAAAATTTACAAGACATGAGAATATCACCAATTCATATAAATTTAAAAAAAAACATAAATTTTTTAAAAAATGGCACCTCAAAAGGAGTAATAGATTGAAATTTATGCACATTCGAATGTTTCTTATTAAAAATAATTTTTTTCACTTTGCATAATTTTTTTAGGTGTGCAAATAATTTGGCTAACTTTTATGAGGAAATGTTAATCCTCTTTGGGTTGGTCTCAACCAAGGGATTAATTTCCCATGTGACCAGGGGGTTAAGGCATAGGATGGGGAGACCTCCTTAATTAATTTGATTGATGTGGGAGTAATGTCAGTATAAAAATTGGATAAAATTTGATGTCTTTTAGACTGTCATCAAAATTTTGGAGTCCCTTCACACTTGTTGCAATTTTCACCCTCCTCTATAATTGTTAGGGGTTTTTTTGCTTCCACAGTCAAAATTGTCAATGTGATAGTTCTACCTCAGAGATGTAGTGCCCTCTTACAATCAAGTTTATTACTGCATGTGTACTTGGAAGTCTCTATGTCAAGATTGTTGACACTTCCTTTAGTGAGAAAATGTATTGGGGTTATAGTGGGTCATTGCAGTTGTCAAAGTTTCCAACTTCTCCCACACTCTAAAATTTCTATGTAAGAGGCTTGGAATCCTATGAAAGTCAAAAGTCATAATGTTGGGATTTTTTACTAATCTGACAGTTGAGAATCTTGATGTTAGGATTATCAACTACTCCTACAATCAAAATTTCTGATGTTGAGACTCCTCATTAGGGATATAACCCACATTTTCAACTATCATGGTTTTGTATGTTAGAGGTAGGATGTATCCTTGTAGATTTTAGAGATGGAGATGGTTCTCATAATTCTTGTAATGTTAGAGTTTCCTATATTACACACAGGGACAAAAACATAAATCTCATAAAAACCTAGATGTGGTACACCTTTTGAAATTCCACCAAAGACCCACTAAAGATCTCAAAAAAATTATAAAAATATAGAAATGATTTTTTCTCGAAGACTATTGATTGTACAAATTTGTATGAAATTACTAAGAAAGGCCATGAAACCCTCCAAAATGACAAAAACTAATTCTTGAAAATAGGTCATGTTTACAGTTGATCCTAAGGTTTTGGCACTTTTTGAATCTGATGGTGTAAGTCATTTTATATGAAAATCTACCAAATTAAATATGACTAACAAAAGATGCCTTCTTCCTTGTTATTTTTCTAAGTCTTAATCTATTGCAGATCCCAAAAGAATAAAAAAATTGAGAGATGAATATTTAATATGTTAGGTCAATGAATGATAAATCTATGACATTCAAGCTAAAACTCAAGATTTCACAAAAATAACAATGACATTTGACTACTAAAAATACTTTGATACCATGTTAGAGTGGTCCATAATCAAAGATCAACTAGATAGGGTTGAATTCATGATGAGATTACCTATGTGTAATAATGAAATCAAACGTGAGCTAAGAGGAAGAAATTGCATCATAATAATAAAATGCTCATTTACTCATTAGCCATAATATCTTTAGGAAGGTACATTATATAGGTGAAAGATAAACATGTCCTTATTTCCTCATTAATGTAGGATTAATTTTCACAATGACTTAAAAAATAACCTAAGTGACACCTAATTAAACTAAATAAACATGTGTAGGGAAAAAAAATGAAATAAAAACCTACACTACAGCAAGGAGAACAATTTCATATAAATTAATAATCAATGAGGGAAAAGATGGTAAAATAAAATCATATTAGTAGACTAATAGGTCATTTTGATGTTGATAAAACATTATCACAACTAAGTGAGAGTTACTATTAGCCAATGATGAGCACTGATGTGAAGAATTTTATATAGTAGAGTTATCTAGTATGTTAAGTAAAAGGTCAAAATGTAGTTATACATCAACATTTAAATATACCAAAGAGGTAACATGAGGATATAAGTATGGATTTCATTCATGGGCCCCCAATAACACAAATATGAAGTTATTATATCCTTGTTATTATTGATTTATTTCAAATACGATACTCTTTTTAGCATGCAAAAATACAAATTTTACCAAAAACGTTACTAATTTGTTTATCAAAGTAGTGTGGTTGCATGGATTTCTAAATAGCATAATATCAGAGAGACATAAAACATTGTTGGATTTTTTTTGGGATAAATTTATAGATAAATCTAGGCATAAGGTTGTGATGCATGAGCATCTTAGTTCACTTGTAATCCTACATCAACCAAAAAAATTTAAATTAGAAAATAAAATAAGTTTTATTCTGTACAAGTATTGTTGCACATAAGTTTGTTTTGCATTTATTTGTGCATACTTTGTACATGCATGTTATTCTTATATACAACCATTTTGGCATACAAAACTTGTTGACAATTGTGAAAATATTATGTAAGTATTTGATCAATCTTCTGTAAAGTAGAAGGCTTGAGGTCTTGTAATGCCAAAGATTTATATTATGTAGACTTTATTGTGAAGATAGAAATATCTATTGAAATTTTTGATGCAACATTAAAAATTTGTGGACCATCATGAAAGGAATCTTCATTGCATCATTTTTTTTTTAAGTGTTTAAAATTACTTATGAGTTATGACATCCATGTAGCTTATCTTTTGCACATATTATGCAGGGTACACTAGTTATCACTATGTGTTATATATAAAGAGTCATTACAGTTATTAACCATTTGCATTTAATTATTCAAATCATAGAAGGTGATTTTAGTTTCATTTAATGCCACTTTTTGATGTGCTTCACTAATATGCCTTATGTTATGACGTGTTATGTTGAATCAAGATTATAGTTAACATTTAAAGTTTGTGGTGCATGTCAATGTGTTTAATGCTTTTAGTGGGTTTATGAGAGCATCAATATAAGTAGTTGGGTCTTGTGCCAATATAAAATCACTACTACACTTGATTCATCTAATCATAAAGCTTAAAATTCCTAGGTAATATTATGACAGATATCTATACTTGCAAAGATTGTAAGTTAGCATGTAGAGATCTGAGGGTCTAATGGAATGCATCTCATTCGATATTGTGGTTTTGTTACTAAATGTGAATGATGTATTTCCTATTTTTGAAATTGAATAATGAACCAAGTTTCTTGTTATTTATTTTTTGCATTATTTTTATATGTAATTATGAAGGATATGTGGTCTAAGACATATCTTAATTGAGATCTAAAAATGTTTTTACATAATTTGGTATTAAATCAAGGTATCTACCTTATAGGTTAACACATATAGTCTATTTTATGTATTTGTGAGTGTGGGTAGAAAATAATGAAGACATATTCAATCAAATGTTGGGTAAAAATTGGAGTGATATTTCTTTAATTTTGAGGAAATGTAACACTAATAAGGGTTAGCTATGAGATATCTTTGCGTATCCAGAGAACCAAGACTTATATACTTAGCATAGTTGATGAGAAATATGCAATCCCATTTAGAAGCTACATATACTACACAACTTAGAGGTGTTATAGTGGATGATGAAATAGAAAATGAAACCATATAATTTAATAAGAACCAAGGCATAAAACTAAGGTAGATGAAATTGAAGATATATTATGACATGTAGTCTCAAGGATGAGTACTAATCCAAAGGTGGTCACTCCTAGTTATTAATGGATTTTAAGTCATGAATAAATTATTAATTGGACCAATAATCTATAAAAATACTTTGAGGAAGACCCAAAGAAGGTAAAATTTTCATGAATGAAGTTGAAGGCCCATGCACCTATATGGTGGGAACATGTGCATCCATAAAGAGTATGTGGAGGTAAGGATAAGATCAAGACATGGGATAAACTAGTTACAAAGTTTAAGGTTATATTTATACCCATTGATTTCTAGTTATATTTATTTAAGAATTTAAAAAAATTACAATAGAGGGAGATGAGTATGAAATATTACACCAAAGAGTTTTATAGACTCACTATTAGAGTGGGTCATGTTAAAGATGACACTGAGAATATATTAAGGTACATGATTAAATTGCACATTTCCATTCAAGATGAGTTTGGTATTATCTGATTATGATATGTTGAAGAAGCCCATTATGGTGAAATGAAGGTAGAGGATAATATTTCCCAAATACAAAAAGGAATAATTCAAGGTAAATGAATGTTTTCACAACCATGAGGACAAGGAAATGACAATCTAGGTTACTCTATGTAAGAAGGAGAAGCTGATGAATGTTTTCAAAAACATGAGGACAAGGAAGAGACAACCTAGGTTACTCTATGTAAAAATGAGAAGCTAACACTTAATATAACAATGATATTGGTGCACAAAGATTCAGAGGAAACATTACTACAGGTATAGGATCCCATGGACAAGGTAGAAGAATAGAATTAATAGATAAATGTTTCCAGTGTGGTGAAACTAGGAATAGAGAATTTGAGTGCCCACATGTGCACATTGAAGACAATGAGAATAATTACACAAATGTACATATTTCATAGGGATATGAGGAAATTATTTCTCAATACAATATGGTGAAGGATGGAAATTGGAGAATCACTCATGGTGAATATGGTTTTATCGAAACTAAAAAAAGAATAAAATAATATCATCCTATAATATTGACAAGTTTAATATTATTATTTCTTTCTAATATTTTTTGAGATATTACCTTATATCCTCTTTCAAAATTCAATACCTTTATGGTTCAATAATCACACATGTAGGTTTAATCCTTATCAGTTGATCTACTTCCCTTCCCTATTTTTAGTGAAGCTTAGGGTTAAATCCTAATGTGTTTATTCAAAAATATAAAATATAAAATTTCAAGAAACCCTAACTTTTTAATCACAAATTTTCCCTCCCAAGTCTTAATTAATTAAATTGGAACCATAAGCAAGTTTATATGATCCATGTTCTAGAAAGAAATTCTCATTATTTTCTTATCAATTATTATCTTACACTATAAAATACCATCCAAATTAGAAAATAATCAAAGTATATAATGTTATTCAAGACTTCATGAGACCACTTTCAAAATTAAATAATTCCTTTATGCAACCAAGTTTTCTTGACTCAAGCAAGAAGTCACCTATGATGGTTTGCTACATGAATAACATTTAAGATTTAAAATATATATAATGCATCCAAGGAAACATTTCAAGTTTCTTTTCAAGGTTTAAGAGTAAAATACATGAATATAAGAGTTTACTCTAGTGTTATTTAGTTTAATCTTAATAGACTTCCAAGCCTTTATGAATATGGTTCCACACCTCTCTATGCATAATTTAATCTATAATTTTACCTCTTATCTAACATTTATTAATAAAGATGGTGTATCTACCATTCAATATTAGGTTTATCTTTAACCAATAATAAAAACCTAAGATGTAATGAAGTAAGGGAATAGTGTTATGTTATCTTTGTTAGATTAGTCAAAATTTAATCTCAAATACATACAAATTTAAATCCTTATAGACTAAGAGTCTTATAATATATTATCTCTTAACATTGGGGTAAGCTCTTTTATTCCCTATTAACCATATAAGTATAATTTGTTGTAGATTTAATAAGTGAAGAAACAAGACACCAATTGAACAAAAGTTATTCTTCATTAATAAAAAATTTGAGAAGTAATTTAAATAAAAGTATAGAAAATTATAACAATAAGTTATTTTTAAATGATATTCATAATAATTATGTTACATTTTCATGCTATAAAATCGCTTGAGAGTACAAATCCATCATTAAAAGCCTTTCCATGCATTATTGCATAAATAAATATGTAAATCATACTAAATGCAGTAATATCACATGGAATGTTCTTACTAATAATATTTAAATAACTCATCATTTGGAAAAAAAATACATGTAACTTCTTGTAATCAATCAAATAATTCCTTTCATTCAAAATTATTGATTCTATGTCGATAATATAGAAATTGAGGAAGGTCTAGGGAAACTTTGAAATAAACATCCATCCGCACAATAATGCTCAGATCATATAAATAGATTTACCAAAAATATACATTATAATACACTAATGAAATATATAATGTACATGTGTAACCAATAATGGTTTCACTAGAACATAACTCTCTGATAAACTACATCTCCACCAACTCTAGAGATGACTCTAAGCTCTTATCTAACTTTTCAAAAGGACACAAAGAGTCCTTATATATGAAAATTAAGAGGTGAGTGAGGAATTGTTATTTATTGAGTGAATTGTGAGAATTGGATAATTCCCAAAGTTACAACTCACCCTTCTGACATGTGAGGATAACTACCACTTAAATAAGGTTGCACACATAAACAATGCACATTGATGAGCCCTAAAAATGGCCTCATTTTATGTCTAAACCTTTTTTACTTAATTTTTTTGATATAGTTTCCATTCTAATATATATATATATATATATATATATATATATATATATATATATATATATATATATATATATATATATATATGCAAAGTAAACATTAAGTTTAATATGCTATTTTTATGTTTTCTAATATACTTTAATGGTTTCATAATGGTTTAATATTTTCATAGCTAATTAGAATGCAAAAAAAATAATTGTTTGATATGTTCAAGTAGCCCACAACCATTATGGCAGACACACATTTAGCTATTGGTTAGGTGGATGTTGGAAACGTAAATTGTAGAGTAAAAAATACTCTACATTTTATTTTGAGTTTTAGTTATGCACTTCAAGCTTTGTCCCTGCGCATCTCGAATTCAAGATAGTAAAGTTTGACAAAGAGCGCATGCACGAGTTCCTTTTTCCCTAAATATTTTCTAAGTGCCAAAGTCGCACAGAAGCTACCAAGTGTCATCATCTGAGATACATTTTATTATTTCTCTAAGTGGCTCAAAATGTGCCACATGTCTAGTAGTAATTTAGTGGAATGCAACAAGTGTCAGTATCTGCATTTCATATTGGCATTTGCATTTCAAATTTCTTTTGAGTTTTGAAAGTTTCTTTCTATAATTTTCTTAGGATCAAGCAGAAGGTGCCAAGTGGCAACTGCTTAAGGCTTCAATATGTTTTTTCTAAAAACAATAAAAGATGCCACATATTCCTAGCAAAAGAAAGCAGAGGCCACCATGTGCCAACATCCAAAATATCTTCACTTTATTTCATCGATCAGTAAAGACTATGGTGGGACCCAGGTTTTGTTTCTGAAATCAGTGGAAGCCACCAAGTGTCACCATCTGAATGAATCTAAAATGAGTCCTGAATGTTTCCACATTCTAGCTAAAGATCAATGGGATCTGCCACATGTCCATAGCTAAATAAAATGAAAGCCACCACGTGTTATTTGTTAAAGATACGTGGAAAGCAATACCTACCCCTGTGCCCCTTTTGAAGCTGCTCAGGCAAGAAATGTTGTGGGTCCCATTTTTTGTAGATTGTTAATGTTTGAGGAAGCAAACTATCATATATGTCAAAGATGGAACACTCCTGAGCAAAGACATAAAAATAATATGTTATGCAAAAAGTGCCATGTGTCTTCGGCAAGTGCCTTGGAAGCTGCCAAGTGTCATTTCCTAGTGCCTTTTCAATAATGAGAAAGTTTTCAAGTAGAATAAGTGAAACACGCCAAGTGTCTTCACCTATTTCATAGTGGGAAGTGTCCTGTGTATCTATTTCATCCAATGAACTATAGGGAGATATAACATTTTAGATCTAAGAAAAATCTTTTGTTAGACACTTCTAGTTCAGTTAGAGTTCAGTTAGACCATTAGATTGGGAATGTGTGGGTAATCTAGAACTAGTTCGATGCTATAAATATGGGTGCATAGGATCAAAAAATGAAGATCAGATGATAGAGGGAATTTTTTGAGAGAAATTGTTATCAAAAGTTTTAGACTTTTAGCTGTGGCCAACAATATCATTTGCCTTTGTTCTATTTTTTTGAGTTAGAAATTTTATATAACTGTGCTATTTCTGTGCCTTTTATGTAACTAGAAAATTAATGAGAATACGAAATTTTGTGCCTTTGTTGATATTTTCTATGTCATTGCAAAATCATCTAAGTTATGAGCCTTTCATCCTATTTATTTTCATCTTTTACATTGATCATGCCTCGTCTACTCTTTAATGTAATTGAATTTTAAAGATAGCTTCACTATGCTTAGAATTGAGGGTCAAATTAAATTCAGGCGCATCACCATAGTTAGATTTTCTTTCATTGTATTTGTGTTTCTATTTAATTCCTATTCCTTTCCTCATAATACACTTAAGATAAAGAAGAGATAGCTTCTTTAAAATCTAGAGGTCATTTCAGGTTGCAAGTCCCACATTCCTGAAACTTCCCATTGTTGGTTTTAGAAATAGCACAATTTTAATCATCAACAATTTTTGGTACGCCCAGTGGGACACTATCTTGAAGTTTATTTCAAGACCATATGAACCAGAGAGCTACAAGGAATCAGAGTTGTGGACCAGTAACAAGATCTCAATTTGCTGTAAACCCAGGTATTCTTTTTCCACCTTTGATAACTAGTCCAAGACGAAGAGTCAATCAATTTATACCAATACCAAGAGTAAATATGGGAGCTCCTATACCCCCAAGTAATTATGCAATTTGGAACACTGGTAGTCCTTTGATCCTCCCAATACCACCAACCACTTGGGATCCTATTCCAATAAATGCCTTGAAAGCTTTACCCAAATTTAGTGGGCAAGATTTTAAAACACCTAAAGAACATCTGCAGGATGTGTCTATTGTCTGTGCTATACATGTGGTCACACAATAGAATGTGGCTATAAGATTGTTAGTAGCTTATTTTAAAGGAAAAGCTCTAGAATGTTACTGATCCTTGAATCCAAATACAAAATCTACATGGGATCAACTTGGAGATCTTTTCTTTGAAAGGTTTGAAGAAAAAGGTGATAAGTCTTCTTTGTTGCAACAATTGATTACTATTAAAAGGGCACCATAAGAAGCAATGACTAACTTCAATTCAAGATTTCAAAAGACTTGGGAAAGAATCCCTACTACAGTAAGACCATTACCAAGTATGGCTATAGTATTTTATCTTAAAGCTTTAAATTCAGATATATCAATAATGATTCAGTCACTTGGAGGTTAGACTCTGCCAGAGGCTTATGACTATGCAGTCAAAGCTAAAAATAATTTAATAAATGCTGGAAAGTTTCCCCTAAGGCCTCCCATGCCCATGTTTCCAAAAATTTCCTTGCCTTTGCCTCAAGAAGCCACTAATCCTATAGTCTCACCTATGTCTATGTACACATATCCTCAAAAATCTGCTAAAGAACTTGTCCCTGCCCAGTCATATGAGATGGATGATATCAAGAACATCTTAAGGAAATTTTCAAATGAGTTAATTAACATAAAAAGATAGTAGAATCCTTATTCTAAACCCTAATATCAAGGCTACCAATGAAATATATTTCCACCATAGCCAAACCAGTATCAGGGTCGTCAAAGGCAAAATAACCCTCAGCCAGGAAACCAATTAGTTGCAGTCCCTACACCCTCACAGACTGTTCCCCCTAATACAAATAGAGAAATTGTTCAAGGGAAGAATAAATATGTAGATGGCACCAATTCTTGGTGTTTTTCTCGTAATAATGCTCATACACCCAGAGATTGTCCCATGGGTAATCTACAACAAAAAGTAGCAGAGCATAGAAGAATGGATGGATAATTTGCAAGTACTTCTGACACTCAAGTCTACCAGTCCCCTGGTATGAAAAATTTAGTTATGATGGCTCAGATGCAAGGGATTTCTTTACAACAAAAATAATAAATAGCCCCAAAACATGCTTTGTTTTCATGGGTTGAAGATGAAGAGTCAGTATTCTTGAATGAAGCTTCTACTTCTAAGAAACCAATGGTGCAATCAGACTACTATACCAGATCAAAGAGAAGGATGATGGAATAGCTTGAAGTCACAAATAATGAAGTTATGGGGCCTCCCCCATTTCAAATTCATCAAAACATAGCTACTAGACAAGAAGTTCCTCAGCCAGTACAGAACCAAGTAGTCCCTGGATAAGTTCAAGAAAAAGCAAGGTACCCTTATTTTCCAAGAACCCAAACATTAGGACCAGTGAATGTAGTGGATCAACCGAAGATAACCCTAGCACATGTGTCAATGTGGGACATATTTTCTATTCTTGAGCAAAAGACACTATTACAAGAAGCTCTATAAGGCCAAGCAGTGCCTAAACATACTAACACCAAAGAAGGACCTGCTAATAAAGAAAAGCTCAAGGACATAGTTCGTCTGTAGACAATAGCCCTTTTGAATAATGCAATAGAGGTAAGTAAATCCAAACTAGATCCCTTCTATTTAACTTTGATAGTTGGAAAGAAACTATTGCATAATGCGATGATAGACTCAGGGGCTAGTACTATAGTAATGCCTAAGCAAATAGCAGATGCTTTAAAAATAAAGTATAAGCCACTTAGTAGAGGAGTCATGTAGCTAGATGGAAAATTAGTGAAAACAATAGGGAGAATTAAACAACTCCCACTGCAATTATATACTTGTCCTAATATAATTATCAATCAAGATGTGGTAGTCATAGATATATCCCCTGTATTTGGTTTATGTTTATCCAGAGACTTTATAGCGAAGATAGGAGGATATATGTCACTTGATTGGTCTCATCTCATCCTAAAAACCAAATATGTTTCAAAGATGAAGATATTATCTAGGCCACTATCTAAGGATCACATCACCAATGAACCAACATCAAAATCAGAGGCAGCTCATGCTATGTTGAATAAGGAATAAAGGGTTTTTGTTGAGGAGTTAGGTGACTGGACTGAACTTGATCAAGAAGAGGAAAATAATCATTTGTTAGCTATGATGCAAAGTGACCCATATGGAAATTATGACTTCATTTGTCTGGGCACTTATGTCATCTTTGATGAAGATCATAAAATCCCAAATGTTTTTAGGGAAGAAATGCCAAAAGATACATCTTCTACCAATCCTCAGGTCTCTCAACATGAATTCCAGATTCTGAGTTGGAAGTCACAAGTTTATGCCTTAATATTTGATGAGGAAGAGATAATTTCTAACTTTCTTCTCACTTTGCAAGATGATATGGAGGAGCATGGACACTTCCTTGATCATGATTTGAATGACTTGTTTGAAGTCATTGGGGCATGTTATAATATTCTTCAAAGAGGCTGTGAGCTAGTTGTTGATGGAAAGACAACATTAAGACTCAAATAAATATGCAAAATTGCTAAAAATTTTCAGATTTATCCTTTCAAGAGGTTGGTGAATTTGAAGATGATATTTTTAAAGTCATTAAGGAGGATGATCATGCAATGGAACCTGAGTTTGAGGTAGAAGGAGATAAGCCAATAAATGATTTATATCAAAGGGCTTATGGTGATGAGCCAATAGCCATCGATTTCTTGATGAGACATGCCAGTATGAAGAACCAACATTCGACAAGCTTTCAAGAACAAAAAGAGTATGTATATGTTGGAAGCATGTTTGACTCTGATCCACTCAGATGCAGGCCAATCAAAGTGGCATGCAAGAAGAGAAAGTCACCAGAACTTCATCCCATTTAGCCACTTGTCTGGCACCATAAGTCTTCTCGCCATGAAGGAGACTTTATAAATTCTACTTTTGATCTAGGGGGAGGCAACGATACTTGGTTAATGTATTATAGTTAGATAGGGTCCCTTTCCTTGTTTCTTTGTTTTCTCATTTTTCTTTCCCACTCTTTCTTTTAAATAAGTGTTCTTTGAACACATGGCCATGGCTCAGATACTTTTTCAAAATTTCCAAAACTCTCGACACATTAAATATCTCCCAAATCCTTAAATTCCCCAAGGTACCTTGCACAACCACCTTCATGATGTGTCTAACTCATTGTCCCATGAAGATTTAGTAAGATTTGATAATGGTTATCTAGGTTTAATGCCATTTTGAGATTTTGAGACTTGATGGGTCAATAAATACCTCATAACAAGAGTTAAAGCTTACAGTGTCTCAAACATTCTTGTGTCTACTAGAAAACCCCTACTACTTGCATTTTTATCTCATAGCAAACCTGTTTAAGTGAAAGTGTCTTCCCTATTACAAAAGCTTCATACCCATTACCATAGTTCACTATTTTCAAGAATAGATATAGATATGGAGGGAGCACAGTCTTCGCAACAATAGTCTGGGATTTATGAATCCATTGACAAGTTTCTTACAAGCAAATCATATGCTTCAACACCTGCACAACCGTTAAAGACCTACCCATGGACTAGAGTCCCTGAATTTGGTCACGCAAATGACCCAGCAAAGGTGAAATATGTTGTAAATAGAGTCAAGTACCTAATTCTTCAAAGAACTAGTAGCAAAACTCTCAGAGAAGCGGCACATCAAAGGTGTATTCAGAGGGCCAAGGTTGGACAATATGAAACATTCATAACGAGGATATGGACTTCACAACTGGCCTAATTTATTGTCCCAAGTGTGCATCCATGCCCTGACTTGGTTGAAATATGCACCAAATTGTTTCATGTGCCTTCAAATATTATATAAGGTCCATTCACAGTGCAAATTACACCAAAGGCTATCAAAGACATGTTAGCCCTGCATCATGATAAGACAACTACATTTCCCACCATTGCCAAGATACAAAAAATGTGGGAAAATGTTAATACTCAATTGAGGTTTTTGAAATTAGAATTGCAATTAGGCGATGATGATACCACTATGCCGACACTGCCTACAACAAGAGCACAATTTGTACAAACTAGTCAAGATGCACTTTCCATGATGGCTTTCATTTTTGGAATGAAAGATGATATAACAGTCTATGAAGAATAAATGGCTATCATCTTTAGATTGAAAACTATTGACAAGACTCAGGAGTATCGACTTGATTTCTCTAAGTAGATTGCATATTCAATGGTGGAACAACTTTCCCAATTCAAATCTAAAGGGATTTTTAGGTATTCTTCTTATCTGTTTCACCTTATGTTATATCAAAACTATGGCATCTTTTTCCAACACATGCATCTAAATATGTATGACCCAAGCTTTGGTCTACATAAGACCATTCTTGTGTCTACACGAACACATATCTTGTCTAAAACTAGTGACCCATACAAATTTTGGGAAGTTTTTGTTACCCTTACTTTTTGTCATCTGAGCCCAGAACCGGTTGTAAATAGACTATTTCCAAGTGTCTCAAACCTTATGACCAATTGCACTATTCCTTGTGATTATTTTTTTGGATCCCATCATACTATTATTAGAGTCCATGGTTTTAGTGGGGAACCAATGTTGCTACCTAAGATTTTGACCTTTAGGTTAGCATTCTTAGAGGTCACTAGGAAAGTGTCTGTGGTAGATAATGAATATGGCATTGGGAAGAAAAAGAAGAAAATGTATGATGTTCCATGGGTGAGGAACAACATGGCCCTAGAGGTCAGAGATGCTGAGAAAGATAGCCTTCCTGGGTTTCTCTCTAATTGAAGATAAATGGGTATATGACCCAAATGGTTTCATAACTTCATGGATCAAGACTAATAGGGTTGCTTCCAAAATTGTGCATGAGGGTCATCCTTTTTGGGAAAATAGGAAAAATCCTAAGGAAGATATTCCTAATTTTTATGTTAAATTGATGGATTTGCCCCTTCAACAAGACAAACCATGGGGAAATTTTTATGTTAAGCAAAGGGATTTTGATCCTAAAATCAGAATGACTTCTGGTTTAAGAAGAGCATTAAAGAATAAAGACTGAAACGCTGAGAAAATAGAAGCCTATTGGAAATATAGGTAAGAGATTTATGAGACAACTCACTCTTTTGGAAATGTGGATTCAGATGAGAAATGGGAAGAACTCTAGGATGAATGTCATCTATCTCCTATCTCTAGCCCTAATACAAGCAATTTGTAGACATAGGGTGGAGAGCCAAAAGCTAGAGTAGAATTTAGTCAAACATTGCAGACCCTAGGGTAAAACTCAGCTACATCATTTGTAACTATTTGGCCCCAATCTCTTAGTGCCATTGAAAAAAAAAATATTGTGGTATCTTCACCACTAAAAGCTTCTCCATCAATGTCAGCCCTTGGGGTTCCTAGTTTTACACAATCACCATTAGCAGCAGTGGTAAATGTTGAGGAGAAAGAAGCACAGCTAGAAGAAGAAACACCAAGGCAACATAAGAGGCTGAGGTTTCAACTTGATTCAAAAGAGAAGGAAGAAACCTCATAACACCAACCATCAAGTACCTCGATTGCTCATTAGGTAAGTGTTGTTTCTTCTTCTTCTTCTCAATCTCTCTTCTCCTATAGGGGTGATGTTTTTGTTGAGCTAGATAATTTCCCCTACCACCTCTGTTGTGCCCATTTCTCATTTTGCCCCATCTATACATACTCAGGCTCTATCATTGCCTCATTTTTCACCCTATATCCCAAAGAAAGTACCTCCTCAGATTTCCCCTAGCCAACATGTGGCTATTCAATATGGATTGCCATAAGGTTATCCTTTTGTGGGTGGGCACATTGTCTCTCTTTCTACCTTCCAAACTCAAGTAGATACTGCTAAGAAGGCTAGAGAAGCCAAGATGGAGAAAAATAAGATGAAAGATAATAAAGCCTTGGTATACCACATTTGAGGTCACAATTTGACCCAATACAATAGCAACTAATGGTGACCCATTTATCACTTAATATAGTCAAGCCAAATGAGTAGATGTAGCCTGAAGATTACACAATGAATGTAGTGGCTATAGACATGTCCCTTTTTAGACCACAAGATAGGGTCAAGCTACTAAATGAATCCAATTCTGTAATAGCTGATGATTATTTGAAAATATCAAAGAAGCTACAAAAGATGGATGCTGATCTAGCCAAAGAGAAGGCAAACTATAGCAGTTTGACTACATAAATCAATACTAAGAATATTGAAATAGAGAGTCTTAATAAATAGTTTCAAAATATTATTTCTCTTTAGACTCACAAGGCTATTCAGGCCCAAAATGATTATTTAAAATTAGGGATAATGCAAGTAAAATATGCAGTGACAACCTTAAGGTGGGAAAAGGTAGCATTTCAAGAAAAAATAGAGGAAAACATGATACAGGTCACTCGACTTCAATAGAAGCTATTGAATGAGTAGAACAATACCACTGCTATACAGGCTCAAATTCAAGTTGAGAGATAAATGATAGAACAATTGACACTTGAGTTGGCTAATAGGCCAAAGAATATAGGGGTTTTGAATCTGGTTAAGGAACTTTATGTATCAATATGGAAAAGAATCTCTTAAGAGATTACTCAGCTCAGACCCTCTTTAACCTTTCTGCTAAATTCATAGAAATTGTGTGAAAAGGTGGAGACTTCAGTTGAAGCCACTCTATCCACTGTCTCTTTGAGAGTGTTTGACTCTCAAATGCTGCTACAAAAACTATATGATGCAACTGATGCAACATTATTAGCAGCAAGGATTAGTGACAGAATGATCGCTGCCAAAAGAGTGAATGAAGTTCTCAATTGCAATTCCACAACAGTTAAATGTGAGGAGCTTCTAGATGTGGTGAAAGAAGGAATCAAAGACATGAAACAACACATTGAAGATCTAGTGCAATTGGGTCTTCCCTCTCATTTTCCTGATTGTAATATGGTGTTGATGATTGATGAGATTAAACCCTTGTTGTTAGCCAGGCAAAATGATTAGGCAATCTTTCAGGGTTTAAGAGATGATTCATCAATGCCTGAAGTAGAAGCTATTTTGATTCTTGTTTCCCAGCTTGAATTCCAATTGAAGGCTGCCATTCATATTTTGTATAATTTTTCACACAAGGATATTATTAACCTTGATTTGGCCTTTAACGAATTGCAAAATAAGTAGGGATTATCTGATGATGAGTGGTTTGTTTATCAAACAACCTTACTGAAGTTGTGATTTTTGTCACAATTTTTATACATTATTTGGATTATTTTTGAGTAGGCTCAAAATTCCTCAGGGTCACCAAGAACTTTAGAGCAAAAAATACTCTACATTTTATTTTGAGTTTCAGTTGTGCACTTCAAGTTTTGTCCCTACGCATCTAGATTTTAAGGCAATAAAGTTTGACACAGAGTGCAGGCGTGAGTTCCTTTTTCCCTAAATTTTGTCTAAGTGTCAAAGTCACATGGAAGCTACCAAGTGTCATCAATAGAGACACATTTTATTATTTCTCTAAGTTGCTCAGAACGTGCCATGTGTTTAGTAGTAATTCAGTAGAGCATGACAAGTGTCGATATCTACATTTCATATTGGCATTCACATTTCAAATTTCTTTTGAGTTTCAAAATCTTCTTCTGATAAGTTTTTCTCAGGGTCAAGTGGAAAGTGCCAAGTGGAAACTACAGAAGGCTTCAATATGTTTTTATAAAAGCAACAGAAGATGCCACATATCCCTAACAAAAGAAAGCAGAGGCTGCAACATGCCAACATCCAAAATATCTTCACTTTGTTTCATCGATAAGTAAAGACTGTGGTGGGACTCAAGTTTTGTTTTTGAAGTCAGTAGAAGCTACCAAGTGTCACCATCTGAATGAATCTAAAATGAGTCCTGAATGTTTCCACATTCTAGCTAAAGATCAATGGGAGCTGCCATGTGTCCATAGCTGAAGAAAATGAAAGCTGCCATGTGTTCTTTTTTAAAGATAAGTGGAAAGTGACACCTGCCCATGTTCCCCTTTTGAAGCTACTCAGGCGAGAAATGTTGTGGGTCCCATTTTCTATAGATTTTTAAAGTTTAAGGAAGCAGATTGTGACAAATGTCAAAGATGGAACACTCCTGAGCAAAGACATATAAAAAGTATAAGTTACGCAGAAAGTGCCATGTGTCTTTGGCAAGTGCCTCGAAAGCTGCCAAGTGTCATTTTCTGGTGCCTTTTAAATAATGAGAAAGTTTTGAAGTAGAATAAGTGAAACACACCAAGTGTCTTCACCCATTTCATAGTGGGAAGAATCTTATGTATCTATTTCATCCAATGAATTGTAGGCAGACAAAACATTTCAGATCCAAGAAATATCTTTTGTTAGACACTTCCAATTTAGTTAGAGTTCAGTTAGACCATTGGATTGGGAATGTGCAGGTAATCTAGAGCTAGTCTGATGCTATAAATATGGGTGTAGAGGATCAAAAAATGAAGATCAAAAGATAGAGGGAATTTTTTGTGAGAAATTTTTATCAAAAGTCTTAGACTTTTAGCTATGGCCAGTAATATCATTTGCCTTTGTTCTATTTTCTTGAGTTAGAAAGTTTGTATAACTGTGCATGTTTTTGTGCCTTTTATGTAACTAGAAAATTAATGAGAATATGAAATTTTGTGCCTTTGTTGATTTTCTCTATTTCATTGCAAAATCATCGAAGTTATGAGCCTTTGATCCTATCTATTTTCATCTTTTACATTGATCATTCCTCATCTGCTCTTTAATGTAATTGAATTTTAAAGATAGCTTCACTATGCTTAGAATTAAGGGTTGAATTAAATTTAGGTGTATCACCATAGTTAGATTTTCTTTCATTACATATTTTTTTATATTTAATTCCTATCCCTTTCCTCATAATACACTTGAGATAAAGAAGAGCCAGATTCTTTAAAATCTGGAGGTCATTTCAGGTTGCAAGTCCCACATTCTTGAAACTTCCCATTGTTGGTGTTATAAATAGCACAATTTTAATCATCAACATAAATCATCTCCAATAATCAATAAGCACCCATAACACTATTATAGGTGAACATTTTCCATATCACATCAAAATGACCAGTTATCATTTATAATCATATTCTATCTCACTCAGTGATCTTCAATAGATATGAAATGTGATGATAAGTTGTTTTAATTATATGGTAATGTCATTGGACTATGCTTTCATTTATGGATCGTATAATTATATGGTTTTAACCATTACAACACCTTATATTCTTATGATTTTTATCATTATACATAATATTATGGTTTTAAATATTGTCTCTACTCAGAAAATAAACACCTCCTTTATCTATATTAGGAGAACTATTGTAGGTGATTATAAATTTATTTAAAGTTAGCATAAGCATAAAATCATATTGAGTAAGAGAGATGTTTCAATCTTTTATAATTTCATGTAACAATCATTATATTTTATAGACTTTGATCAATTCAAGTAAAGTGATTTGAGCTAAAACATTCATAATCAAGGTATATGACGCATAAGTCCAACCAATTAGGGCCCACTTGTGAGGAGTTTTTGTGACAATCTCATCTATTTAGTAGATCTCTCATATTTAGTTGTGTGTTTAGATACCAACTATGTGTGTTTATGTCTCTTGATTTCCATAGTTTATTTCTTTGTAATTAATTGTTCTTATTTGTAGTTGATTAATTATATTTAGTTCAAGTAAATTAAACTTCTAAAATAATATTGATTTCCTTTGTATATCTTTCCCTTTATTAAAGTGTGTTTACATTCTATCATTTATAATTTTGCAAAGTCTATTTTCGTAATGCAAGCATTTTTATCTTAGCCATACAAAGATCCTAATGTGAACATATAGTGTTGATACCTTACCAAAGTGGGTGTTGAAAATTTAATGAACTAACATTATCAATAAACGAAGTGACTATCTCTCTGAAGAACATTTTTTAAGGTTATACACAATGATTGGATTGTGTCATGTTTAAATGGGGAGCTAATTTTACTAGTTGTTTTAGCACTGTTTTGGCACCATTTTTGGCGAAGGTATAAAGTATTAAAATCTCCAAGGGTTGAGATAGATTTTATATTTTATGTAAGTAAAATTTCATGTTCTTTATAATTAAAATTTCTTATTTTCATAGAAGTAAAATGTCTTACTTTCTAGAATTAAAATCCCCTATTTTCTAGAATAAAAATTTCCTATTTTCTGTAATAAATTTTCATGTTTTCAAACATAAGATTTTTAACTTTAAAGATTGAATTTAATGATTTATAAATTTAGAGCTTAAAATCATGAAAATTATAGTAAGTAAACACCAAAATAATTTGTCTCAAACTAACCATGTATAGGGCAAGGCAAAAAAACACAAAAAGAAGGTGAAAATGTATGTATGCAACATTAAAGAAGTTACTTGAGAAGAATTTTGTTTAGTAAATTTATGTTAAGAAGAATAAGTTGAGATACTCCTTGTAATAATAGAGATATCACATATAAAAACATAGACATCACCTACAACAACAAAGACACTACCTAAAAATAAATTAATATATCACTTGAAGCAACAAAGACTTCACCTATGATAACTAAAGTAACAATTGTAGTTTATTCACACCAACTATCAGAGGCATAAGAAGCATCATCAGATGAGCTATTTATTGAATTGGTAAAATAAGTTGAGAAAAAAGGACATGATGATCCTCATACACTTGAGAAGGATGTCTTTGCACCATTTTAAGGAATGCCTATTTGGTCAACCCATAGTTAATAATCATGTATTTAACTCCCTCACATCCATACTCACCCAAAATCCTTTCTAAAAAAGAACTAAAATCCATTCTAGATCCAAAGAAAATTGTAGAAACTACTAAAACTTTTGTTTCAGTCAAATAAGATGATTTTATTGAACTTATTGAATATTTTTTTATAAAGTTACAATCTATCACCCCTAGTCATAAGACTTTCCTATCCTTTTAAGAAACTTAAAACCATTATTCATTACACATCATGGGTAAAAGTTGACAAAGGATTTTAAAATTGGTGGGAAGAACTCTTTGGTTTGTAATTAGTCTAAAACATCATGGGAGACAATCCTGAAGAAAACTCTGAGACCACTACCTTTGGGTTTTCTATTAGTACCTCTACGAGTGATGCACCCATGAAAAACATCCCTTTCTACTTTGTCAAACTTTATAAAAATGGCTAATGAAGATATTGATGCATTTATATTTGATTTTGATGACCAATGCCATAGATATGAGCATAGTCAAGATGTTCAAACACTGACATTGTTTCTATCCACTCTCAAGTATGCACCCCTAATATGGTTCATTATTTTGGGGAAGAATGCAATTTATACTTGGTAAGAGATGAAAGATGGATTCCTCATAAAGTATCAAGAGTATTGCAAAGGAAGAGACTATATAGGTAATGGCATCTTCTATATGTTACAAAATGAAAATAAACCACTATAAGATAACTTGGAGAGATTCATGTTTAGTCTGTAAAATTCTAAGCTAACCACTATGGAAAGAGAATCTATCACTTGGTATTTATAAAAGGAATTAGGGAAGAATGTTTTAAAGCATTGGATATAATAATGAATGAATATGTCTCATGAGATCATTCAATGATATCACTCCCTTATATGTATAAATTACTCAAAATCAATGATGAATAAAACTCAAAATAATCGAGTTTCATCACTATCAACATCCAAATCTACTAATGAATTATCAAAGATGGATGTCAGTAATTTGCTTCAAGACATGAAGCATGACATCATCATTCACATAGCTACATAGTTGGATAAATTACACACATAGAGGAAGTAAGAAGAGACATAACATGCCTTAATTATATATTATCTAGACTGTCATAAGAAGAAAATTGATTGCAAATGTCATGATGTCCATGTCAAAGTATCCAACATAATGGAAGAATATATTGATGCATTAAAGCTCTATTCCATTAGAGGAGATGCAATATAAATATTTTATGTTTTCTAATGAAAAATATAGACACAAATGCCACAAAATTCAATTATGTCATGTATTTCTCCATATTTCAATTTATAATTTTTTCTCCCCCTAATTTCCATGCATTTTTTTCTTGGTATTAACCATCCAAACCACAATCATAAAATTAGAATTGGCATTGAAAAAACCCTAAATATAATTTTTTTTGTAAAAAACACCAATAAAAACCATGAAAACAAAAAAATTCTAAATTTTAATGGAATCCACCCTCTAACCAATGATAATAGTCATGGTGAGGGAATTGACCTTGTCTTAACCAAAATACTATGTTTCAACAACTTCCACAACCCCACCTAGAATAATAATTGGCATTAATATGAAGCACTCCCATTCCACCTCCATCAATAGCCCCATAATTTCCTACACAAATTTCACCCAATCCTAAAACTAAGTCAGTTCAATTGATATATAATAATGATGTGATAACTTGCCACACAACTAGTATAATTTAACAATGTTCAACTTTATTTAGGAAAGACTCTGAAATCCCGCTCCACCCATAATAATAGAGCCTCTTAAGGATATACCCAACACACCAAATAATCTACAAACATCAAATAATAGTCATGATCCTTAACTTAGCACACCCACCAAACAAGTAATGCCAAATAATGCTCATTTTTTAGTGAGACTTAATTTGTAAATATAAGAATGAGAATCAATGTTTGATTTTATAATCTAAATAAAAAAATTGTGTCAAAATACCTTTATTATATTCAATTAAGGATGTTCCAATTTATATGAAGGTTGTCTGAGAACTTTTCCCTTAGAAACCTGGTGGAAATATAAAGGATCCCTAGATTGTCCATGTGGTTGGGTAATTTGCATATATCATGTTGGGAAACATTATTACAATAAAATACTTTAACCCTAGTATCTTGGTTGTTTATTTTTACATCAATGGAAACCTTATTCAAAATACCTTTCTTTATTTAGGTACAACCATTAATGTCATGACCAAAGAAACCATGAGAAAATTTAAACTTTCAAGGCTTTGATAGATGCCCACTATTCTAAAACTGGTTGATCAATTAATTGTAAAACTTTAGGGAGACATAGAGTACATTGTTATTAAATTAAATTCATTTTAATATCCCAAAAATTTCATGATGTTATAACCTAAATCAAATCTAGGTGGATACTCTCTAATCTTATATTAACCTTGGCTGGATAGAGCTAATGCATTCATTCACTATAGCTAGGACACATGCTCATTTCAAATGGAAACACCAAAAATAAACTAGTTTTGTATCCACCTACCCAACCTTCATCATATGGGGAACAATCTCCATGGGTATAAGTGAACGATGATGATCATGTTCCCTTGAAAACCCTGTACACCACTAAACATAACCCTTTCAGGCAAGAACAAAAAGAATACACAATCACTTTCAACATCATACAAAACATGTATACAACAAACCAACATAATGATAACATTTTTGCATCCACACATTGCCCCATTTATAATATATTTATTGAACAAGACACCTTAGACACAACAAAGTATATTAAGACCTTTCATCATCTTATATGACACACTTTTTACCATGACACTTTTCTAGGAAACATTGAATTCATGACAATCTTATCAAAATAAGTAGATATACTACCATGAGGCCCTTCAATGTCAACAATAAATTGGATTCCCAATAGCAAACCCAACTAGTCATCATGTTTTAAAATCATTAAAAAACATTTATTTGGGACTATCATGAAATGTGGGGGATACAATTGGATCTTTTCACTCATCACATATATATCAAAGAAGAGTGCAAACCTATTACACAACCTCAAATAAGGGTAAACCCTATTGTCTATAAATTTTAAAAATTAAATTACAAAAACTCCTAAATACAAACTTCATATACCCCATATTCAATATCTAATGGGTTTATCCACTTGTCATTATCCCAAATAAGATTTAAAAATGATGTATTATGGACTATAAATAATTAAATACTATGTCAATAAAATATCACTTTCCTCTCACATTCATTGTTCAAATTCTTGACACCCTTTCTTGAAATAAGTATTTTTATTTCCTCTATGGTTTCAATGAATATAACTAGATTAAAATCCCCCCATGACCAAGATAAAACAACATTCACCTGCCTTTGGGGTACTTAGGCTTATTTATTCCTACCATTTAGGCTATGTAATGCTCTTGCAATCTTTTAAATAGCGGTATTGAGAATTTCTGATGATCTATCCCATGACTATGTTGAAATTACATGGATGATTTCATAGTATATGGGGACATTTACAATGAATCCCTAAAAAATTTGGATAAATTTATTTGATTTTGTCATGATAATATTTTTTCATTGAGTCATGAGAAGTGTTACATGCTCATTCAAGAATAAATTGTATTGGGAAAACAAATTTCAAATTCAAGATTTTAGGTAAACCTTGCTAAGATAGAGGTGATAAAAAAATTGCACACACCACAAAAATAATGAGATGTACAAAGTTTTATAGGACATGTATATTATCATAGTTTTATCAAAGAATTTAGAAAGATAATAGTTTAGTTGTGTGTTTTTCTAGAAAAATATGCTAATTTTGCATGGACTAATGCATGTTAAGAAGATTTTCAAACTCTTAAAGACTTGTGACAACACCCATGTTTTATAGGCATAGATTGGAAGTTATCCTTCCAAATTTATATGATGAATCTAACACAACACTTGGGATAGTTCTTGGGAAAAAAGGGGTCACTCAATTATGTTGTTTATTTCATCAACATAAATCTATAACATGCAAAATTTAACTACACAAACATAGAGAAGTTCCGTGTAGTAGTGTATTCTATAAAAAAAAAATTGACTTTACATTGTTGGTTATGTTTCTTTTATCCATACTAATCATGTTGTTACTAAATACTTAATCAACAAACCAAAAATAATTGGGAAGATAATTAGATGGTTGTTGGTTTTGTAAATTGACATTACCATTGTTGGTTTTTTAAATTGACATTACCATTATGGATAGTCTTAGTAAATACAATGTAGTTGTAAATTTTATGTGTGTATTACAACATGATGAAAATAGTAGACTAGTAGATGTTTCTTTCCCTAAAGAAAATATATTTCCTTTGAATTTTAACACCCCTTTGGTTTACATATATTGATAACTATTTGGTTATTGATCAAACTCCTACACATTTATCACCCAAGGAAAAAATCAATTTGGTGGCTAAATCCATCCGAAATTCATGGATTTCTAGATACCTTTTCCACATTGGATGTGATTTGATCATGAGATGTGTGAGATAGGATGAAGTTTTTGATATACTTCAAACATGTCATTATGAACCATGTGGCCATCATTTTGCATCAAGGATGACAACTTAAAATATATTTACCACTAGTTACTATTAGCCTACTCTTCAAAGAGATGATATTACATATACTCACAAATGTGATAAATGCCAATGTATGGGGAAATCCACACATTCAGATGATATGCCACTTTAGATACAGTTAGCCTTAAAACCCTTCGAAAAATGAGGGATTGATTTCATTGGACCAATAAACCCACCTTCTCAAGGTAAGAAGTATATTTTGGTTTGTACATAATACCTCATTAAATGGGTAGAAGTTTGAAATTTGACTCATGCATGAGATGAAAAGGTCACACAATTCCTTTATGAGGAAATATTCATAAGATATAGAGTTACATGGGAGATAGTCTCCAATCAATGTTCAAAATTATGTCTTATTTAATTGCATCCCTTTTATAAGAGTAAAAATTTATACATAAGAAGCCCACTCTATATAATCCAAAATCTAATGGCCAAGTAGATCTCACTAATAGGGAGTTGGAAAACATTATTACCAAAATAGTATCTATACACTATCATGCTTAGCCAAAAAATATTTCAAAGGTTATTTGACTTTATAGAACCACATGGAATACAACTACAATATTTACACACTATAATTTAGTCTATGGAAAGAAGGTTATTCTTCCTATATAGTTTGAACTCAAAAATATAAGGACTACTTTAGAACTTAATAGAAGCACAAAAATAAAGGGTCATATAGCTCAACTCTCTTGATGAGATGAGAAGAGAATCTCTACACCATACAAAAATAACTCAACAAAAAAAAGATCAAATGACATGACAAGTACATTAAAATAAGGAAGTTCCAACCAAGATATTAAACATTAATTTGTGAATCAAAATAAAAGAACCATAAAGGCAAATTTTAGACTAGATGGTTAGGCCCCTATGTGATATAAATTATGTTTCATAATAGATAAGTTAAGATACACAATTGATCCTGCCAAATTATCTTTGATGGTTAATGGATACTGTGTCAAATTATACAAGAAGCCTTTCTCCAAGGAGGAGTTTATTTAAAAGCTTATTGACTAAATAACAACATCAAATAGACATATGACTCAATTATGTATTGGATAAACATTATAAATAACCTACTAGTCCATCATCATAACTTTCTAAAGTTTGGACAAGAGATTTTAGTTGCATTTTTCTAGGGTACATACATCACATATGATAATTTTGGTCAGAAAATTAACTTGTTGGCTGGCCAAAACTACATCAAATCCAACTTCTTGGCCACTTAGGATTAAAAGTAAAAAATTAGAAAATAATAAAAGAAAAAAATTAAAAAATAAGTAAAAAATAAAGGAAAAAAATTATAAAAAGACAAAGGTCAAAAATCAACTTGCTAACCACCTGGATCAAATAAAAAATAGTAAAATCATTTGATATGAGAAAATAATAACTCCTAAATGTTATAGGTCCACTTTCAATTGTTATAGGTAAAATTCAAACAAGCAAAATATACACCTAGAGTGTCTACATGTACAACCTCTAGCATTATACATAGTCAACTTTCAACTTGCAACATACACATGGGTTATTTAACATGTTGAATCCTCATTTCCATAGTAGATACAATATTTATCATATCATATTATCTCAAAAGGTAAATTCACTATTTAATTTTTTTGTTTTTATAGGCATGTTTGTATACACACATTTACTATATGTCCCCAAATGCACCTATAACCACTATTGCCTCTCTCCTTCTTGTAAAATTATCATTTTTAGTAGCACTCTACAATGTTTCACCCCCAATTCCTTATTTGTTGACCACATGATTTCATTGATGGTTCTTAGGGGCATTCAATAATTTTATGATGGTCTCAACATATAAGAGATGTATTAGTTCAAACACCAAGAATTCCACTTCAAATTGAACATCTCTAAATAAACATTTCTCATAGAATTAGTGAAACAACACACCCTCTCTTCATCACTTCAAACACATTCACCAAGACAATTTATATGATGATCTCTCAACTATCCTACATTTATGTATCTCATCCAAGTAATGGATTTTGATATAGGATCTCAAGTGAGTACCATCAACTATCTGCAACAAATATATTGTTCGTCAAACCAATGTGATGAACCATGTACTTAGGAATTTATAATAATGTGTATTTTACTTATAATGTGTTTTGGTATGTCTATTGATTATTACTATGACATTAATATTTATGAATACTCCCTTCAAAAGCCACTTTTTCGCATCCATTATACCTTCTCCTACATCATCCCAATGCCTTGTCTTTTGATCATCCAACATCATGTCCTTCCATCATCACTTTGGCTTCAAACTCATTTTTCTCTCACCTCATTACTTATGTGTACTCTATTGTACCATCAACTACACTTGAAGACAAGTGAAGCCTTTAAGTTGGGAGGATACTCAAATACATTTGACACATTTAATCTTGTAGGATACACATCACATAAACCAAATGACACATGATCCAAATGACATAATTGTGTAAATAGAAGGATGAAAATTTGTTATCAACTCATGATCATCTCTCTTTAAAATGAAATTTTGATAATTAAGAAATAAATGTGTTATTTTTAAACAAGAAAGAAGTTAAGAGAGTAATAACAACCACTAATCAAATAATATAGGTAAAATGGAAGGTGATATACAATGAATGGAACCAACTGACCACACATTATATTGTACTTATAATTTTTTATGGTATATATATTGATTATTACTATGACATGACTATTTATGATTACTCCTTTAAAAATTCAATTTTTCACATCCATTGTACCTTCTCCTACATCATCCTAATGCTTTATATTTTCATCATCCAACATCATGTCCTTTCATCATCACTTTGGCTTCAAAATCATTTTTCTCTCACCTCATTAGTTGTGTGTACCCTATTATCCCATCATCTACACTTGAAGATAAGTGAATCCTTTAAGTTGGGGGTGAGGGGATACTTAAATACATTTGACACATGTAATATTATAGGATAAACATCACATCAACCAAAGGATACATGATCCAAATGACATAATTATGTAGACATAAGGATGAAAAGTTGTTATCAACTCATGATCATCTCTGTCAAAAATTATGGTTTTCTAATTAATAAAGGAATGTTCTATTTTTGAAAAATAAATAAGCTACAAGAGTGAAAAAAACCACCAAGCAAATAATATAGGTAAAATGGAAGGTGATATACAATGAATGGAACCAACTAACCACACATTACTATAGAATATCCAACGGTGATAACCATTTTTGAGAGATCATGGGTTATGGATTTTGTGAAGAGATTGAAATGGTATGATTTAAACATAGTACAAGCTATTGCCTAGACTTTGTGATGTAGATCAAATTCCCCTTAGCCTATAATTTTCTTTTTTTATTTGTAAAGTGCAAATCTTTCTTGGCCAACACTAGGCCTATTTACCCAAATGGAAAAAAAACACAAATACCTATTTATAAAGTTCAAAAAAACATGTAATACATTATCACAAACCATCTCAATCCAGCATGTCAGTCATTATAGTACATTTCATTTAATATTCTCTTTTATCATTAATTCATTCATCTTTATCCTTTACAACATGCAATAATGGTTGATTTCACTCCTCACTTTTATTATTGGTTATTTAAGCAATAAGTGTGCTTCTCATAATAAATTTATACCTCTCTTATCATTTTTTATCTTCTTCAATTCACTTAGACAACTTTATACAACTCTACCTCTTCTCTGCACTCTCATAGTAACCCTTTTGTAGGAAATAAATACATTGTATGGAAAAGTACACCTATTTTTGGGAGTCCAAATAAAATTATTATTTTAAAATTCAAAATAAACTTTAATTTAAATTTTTGTGCCTTAACTCTCTCATTAGGTCCATTTTCTCTTTTTGACCTATTCCACTAACCCTTATCCTAGGCCTAATGCACTCCAAACTCCTAGAATCCATACCTATAGATCCATACTCACTCTAAAAAAATGAAAATCAGTTATTTATCCTTTAAAATACTTGGAATACAATTTTTTTAAAAATTTCCATGATTATAAATCTTTCTATGCATCAAACCTAGATTCAGGGTTTCTAGGCCACTTTCAAGGGTAAGAACCTGTAAAAAGGCATAACTTTGGTTTCCTTGAGTTTAAAATATATATATATATATATATATATATATATATATATATATATATATATATATATATATATATATATATATATATATAATTCATTATTTTTATACCCTATACATATTTTCCCTTCAATACTCAATCTCAAATAACCCACGTAGCATTTACACACAAGAAATCATAGTCCTTTTCCACTATATTATGTTGTCTGGGAACAAGGGTATGTAAGGTTTCATTGTTTCTGCTTACCAAAAGTAACTATAACATATAAAAATATTGTAATAACCTTAAAATAATATTATAAACCTTATCTATCACCTTTTAATTCAAAACAAGGTTCAACATGGACAAAACATAGTATACATATTTTAGGGTTTGTAGACTATATGCTACCACTAAGTAAGGATTATGAGTGAGATGTAACTTATAAATTTTTACCCCTATTTATCATAACAAGATTACTATTAAAAATTATTACACATTCCATTCTATATTTCTCCACATAACTCAATAAAGAAGGGTTCTAATGCTTAGGCAATTATTTGACATAACTATATAAATGCATATCTTATTAGCAGACCTATCTATCTTCCTGTGGAGTGACTTCTTCCACCTCAACTTAGAAGTCCTTGTATCAGGTTATCAAATATGAATTTTTCACAACAATATCACTATCATTATAACAAATATTCACCATATCAATCATCCAAACACATCATGTACTTTATTTTAGCCATACAACTTAATGACACATATAATTATTTATGCCTGCAACCTTCTTGAAAAACATCAGGTTATTGTTTCCAGTAAGATAATATAAATAACATAAAATTCATAGTGATTAAAATAAGACTTTTTTTTCAAAATAAATCTATTTATTGATGTGCATTCATACAAAAGTCAGACTTACATAGTCCTTCATTCCTCTTGCTTGGCAGACCTTCTTTTCTTGGTCTTGTCTACCCTTATTTCTTCTCACTATCTCCTTCCTACGGACCATACACACACTGAATAACCTTAATACTATGGAAAAGACTATAAAACAAGATCATAATAAATTATTTATCAATAAAATCTTTTACATTCCTTAAGACCTATGTAGGGTGATGATTATATGACTGCCACCTTACATTATCAACATGACATATTGTCTCTATTCACTCTTAGGACCTTTTCTAAGATCATAAGGTCCATTAATTTTTTTTTTCAACAATTAAATACCTTTATGACCCACTTAACCCACCTAGATCACTCTCTATCCCTCACTTTCAAGTTTGAAAATTCAAATTAGAAAAAGGTAGGAAAACTCAAAATTTAAATTTGACTCATTGTCATGGCTCTAAATCACATCCAAGTTCATTTTTTTGTTATTCTTAAGATACCCCTGTATCATACTCCTTAGTGGAGATAATAAATTGACATCTATCTTCTTATTCATTCAAGTGTTCATACAAATGTGTGTTCTCCTTACTACCACACCTATACCTTTGCTTCTTCTTCCATGTGCTCCTTTTCTTTTGATTTTGTTGCTGCTCATAATGCTACTTATACCTAGAATCATTCTTATTTATTTGATTTCTCTCATTTTCTTCTTCAATATTCATGGCATTGATCATGAATTGCCATTCTCTATCAATTTCCTTCTCTAACAATGTTATTGGTTCCTCTTCATCAATATAACTGATCCACTACATACTCTCTTCCTCTATTGACCATTTCAAGGTCTTTTTCTTGTTCATAAGCTTATCATCCACATATTCTACCCTAATGTCCTTCATCACAACTACTTCTTCTTTCTTGACTATACAACTAGACACCTCTTTGCCTTGCATTTTTTCTTCATGAATGATGATTTCATTCTCATCTTCCTTCACCTATTCTTCTCTTGCCTCAAATACTTTAGGTGCTTCTTATTTCTTAGCTATCCCTATGAACTCTTGTAACAAACCTATGGTGTCTTGATACAACACATCATCTTCATCCTCAAAATATTCATCAAAAATGACTTGTACTTAATTACATGTTGTGCCTTTGTCTTCCTTATCATCTACTATTTACTTCTTTTCATTTATCCATTCTTCTCCATCAAATAACTCTCCATCTTTAGGGTGAAAAATCACCTCATATTTAGATACACGTACACCTTTCCATACATCATCATCTTCTTCTTTATGGAATATTGTCCATTCATCTCCTTCATTACAAGCATACTCATCACTTTCTTTATCTTTACCTATATTCAACCAGGACACATTATTGTTAGAATAAAAAAATTTAGGCTTCATTACCTCTCTCTCCTCTTTCTTGTCAAGTTGTATTTCCATCTCCTTTAGCTTCCCCTTCAAATATTCTATCATTTGTTGGTTCTCTCTCTCTTGCATCCTTTTTATGAAGTTGCACTTAACTCTATTCCTAATCTTGATTCCATACTACAATCTATGTACTGTCCACATCCTCAATAACTCTTTCTCCATATTTTTCAATGCATATTTCATATCTTTTATCACTTTTTCCATCATCCACTCTTTGTGGATTTCTTATTCATCCCTATCTCTCACCTTTCTCTCTACTTATACCTTCATCTTCATTTTGAGTACCTCACTTAGGTAAATTATTTCTCTTCTTTATTTTGGTCTCACTTGGACCTCTTATTTAGTTCACACCTAGAACCTTTCTCTCTCTCTATCAGACCACATTTGGGCCTTTCAACTTCTTATCCTTCACACTAGGACTATCCTCTATCTCGCAAGCTCTCTTTAAGAGCTTGTCTCTTCTTTGAGCTTGTTAATAACTCTTATTATTCAAGTCTACCACCACTTCATTCAATTTTTTATTTATTTGACTTGTCACTCATAATCAATAATGAATTTAACTAATAAATCAATCATAAAATGCCTCATACCTTCTTAATCTATTGTCTCAACTTTATCTTGTAATAAGACTCCATGTAACTTACTTCCTTCCTTGATCTTCTTATAAATTTCCTATAACATGCACTATAAATCATATAATCATCAATGTCTATACCTATATTTACCTTCTCATAACATCAACTTAGCTTTGATACCAAATGATGCAGAGCAAATTCCCCTTATCCTACAATTCTCCTTTTGTTTGTTTGAAAAGTGCAAATCTTTCTTGGTCAACACTTGGTATATTTACCTAAATGGAACAAAAACACAAATACCTATTTATAAAGTTACAAAACACATGTAATACATTATCAAAAACCATCTCAATCCATCTTGTCAATCATTATCCTAGATTTCATTTAATATTCTCTTTTATCATGCATTCATTCATTCATCCTTATCCTTTACAACATGAAAAAATGGCTCATTTTATTCCTCAATTTTATTATTTGTTCTTTACATAATAATTTTTCTTCTCATTTTTTATCATTTATAATTCATTGAGACAAATTTATACAACTTTGCCTCTTCTTTGCACTCTCATTGTAGCCCTTTTATAGGAAATAAATGCATAGTATTGAAAATTACACCCACATTTGGGTTCCAAATATCAATTATTATTTTTCACATCAAAATAGACCTACATGTCAATTTTTGTGCCTTAACTCTCTCATTAGGTCCACTTTCTCTTTTTGACCTATTCCACTAGCCCTTATCCTAGGCCTAATGCACTCTAAACTCCTAGAATCCATACCTATTGATTTTTACTCACTCTAAAAACTTTAAAATAATTTAGGTCTCCTTTCAAATACTTAGACTACAAATTTTTGTAAATTTTCCATGGTTATAAATCTTTCTATGCACCAAACCCTAGATTTAGGGTTTGTAGGCCACTGTTAGGGCTAAGAGCCTATAAAAAGGTATAATTTTGGTTTCCTTGGTTTAAAAAACCCTAAATCTATTTAATTTTGTATTTATATTCCATACACATATTTTTACTTTAATACTCAAGCTCAAATAAACCATGTACCTTTTACACACAAGAAATCCCTGTCCCTTTTCATTGTATTCTATTTCTAGGAACAAGGGTATGTAAGGTTTAATTGTTTCTCCTTACCAAAAGCCAATATAACCTATAAAAATATTTTCACCACCTTATAAGACTATTATAACCCTTTTATATCACATTTTACTTCAAAAAAAGGTTTAATGTGGATAAAACATAGTATACATATTTCAAAGTTTGTAGACTGTATGCTACCATTGAGTAAGGATTTTGAGTGAGATGAAACTTACAAGTTTTGACCTATTTATATCATAAAAATATTAATATTAAAACTTCATACATGTTTCATTCTATATTTATCCACATAATGAAAAAAATAAGGGTTCTAATGCTTAGACAATTATTTGACATAACTGTATACATTCATACCCTATTAGCAAACCTATCTTCCCTTGGAGTGACTTCTTCCACCTCAAATTAGAACTCCCTATATTAGGTTAGTAAATATTAATTTATCACAACAAGATCACTATCATTATAACAAATATTCACCATATCAATCATCTAAACACATCATGTACTTTATTCCATCAATACAACTTAATGACACACAAAATTATTTATGCATGTAACCTTCTTGAAACACATCAGGTTCCTATTTGCACAAAGATCATATAAGGAACATAACAAGCATATTTATTACAATAAGCCTTGATTTTAAAAATAACTTTCTTTATTGATGTGCATTCATATAAAAGTTAAACTTACACAGTCTTTCATTCCTCTTGCTTGGTAGACCTTCTTCTTTTCTTGGTCTTGTTGCCCCTATTTCTTCTCACTATCTCCTTCCTATGGATCATACATGCACTATATAACCTTACTACTATGGAAAAGACTCTAAAATGAGCTCATAGCTATTTATTGATTAAGAAACTCCTTTACATTCTTCAAGACCTACATAAGGTGATGGCTCTATGACTGCCACCTTACATTATCAACATGACATAATGTTTCTATTCACTTTTAGGAACTTTTCTAAGACCATAAGGTCCATTAAAACATTGTTTCAATAATTAAATACCTTTATGACTCACTTAACCCACTTAGAGCACTCTCTATCCCTCACTTTCAAGTTTGATAGTTTAAATTAGAAAAAGGTGGGAAAACTCAAAATTCAAATTTGAATCATTGTCATGGCTCCAAATCACATCCATGTTCATTTTTTTGTCATTCATAAGATAGGTAGTCCTAACAGTGGAATTGATATCTAAATAAATTAATTTACCTATTATAGGAAAAGAATGGATAGAAAGACATATCATTAGTGATGTCAAGGCATAGTTTGTTATGATATGAGACCCACTAAAATTTGATGCTCAAGGCACACATATGTTATCTCTTCTTACCCCTTGACATTAGGTGGTTATATTTGTTGTCAATTACTTCACAAGAGAAGGTAGGTTATCTTTTTTGTATACCCTTCATTGTATTTTTTGAGTCACCTTAAGTTATGAACATATCATTAACACTTCCAATTATTTCTTAAACTTCTTGATGATAATGGCCAAATAATATTATAAAGGGAACCTTACAACAATTATCTACCATTTCTTAATCATAATGATTCTGAAAAGAGTTTTGTCATCCACTAGACATGATATCAATTGGGAAAGCTTTATGGCAATCACTCATCTTACACCTTAGGGTATTGTTCAACTTAAAAAAATAAGAACAACTCCACCTTCAACATGTCCTCCACTTGATATAAAGAAAAATATTTATGAAACCTCAACTAGCAGACCTAAGAGATGCTCCCATAGGATGAGAGCTAAGGGAGTGAGAATGAGAAAATTTTACTCTAAGGTAGTAATAATTGATACTTCCTTAAAAGATGACATTTTTGAATGAACTCTATGTTTGAATTAAGATGAAACAATGGAAGATAGAAATCTATATGACACTAATGGAAAGATTAATTCTGAAGAAGAAGATATAGAAGAAGAGTTTGCTACTAATGAATAAGTCCAAGAAGAGGAAATATAAGAAGAGCATATTTCCAATGAATAAGTTTAAGATTAAAATAAGGAATTTATAGTATTAGAATAAAGTGAATACACCCCTACTCCTCCTAGACTAGAACTAAGTGACCATGATAAGCTTTTACTTGCATATCAAGAAATTGAGATTTTAGGTACTCGAATTATGGGGTTAAAGGCAAGAAACAATGGACTAGATACACTAGCTCAAGTGGTAGTAAAGGAGGATGATTTAACTATTTTAGGAATATTGTAGTATTATTCCTAATTTAGTTAAGGTTTTGAGTTAATTAAATCAATAAAATATATTACAATAATGAAGATACTGATATATGTAATTTAATTATAATTTGGACGTTTATATAAATAGTAATAAATGAAGAGAAATTTTACTTAGCTTAAATTGGACTATTATGACTGAGATAGAAGAGGGTATTGGCTATGTAGGACTATTATTCTAGATTTTGTTTGGTAAAAGGATAGGAGCACTAAAAATAAGACACTTTGAGGTTTGATGTTATAGTCCAGGTTCTAGCTTTCATTTGGTAAAAGGATAGGAGCACTAAAAATAAGACACTTTAAGGTTTGATGTTATAGTCCAGGTCTTGATTTTCTTATCCAAACTAGTCATAAAGATTTGAATTTTTTGGGTATTGTCTACCAATGCTATATTAGTATACCTATGAAATTTCAAGTCTTGAATGTTGATATAACTCATTTTAGATATGATTTAATATTCAACCTAGATATTCAATATGCTTGAATGAAACTTGAAAGAGAGGGGGGGGGGGGGGGGTTAGTGTGTGTAAGATGCACTAAATGTGTATCTACACCCATTATGTGGGCATGTTTCCTATATACACTTACTATAAAAAGGGATCAATTCATATGTAGTTTGCCCACTTTATGTGCTTTGTGAAATAGTGTTATACGGATGCAAAAATGCTAAATTAGGTGTGCTTGAGATGGTTAGAGACTAGTGTAAGGGTTTGAATGAGCTTGTAATTATATTGGTTAGCTATATGTAGAGAATAGGCAAGATTGTCTTCATGGTCTTACTTGTATTCTTTCTTGCTTTTGAAAATAATTTCCAACCCTTCTAAATGAACTTTGAATGGGATTTTATAGGGATTTATTGGTCATGTGTAAATGCAATCACACTAGGATAACATAATGACAAAGAGGAATTATGGAAAACTCAAAAGGTGATTGGACAAGAGCACTAAAAAGGGACACCCTAGGGTCCAATATTATAGTCCACCCCTAGCACTCTTGCCCTATAGGATCAAGACCTAGGGGGATAGAATAAGCATGGAAAAAGGATCCTAGCTGAGCTGGAATGAAGTCTTAAAAACCTATATATGATTGGGAATAAATGAAAAGGTAGATATAAGGGTCATGAGAGCATGAAAAAGGGACATATGATTTAGGTGTCACAATCCACACTCAAGCTACCAATTTTGACATTTTATATGACTACATCTCCCCCTCCTTTATTCTAGTGATGTAACAAAGTAAAATACTAGGATAAAGGAAAAGTAGAAAGAGTACCTAGACTTACTTGCAAGGGTGAATCCCATGAAGTTGTGTGATGTTAGGTATGCATAAAGACAACATGTTATGAAGTGTAAAATTAAGAGAAAATAAAGAGTAGATTAGTTCTTACTAGATATACTATATCTAAAATAAAAATGTACAACTATAGGTAAGAGAGAGAGGAAGAGAAAGGAATGAATACACCTCACTAGATACATAAAACAATACAAAACCTATTATGGTGATGAGTGATACTGTATGATGATGGATATGTTAGGTGTGTGCTACATGATGTTGTACTAAGATTAATATCATGAATGGAGTTAAGTGCTCAATTCCTCGAGAGTGGCTCAAGAATGTAAATGCTAGCCCTTTAGATCTATCATCATCTACTAAATGAAGTTATATGATCATGTGTATGGTAATTGATGGTTGGCCTATGTGTCCAATCCCTCTAAGTAGGTGGCTTAATAATACAAAGGCTAGCTAATCCTTTGGATCCATCATTACCCCATGAAGTGAAGCTAGGAGCTGATACCAATATGAATGTGTGTTATATAAGGTGTCTCTTGAAGGCCATGAATGCTCTAAAATCTAACAATGTGGCATAGATAGTTGAATGTATGTTTTAAAATAGGCTAATCTTGGCCAATCTAAAAGGAAGAGATTAGGATTGTATGAAATCCACTCCAAAATTGGGCAATAGGCTTATGTGTAATCCACAAAAAAAATAGAGGTTAGACTTATATGAAAGCCACTCCAAAATGATGCCAACCACCTACAGATGGAATAAGGCATGCAATTACTGAGAATTCTTGGGTAAAATACTAAACTAAAAAATAAATGAAAACCAATATGCCGTAAACATTTCCCCCAATCACTGGTGTCTGTAACATGGATTTTAATCTGGAAGTTATACCAACTACCTTATCTAAAATTGGAAGTGAGAACCATCATGCCATGTATAATTCCCCTTATATCTAGATTCTCTAAGAAAAATTATACTAAACTATTGAATATGAACTGGTTTGAGTGTGATAAAACTGTAGCTAAACCTACTTTTCTGTTCGCTTCTTGAAAGTCTAGTTTTTTTGTTGTTTGGAAAAGAGCACCTAAAGTAGGACATCTTTGTTTTTAGTGTTATTTTCCATGTTTGAGGCTATTGTCCTTTATTAAAACTGATGAATATTTTATAATCATCACTATTTTTTGGTCTATTATACCTAGTTTGACCTTTGATTACTATTTTGAGTGTTCTAAATACTAATTTTTTGATTGATATGAGCTCTAATCTCTATGACAAAACCCTTGTTTATTGTTCCCTCTTTTGAGGGTAGGAATGAAGACCCTATAATGACTTCCCTCAAAATAAAGATCAATAAAAGTGTGTTATGCTACAAAATACATTATATAGTAATGATAATTGACAAGATATCTCAAGATATAACATGGTTTGTAATGGATATTATTAGATAAATAGGAGTATGCCTAGATAGATATAATAGTGTAAAAACATGTGTAATGTATTGAAATAGAAATAAAAGTCTAGTTAGTTTTTATTTATCAAAGAAGGATGGAGCATGATGTCCATCATGGCATCCAACAAAGCAAGATAATACATGATGTGGATCATGGCATTACAAATAATTTAAAAGTAATCAAGTAACAAGTAAATAAGACAAGAAGTAAGAAGCATACAAAAGTTTCCAAGGGGCCAAGCAAACAAGGGATATGGATACATGTCACTAAAAATAGAAATCAATAATGCAAGGCATGTTCAAATTCCACATACACATACAATTAGAAAGAAGCAAGGTTGGCGTGAAAGCCACAATCACATAGAAGAGTACAAGTGAAGGACATTGATAAATATATTAAGGCACACATAATAATAGAACCAAAGGACATTGGAAAATGTTCTAAGGTGCATACAAGAGACAAAAAAAATTGAGAAATATTATCACATCTAACTAATCAAAGCAAGAAGTGAGAGTATGCAAGACATGTTAGTATAAGACTATGTACGTGCTAATAAATACACAAGTACTATATAATAATGAGTGTAGATAGAATAATATGTGTAAGATTAGTTAATAATGTACATAAATATGATAATTAGAGTGTGTTGTGTAGGAATGACATAATCTAGATGGTGTAGTGATGTAGAAGATTCCTCTAGGGGATAGATATATCAATGCATGTCTAGAATGTAGAAGTATGATGCCCCCTTAATGGGTAGAGTGAAATAATCAAGAATTTGGATGTCATTACACACACTCAAATAAGATCAAGTGAAGCATAGTAATGTAGATAAATTGATAAATAATAGCATAAAACAACAAAATATAAGTCTATCATAGTAGTAGAAATGTAAATAATTGACAATGCATATAATTGGAGTATTTTTTTGGTTTCTAAATTATTTGAATGTTTATAGATTTTTAAATTAGCTATGTATAATCAATCATAAGAAGACTATATAAAATAAATTAAAAAAAAGGTATGTACAAGTAAGGCTAAGAAGAGATGATACTAACTGATGAGTCTCATGCGAGACTCCCTATCATGTTGTCCTGTATCAAGGAGAGGGACCATGCATGATCATGAAGCATGATGAAATGGTTGAGAATGTGACTCTAAAATATGTGTAAGTTATAAGTACTCTAAAATATCTATAGTGGAAACTAACTATGGGTTCCCCCTATAACTCTAAGAAATTGTGTGTAAAGGTATGAGACCTCAATGATACTGCCATAGGTGTGAACACTATATATGGAAACTGTCTATAATTATAAAGTATGGTTTATCTAAAAAAGGCCTTTATGGAATTGTGTGAACTCTCTATACTGGCGAAGAAGGCCTCAATTGTGTCTAAATCTGAACAAGAGGAATAACTATAACTAGTGGAGGAGCTAAAACTATATCAAAAGAGATGCTAACCTAAGTGATAACATTATAGCCATGTGTGTAATCAACCTACCTATCTTCATAATCTTGGTTCATAACATGTACCACATGATCTACTATAGGCATAGAGCTAGTAGTAGGTGTGGGATAAGAGCTAGATGTACCAAGTTTGAAGGGAGGAGGGATAAATATTGTTAGATGGTGGAGATTTATCTTATTTTAATGCCCAGTTCTTAATATGGGGGGTGTGGGGAGACAATGGTCATCATGTGGTTTAGGGGGGTGCCCCCCTGGTGGGGGTTTAGGAGCAGCACCCTTGAAGCAATTTTGTTTGAAAAAACATTATAAAATATTATAATTTCATAGTTAATCTAGACCATTTAATATTAGATTTTAGATCTAATGGTAGAAATAAAGTTAGTGCATTTTTTTCCCCTAATTTATAACCCTCTTTTGATATGAGGGCATTATAATCAAGCAGAATGGAGAGAGTGCAGAGGATATTATATTAGATGTATTACAAGTTTTTCCCCTTCATTTTTTGGATTGAATAATAAGAACTACCAATTTTTGTGTGAATGTAGCCCATATTGGGTGAACCACATTAAATTTGTGTCTCTATTCTATTATGTTTTATAAATTTTAATTATATCTTTATTTCATTATTATTTTTCTACATTCTATATTCCTAACAATTTATATCAGAGCTAAAGGTTTATTGATAGATAAACTCATAGGAAAAGAGGTTTCCTGGTTCGAGTGAGAGCATTGGTAGAAGAAGGCAAGTTTAAGATCGAGAATTATAATGGCCAAAACTACTAGGTATGAAAGATGCAGATGGAGGACTGTCTATATCAGAAGGATCTTTTCCTACCATTGGGTAGAATAGCAAAGAAGTTAGTGACTATGAATGATGAATATTGGGAGGTTTTTGATAGAAAGACACTAGGAATAATATGATTGTACCTAATAGCATCAGTGACCTTTGATATTTAAATAAAAGATAATAGCAGATGTGATAAAGGTGTTAGATAGAGTATATGAAAAAAACTCAACCTCTAATAAGGTATTTCTTATGAAGCATTTATTTAATTTATAAATCTTAGAAGGTGGGTATGTTTCTAATCATTTAAATGAATTTAATATAGTCACAAATTAGTTAAGCTCTATAGGAGTAAATTTTGATGATGAGGTTAGGGATCTTTTGATTTTGTGCTCATTGCCAAAAAGTTGGAATGGCTTGATCATGGCTATGAGCAATTTTGTCTCTGAATCAAACACTTTAAAGTTTGATGATGTTATTGGTGTTATCCTTAGTGAGGAAATGTGATGAAAAAGCATAGGAGAGCCATCAGGTAATGCTTTGACTATAGATTATAGGGGAATAAAAAAGGATAGATGAAAGGGCCTAGGGAATCATGGGAAATCTAAGAAGGATAAATCTAAATCTAGAGGAACATTGGTGCGCTAGATTTATGGGAAAAAAAGACACCAAAATAAATATTGTTGGTTTCAAAAAGGAAAACAAGGAGATAGGCAACAAGATAAAAATGAGGACGCAAATGTATCAGGTGATTGTTAAAAGATGATTTAATCCTTTCTTTAGATAATAGTAATGATTCTTGGGTTTTAGATTCAGGGTCTTCATTTCATTCTACACCCCATAAGAAATATTTTCAAGACTATGTTCAAGGTGATTTTGGGCAGGTTTATCTGGATCATGGTGAACCATATAAAATTTTAAGAAAGGGTAAGATATATATAAAATTATATAATGGAAAAAAATGGTTGTTAAAAGAGGTGAGGCATGTTTCTGAGTTGAGAAGAAATCTAATTTCAGCAAGGTAGCTAGGAAGTGAGGGCTACATAGTTATATTTACAAAAAAGTCATCAAAGGCCACTAAAGGATCACTAGTAATAGCAAAAGGAGAGAAGGTAGGTACATTGTATTTATCTAATGGTAATGTTGACTTGGGCACATGAGTGAGAAGGGGATACAAGTTTTCCACTCAAAGAACCTACTAGATTTAGAGAAGGTGGATTTAGATTTTTGTGAGCACTATGTGTATGGAAAATAGAAGAGAGTCAGATTTCTCAAATTTAGGAGGACAAATAAGGATGAAAAGTTAGAGCTTGTCCATATAGATGTATGGAGACTAGCTTAGGTATCATCCCTTGGTAGCTCTTCTTATTATGTCAATTTAACCAATGATGCAATTAGTAAAAATTGGGTTTATTGCATATGAAATAAATCTAATGTTTTTGATACTTTTAAGAAATGGAAAGATTTTGTTGAGAATGAGACAAGAAATAATTTGAAGTGTCTCAGATCAGATTATGGAGGTGAATACTATAGCAATGAGTTTGATAAATACTATTCATCTCATAAGATTCATTGAGAGAAGATAGTTTCAAAAACACCACAATAAAATGGTGTGTCAAAAAGCATGAATAGGACAATCATGGAGTGTGCAAGGAATATGAGATTTCAAGTAGGGTTACCCTTATATTTTTGGGTAGATGTTGTGATACTATTGTTTATTTAATAAACAAAGGGCCTTCAATTCTTTAGGATGATGGCATTCCTTAGGAAGCATGGACATGTAAAAAGGTAGATTATTCCTTTTTAATTAATTTTAGTTGTGAAACATTTGTCTATATTGATAAATAAAATAAAACTAATCTTGAGGCAAAATCCAAGAAATGTAGTTTTATTGGATATGGAGTTAATGATTTTGGTTACCATTTATGGGATATTAAAAATTTCAAAATCATTAGGATTAGAGATGTGATCTTTAATGAAATTTCATGTATAAAGATCAATTATAGGAAAAGAAACAGGAAAAATAAAATATAGAATATGCAATACTTAATGAAATTACTAGAAACAAAATTCTAAAAGTGATATAAAATTAGACTGTGCAACAACTAAAAGTACCGCAAACTCTTGGAAGTGTAGTTAGAATATATAATATAGTAAGTAGACTCCTTAAACATTACTCTCATTCACTTTATTATTTATTATTGACTGATGGTGGTGAGCTAGAAAGTTATGAAGAAGCAATACAGATAAAAACTAGAAAGAAGTGGGAGTAAGGCATGAAAGAGGAGATGGACTCCTTGGTACACAACCAAACTTGGGATTTGATTAAGTTACCTATAGGTAAAAGAGCATTGTATAATAAATGGGTTTATAGGATGAATGAAGAATATGGAGGCAAAAAGAGGTACAAGCCTAGAATTTTTGTACAGGGGTTTGCACAAAAGAAAAGTATTGACTTTGATGAAATATTTTCTCCAATAGTTAAAATGACTTATATAAGAATTGTTTTAACTTTGCTAGAAGTAGAAGATTTGCACCTTGAATAGTTAGATCTGAAGACTAGATTCCTTCATGGTGATTTGGAGGAGGAAATATATATGGACCAACCACAAGGATACATAATCAAAGGTAAGGATAAAATGGTGTGCAAGTTGAAGAAGCGTTTATATAGCCTAAAAGAAGATCCAAGACAATGATATTTGAAATTTGACATGTTTATGATAGAATAATGTTATTGTAGATGTCATTCTAACCACTATGTTTACTTTAAGATATTAGATATTGGTAGTTATATTATCTTATTATTGTATGTAGATGATATGATTGTTTCAGGGTCTAACGTGCATGATATAAATGAATTGAAAATAAAACTAGTAGATTCATTTTAAATGAATGATTTGGGTGTTGCAAAGAAAATCATCAATGTGAGAATAACAAGAGATAGGTAAAAAAATAAATTGACATTGTCTCAAGAATAATACATCAAGAAGGTGTTAGTCAAGTTCAATATGCAAGATGAAAAACTTGTGAGTACACCTTTACGAGGAACTTCAAATTAAGCAAGGAACATTGTCCTAAAACATAAAAAGAAATCAATTACATGACCAAAGTATCACATTCTTCAATATTTGGAAGTTTAATGTATGTTATGGTGTGTATTAGACCATATCTTACTTATGAAGTGGGAGTTTTTAGCAAGTTGGTGAACAATCTAGGAAAAGAGCATTGGGATACAAACAAGTGTATTCTCATGTACTTGAGAGGGACCACTAATAGACACTTATACTATGAAGTTTCAAATGTTACCTTACAAGGATATGTTGATGCAGACATGGCTAGAGATTTAGATTATAGGAGGAACACCATAGGTTATGTATTCATTGTTGGTGACATGATAGTTAGTTAGATTTAAAAAATTTAGAAGATAGTTGCTTTGTCAACTATAGAAGTAGAATATGTTGCAGCTACAGAAGTTAGCAAGGAAATGATATGGATGCAACGGTTCATGGAAGAGTTGATGCATAAGTAGAAAGATTGTAGGCTTTAAAATGATAGATAGAGTGTAATTAATTTAGAAAATAACTCAACATTCCACTCAAGAACTAAACATATACAACTCAGGTATCACTTCATTCATTCAGTTTTGTAGGATGGTCAATTGAAGTTAGAAAAGATCCATACGAGTCATAATCCTATAGATATGCTATCAAAGGTAGTCACTAAAAAAAATTGGGAGATTTTATAAACTTTAATAGGTCTTCAAGGATAACAAGGAAGATGAAAAACATGTCAGGGTCAAATTTCAAAGAAAAGTCCAAGTAAGAGTTGTAGTGGTGGAGTTGCAACAATTAGTCTCTAAGTGGGAGATTGTTGGATGGTGGAGCCTAATCATATTTTAATACCTAGTTACCAATAGGTGGGGGGGGGGGGGGGTGTGGACACTCCCCCCCACTATGGTCACCATGGGGGTCTAGGGGGTATCAACCATAGTTAGAGCAGGGGGAGGTGAAAATTACATTATAAAATATTGTAATTTCATAGTTAATTTCGACCATTTACTATTAGGTTTTAAATCTAATAGTATAAATTAAGTTAGTGCATTTTTTATCTAATTTGTAATGCTCCTTTAATATGAGGGCATTGTAATCAGGTGGAATGGAGAGAGAGAGAGAGTGAAGATAATATTATAGTGAATGTATTGCAATTTTTTTCCCCTTCATTTGTTGGACTAAATAATAAGGACAGATAGTTTCTGTGTGGATGTAACCCATATTAGGTGAACCACATTAAATCTAAATCTTTATTTTTTTATGTTTTCTAAATTTTAATTTTGTCTTTATTTCATTATTATTTCTCTACATTATATACTCCTAATAGATATAATTTCTAGTTTTTACTTGTGTCTAGTAGCGATAGCGAAATACTCAAAAGTAGCCAATGAGTTATATGCATTTAGGTATAAATCATGAATATGAAATGAAATGCATGAAATTTGAGCTATAAATTGTACAAAAATATGTTTATAAATATCACTCCACATGAAAGATAGAAATCAAGGGATAGAGAGCATGAATTTTTGTAAGAATGCATAATTTTTTTTGACATTTGCAAGAATGAAGACTATGTATAAGAAATTAAAAAGAGGCTATGTAAAAGTAAGGATAAGAAGATATGATACTAACTGATGAGTCTCATGCAAGATTCCATATCATATTATCATTTATAAAGGAGAGGGACCATGCATAATCATGAAGCATGATGGAAGGGTTGATACTGTGACTCTAAAAGATATGTATGTTGTAAGTGCTCTAAAATATATATAGTGGAAGCTAACTATGGGGTCCCCCTATAAATCTAAGAAGTGGATGAAATTTTAGGGATCTTAGGAACCAATTTGATTGTAGGATAATCTCTCTAAAAGTGTGTTCTATGTGTATAGGAATGATACCTCAATGATACTAGCCTAGGTGTGAACACTATAGCTAGAAACTGTCTAGAACATTGAAATTATGGTTGCTCTAAAAGAGGCCTATGTAAAAGTGTATGAACTCTCTATGTTGGTGAAGAAGGCCTTGACTATGTCTAAATATAAACTAGAGGAAGAACTATAACTGATGGAGGATCTAAAACTATATTAGAAGGAGTGCTAGCCTAAGTGATAAAGTTATAGCCATGGGTGTAATTAACCTGCCTATCTTCATAAACTTGGTTGATATCATGTACCATATGATCTACTATAGGCATAGAGATGGTAGTAGGTGTAGGATAAGAGATAGATGTACCAATTTTTAAGGAAGGAGGATAAATATTGTTGGATGGTAGAGCCTGATCTTATTTTAATGCCCAATTCCTAATAGGGGGTGTGGGGGGGAAATGCCCCCCCACTATGGTTACCATGGGGGTTTGGGGGGGTGCCCCCTTGGTAGGGGTTTGGGGACAGTGCCCCTAAAGCAAAATTTTGTGAAAAAAATTATAAAAAATTATAATTTCATAGTTAATCTAGACCATTTACTATTAGATTTTAGATCTAATGGTATAAATTATGTTAGTGCATTTCCTCCTAATTTTTAACTCTCTTTTGATATGAGGGCATTGTAATAAGGCAAAATGGAGAAAGATTGAAGAGGATATTGCAGTGGATGTATTGTAATTTTTTCCCCTTCATTTGTTGGATTGAATAATAAGGAATGATAGTTTTTATGTGGACATAGCCCATATTAGGTGAACCACGTTCAATCTATGTCTCTATTCCATTGTGTTTTCTAAATTTTAATTCCATCTTTATTTCATTATTATTTATCTATATTCTATTTCCTAAAAATTGGTATCATATCTAAAGGTTTATTTGGTAGATAAACTTGCATGAAAAAGGCAATTTTAAGGTTGATAAGTTTAACAACCAAAACTACTAGCTATGGAAGATGCAAATGGAGGACTATCTATATTAGAAGGATCTTTTCCTACCATTGGATAAAATAGCAAAAAATTTAATGCCAATGAAGGATGAAGACAAGGATGTTCTTGATAGAAAGGCACTAGGAACAATATGGTTGTGCCTGGAAGCATTGGTGTCCTTCAATATTTAAAAAGAAAAGACAATAATGGATGTGATAAAGGTAATATATAGAGTGTATGAAAAACCCTCAACCTCTAACAAGGTATTTCATATGAAGTATTTATTTAATCTAGAAATTTTAGAAGGTGGGTCTATTGCTAACCATTTAAATGAATTTAACATAGTCACAAATCAATTATGCTCTATAGGAGTAAATTTTGATGATGAGGTTAGGGATATTTTGATTTTGTGTTCACTACTAGAAAGCTATAATGGCTTGTTCATGGTTGTGAGAAATTATGTCTCTAGCTCAAACACTTTAAAGTTGGATGATGTTATTAGTGCTATCCTTAGTGAGAAAATGCAATGAAAATGTATAGGTGAGACATCAAATGATGCTTTGACTATAGAGAATAGGGGAAGACAAAATGATAGAGTAAAGGGCCTAGGGAATCATGGGAATTCTAAGAAGGGTAGATCTAAATCTAGAGGAACATTGGTGTGCTAGATTTGTGGGAAGAAAGGAAACCTAAAGAAAGATTGTTGGTTTTGAAAAGGAAAACAAGGATATGGATAACAAGATAAAAAATAAGAAGCAAATATAGTAGGTGATGTGTTACAAGATGTTTTAATCCTTTGTTTAGATAACATTAATTATGCTTGGGTGTTAGATTTAGGAGATTAATTTCATGCTACATCCCATAATAAATATTTTCAGGACTATATTCAAGGTGATTTTGGGTAGGTTTACTTGGGTGATGGTGAACCCTATAAAATTGTAGGAAAGAGCAATATATAGATAAAATTATAAAATGAAAAAAAATGGTTGATGAAAGAGGTGAGGCATGTTCTTGAGTTGAGAAGAAATCTAATTTAATCAAGGCAACTAGGAAGTGAGGGATGCATAGTTACATTCATAAAAATTTAATGAAAGGTCACTAAAGGATCACTGGTAATAGAAAAAGGAGAGAAGGTAGGTACATTGTATTTATCTAATAATGATGTTGACTCTTCTTTTTCTCTAGCTTCTACAAAAGTTGATACAAAATTATGGCACTATAGACTTGGGCACATGAGTGAGAAGGGGATGCAAGTTTTCCATTCAAAGAACTTATTGCCATATTTGAAGAAGGTGGATTTAGATTTTTATGAGCACTGTGTGTATGGAAAATAGAAGAGAGTCAAATGTTTTAGAGTTGGGAGGATAAATAAAGATGAAAAGTTAGATCTTGTGCATATATATGTATGGGGACTAGCTCAGGTATCATCCTTTGGTGGCTCTTTTTATTATGTCAATTTAACCAATGATGTAATTAAAAAAACTTGGGTTTATTGTATACAAAATAAATTTGATGTTTTTGATACTTTTAAGAAATTGAAATCTTTGGTTGAGAATGAGATAGGAAATAAGTTGAAGTGTGTTAGATTAGATAATAGAGGTGAATACTATAGTAAGGAGCTTGATAATTATATTTCATTTCATGGGATTTATAGAGAGAAGATGGTTTGAAGAACACTAGAACAAAATAGTATGTCAGAAAGGATGAATAAGAAAATCATGGATCATGAAAGGAGCATGAGATTACATGTAGGGTTTCCCTTAGTTTTGGGTAGATACTATGGATACTACTATTTACTTAATAAACAAAGGGCCTTCAATTCCTTTGGATGGTGGCATTATAGAGGAAGCATGGATAGGTAAAAAATTAGATTATTTATTTTTAAAGACTTTTGGTTGTGAAGTATTTATCCATATTTATAAATAAAATAGAACCAAGTTTGAGGTAAAAACTAAGAAATGTACTTTTATTGGATATGGAGTTAATGATTTTGGTTACCATTTATGGGATACTATAAATCACAAAATAATTAGGAGTAAATATGTGATCTTTAATGAAAAATTCATATATAGAGATCAGTTGCAAGAAAAGAAATAAGAAAAATCAAATACAAAATATGAAATACTTGATGAAATTATTGGAAATGAAATTCCAAAAGTAATAGAAAATTAAAATGTGCAACAACTACAACAAGTACCTCAAACTTTTGTAAGTGTAGTTAGAAGATCTACTAGAGTAAGTAGACTCCCTGAACATTACTCTCCTTTACTTTATTATTTATTATTGATTGATGGTGGTGAGCCAAAAATCTATGAAGAAGTAATGCAGGTAGAAACTAGAAAGAAGTGAGAGTAAGGTATGAAAGAGCAGATGGACTCCTTGGTACACAACAAAACTTGGGATTTGGTTCAATTTCTTTAGGTAAAAGAGAACTATATAATAAATGGGTTTATAGGTTAAAGGAATAATATGGAGTAAAAAATAGGTACAAGACTAGACTTGTTGTAAAGGGGTTTGCACAAAATAAAGTTATTAACTTTAATGAAATAATTTCTCTAGTAGTTAAAATGACTTCTATAAGAACTATTTTAAGTTTGGTAGAAGTAGAATATTTTCTCCTTGAATAGTTATATGTGAAGACTACATTCCTTCATGGTGATTTGGAGGAGGAAATATATGGAGCAGCCACAAGGGTACAAAGTCAAAGGTAAGGATAAAATGGTGTGCAAGTTGAAGAAGAGTTTGTATGGCCTAAAACAAGCTCCAAGATAGTGGTATTTAAAATTTGACATGTTTATTATAGAAAAAGGTTATATTAGATGTCATTCTAACCACTATGTTTACTTTAAGAGATTAGATAATGGTAGCTATATTATCTTATTATTGCATGTACATGATATGCTTGTTACAAGGTCTAACATGCATGATATAAACGAACTGAAACGAAAACTAGTAGATTCATTTGCAATGAAGGGTTTGGGTACTACAAAGGAAATCCTTGATATGAGAATAATAAGAGATAGGAAAAATAGAAAATTAACTTTGTCTCAAGAAGAATACATCAAGAAGTTGTTAGTTAGGTTTAATATACAAGATGCAAAACCTGTGAGTACACCTTTGGTAGGGCACATCAAATTAAGGAATATTGTCTTAAAACATAGGAAGAAATAAATTACATGACCAAAGTGACATATGCTTCAGTAGTTGGAAATTTAATGTATACGATGGTGTGCACTAGACTAGGTATTGCTCATGCAGTGGGAGTTGTCAGGAGGTTTATGAACAATCTAGAAAAAGAGAATTTGGATGTAGTCAAGTGGATTCTTAGGTACTTGAGAGGGACTACTAATATATATTTATGATATGAAGGTTCAGATGTTACCTTACAAGGATATGTTGATGCAAACATGGCTGAAGATTTAGATAGTAAGAGGAGCACCACATGTTATGTATTCATTGTTGGTGACACAATAGTTAGTTGGATTTCAAAATTGTATAAGATATTTTCTTGTCAACTATAGAGGTAGAATAAATTATAGATATAAAAGCTAGAAAGGAGATGATATGGATGCAATGGTTCATGGAAGAGTTGAGGGATAAGCAGGAAGATTGTAGGTTGTATAGTGATAGCCAGAGTGTAATTCATTTATCAAAGAACTTAGCATTCCACTCAATAACCAAAAATATACAACTCAGGTATAACTTCATTCATTTAGTTTTGGAGGATGGCCAATTAAAGTTGGAAAAGATCTATATGAGTCAGAATCCTATAGATATGATAACAAAGGAAGTCACTAAATATAATATGGAGAGTTATTCATATTCAATAGGTATTCAAGGATTATAATAAAATGAGAAACATATCAAGGTCAAATTTCAAAGAAAATCCCAAGTAAGAGTTGTAGTGGTGAAGTTGCAACAATCAGTCTCTAAGTGGGAGATTGTTGGATGGTGGAGCTTGATCTTATTTTAATACCCTGTTTTTGATGGGGGGTTTTGGGGGGGAACACCTCCCCACTATGGTTTCCATGGGGGTACAGGGGGGTGTCAACCATAGTTAGTGTAGGGGGCAGTGAAAAAATCATTATAAAATATTGTAATTTCATAATTAATGTGGACTATTTACTATTAGGTTTTAGATCTAACAATAGAAATTAAGTTAGTGCATTTTTGCCCTAATTTGTAACCCTCATTTTATATGAGAGAATTATGATCATTTGAAATGGAGAGAGTGAATAAGATATTATAGTGGATGTATTGCAAGTTTTTTTCCCTTCATTTGTTGGATTGAATAATAAGGACTAATAGTTTTCATGTGGACGTAGCCCATATTAGGTAAACCACATTAAATCTATGTCTCTATTCTATTATGTTTTCTAAATTTTAATTCTATCTTTATTTCATTATTATTTCTCTACATTCTATATTCCTAACATATATAACTGCTAGTGTTTGCTTGTGTCTAGTAGTGACAAGGAAAAACTCAAAAGTAGCTAATGAGTTATATGCATCTAGGTAGAAATCATGAATATGAAATGAAATGAATGAAATTAGAGTTATAATCTATACAAAAATATGTTTATAAAGAGAAATCAACATGAGAGATAGAAATCAAGGGATAGAGAGCATGAATTTTTGCAAGAATGCATACAAAACTTTGATATGTGATATGACATTTCTAATGTGTTTATCATGATAAACTTGAAAACAATTTCACATGAGAGATAAAGAGAAAGGGATAGAGATCATGAATTTTTGAAATAATGCATTAAAAACTTTGACATGTGCTATGATAGTTTTAATGTGTTTATCGTAATAAACTTGAAAATTTTGTCATATGAGAGATAAAAAATAAGTAATAAAACCTTGTATTAAAGACAAGTAAACATTAATTTGAAGGAGAGGAATCATATTATGTTTAATAGTAACTTTGTTCATATCATATATTATAAAAAGTAAGCATGAAATGCAAAGAATGAAGATTTGTGTTAACATATGGTAAATTTCATTATTCATGTATATGATAGGACCAAGTATGGTCTCTTTATTATTTACAAGAAATGCAAGAAATATGTGTAAATAAGTGAGATCCTTTTATATATATATATATATATATATATATATATATATATGAAATCTGATTTTAGATGTAAGATGATACCCTAAAAGAAATGGGACCTAGTATATGCAACTAGGGTTTTGAAAAATGATATTTAAAAAAAAATCTATGGATATTTAAAATTTGGAGTGAATTTTTTATTTAAATATGTAAGTAAAAAAATAGAAAATTATTAGAAAATTCTTGATTTAAAGGTACCTAGTGCATGCAACTAGGTTTTGGAAGAAAAATATTTTTTGAAAAATACTATTGAATTTTAAAAATTAAACTAGATTTTTTTATTTAAATATGCAAGTAAAAAAATCAAAAAATTATTGGAAAAAATTACAAGGAATTAACCCTTAAGGTTTCTAGGGTTTTTATGTGCAAACAAAGTAAGTTGAGTTCACAAAATGATTTAACTATTTTTATAATATTGAAGTATTATTCCTAATGTATTTAAGGTTTTGAGTTAATTAAATCAGTAAAATTTATTACAATAATTAAGCTACTGATTTGTGTAATTTAATTGTAATTTGGACCTTTCTATAAATAGTAATAAATGAATAAAAATTTAACTTAGCTTAAAATAGATTGATATGACTAAGACAGAAGTTGATACTTGATATGCAAGACTAGGACACTATCACAATCAAGTTATGGCTTTCATTTGGTGAAAGGATAGGAGGATCAAAAATAGGACACTTTGGGGTCTGATGTTATAGTCCAGGTTCTACCGCTATTGTCCAAAATAGTCATATAGATCTGAGTTTTCTGGGTTTTGTCCATTGTCCCTATATTAGTCTACCTATAAAATTTCAAGTCTTGAATATTTATGGATATCATTTTAGATATGATTTAATTTTCACCCTTGATCTTCAATATGCTTGAATGAAATTTGAAAGAGAGGGGGCGTTAGTATGTGTAATATGCACTAAACATGTATCCACACCACTTGTGTGAGAACATTTCCAACATACCAATACTCTGAAGAGGGCTCAATCCATATGTGGTTCTCTCACTTAATATGTTTTGTGAAATAGTGTTATGCAGATGCAAAAATGCTAAACTAGGTGTGTTTGAGGTGGTTAGGGACTAATGTAAGGGTTTATATGAGCTTGTAATTATATTGGATATCTATATGTAGATAATAAGGAAGATTACATTAGTGGTCTTTTTTGTATTATTTCTTGCTTTTAAAAATAATTTCCAACCCTTCTAAATGAACTTTGAATGGGCTTTAATAGGGATCAATTGGCCATGGGTTAAATTTAATTACACTAGGCTAATATAATGATAAAGAGAAATTAGGGGAAATGGTCATTTTGGCTTGAAAGGTGATTGGGTAAGAAAAATAAAAAGGGGACAACCTAGGGTCTAGTGCTATATTCCACCACCAATTCTCCTGTGTTATAGGTTAGAGACTTGGGGGGTGGAATAAGCATAGAAAAAGGGTCCTAGTTGAGCTAGAATGAGGTCTCGAGAGCCTACGAATGACTGGGAATCAACAAAAAGGTGGATAGAAGGGTCATCAAAGAATGCAAGAGGGACCTATGGATTGGGTGTCACAATCCACACTCAAGCTACCAATTTTGACATTTTATATGACTATAGAGGAAAAGATAGGAGTTATAGCATAATAACTTGTAACAAAGACACAAGAACCTACAATAGATACACAAGAACCTCTAAAAACTACCTATGTGGCAATGACTCCTAAAGATCATGTAACCAATACACCTGAGCTATTTGTAGTTATAATCATTAAACCTACCACCTCTATTTTACAAATAGGTATGATGAATAATTTGACCAAACTCATACAAATGATATTACAATAAAAGGAATATAGACATTGTTGAAGCTTTTAAGTTGAGTTGGTTCAAAAATTATAAAAGGCAACAAGAGAGAATCCATTTCTTAACAAAATAAAAAAATTATTTGAAGAAACAAATAGTGTAAAATGATGAATAATTAAGGAAAAATGAGATAACAATCACTGGTTTTGAATCCTTACATCCTGGGGTTGGTGAGATGTCAATGAAAATGTTACAATGTAGACCTACCCTAAAGTATATGCATTATATCTTTAATAATAATGGATTTAATTTCAGATTGGTCAATTTATTTCATGAGAAAGATATTCTATAGGATTTCCTTTTGATTTTCATAATGAATATCTCAATGATATAGAACATAGGGACTTATGTTCATTTAACTAGCATGAGTTGTTGGTTGGCATTAACAAAGAATGGAACTCCAATGTCTTGGTCGGATATGTATAACTTACGGCCTACTTTTGTTATATTATGAATGAGTTAAGAAGAGAACAAGAGATATAAAGATATTTTGTAGTAGAAACATCTACCCCACTAAATCTTAGATCATAATTTTTATTTCTTATTAAAATCATCAGACAATGTGATTAACAATTTGATTTATCTTTTTAACAAGATATGTAAAAAATCCCTTGCTACCTATAGAGTGAGATGGGGAGAACTAACACCACATTTGTAAGAAAGAGAACCATATTATGTTCATAATTTTAGAGCTAGAAATGGAAGACTTGTCAGATTTATGAATTGTTTAAAAGTTTAATTTGGCTGGATCGATAGGGATGAAGTTTATAATTCCAATCCTTTGGTCTCATATCCCATATTGAACTAGAATAGGAAAAATTAGTAAACATGAAGAAGATAAAAATATGAATTATTGAAATAAAACAAAGGATACCTCCCATAGTCAATAATAGGGGATGAAAACCCTTGTGATTTTATAACCATGTGTGCCTACTTCATGTCTTCTTCTTATTCTTATTTTGGTACCTCATGATTTATGTTTTGGTTAAAAAAGAGGCATGCAACACTTTAAATTTATGGGTGTGATGAACCCTAGAAATTGCCTCATCTAATGTCTAAACCTTATCTACTTTGTTCATTTTTTTATAGTTTCCTTTTTAAAATACTCATAATTCTGCCATGTGTGTGTGTGTGTGTGTGTGTGTGTGTGTGTGTGTGTGTGTGTGTGTGTGTGTGTGTGTGTGTGTGTGTGTGTGTGTGTGTGTGTATGTATGTATGTATAGTAAATCTTAAGTTTAATATGTTATCTATCATGCATTGAGCTTCTAATACAATCCTAATATATGCCCCCTCTTGCTAAGAGATATGAAGCCTAAAAATATTTCATCTCAAAAGAAAGAGTTATGTGTTCAATATGTTTTATGTAAAAATCTAATCATGTAAAGTAGATATAAAAATATGACAATATATATCATCATATAAAATTTGGACCATTCAATAATTTATACAAAATTTAATTCAAGGAAATGGCCATACAAATGTCATGTTAAGTAGCTATATCAAACAGGAAGACTATGATAAGAATCAAAGTAGATACATGATAAAAATTATGGAATTGTGCATGATGGAAGTCATGACACTGAGCTCAGCAACAATCATATATGTAACCTCCACCCCATCAACCCCTCCTACACATGCACATGCACATAATATCATGATTAATTAGAAAATAAGAACACAACATGACAAGACTTTAACCTGACATGGACACTGTAGACTAGAGGAGATTCTAACACAACTAACACACTATGTGATTAAACATAGTTAATGAAATCATGGGACACATAATATAACACACATCAATGATCATATAATGTTACAAGAATTAATATCAAGTACACATGGAGTAATAAATGTTATTGTACATAATTAATAATTGGCATCATCTAAAATATGAAAGCATAATATCCATAGGAAATATCACTATATAAAATATAAACAAGATGAAATCATGTGTAATAGTTTAATATGATGAATGGACTAGTATATAAAGATACAACATGATAAGTGTATTCCTAGTGTAGGCATGACCCTAACATAGAAAGGTTTCCCCTAGTCATACTTTTTGTGTTGGCATGTTCAAACAATAAGAATTAAATTAGATGTATGGATAATATTTAGTTTTTATGAGTAATAACTCAATATATCCACAAACTATATTGTTCATGCATATTTGGTTACTCATAGCTAATATTTTTTTCTCTACAACAAATTATTGTTGTATGATTTTTTTTCCAAGATATATGATCATGGACTCCATATTGTGTTTTAGTGTGAATTTTAAATCACATAAGATAAATATATTGACAAGTTTATAAATGGTTATGCGATTCATCTCACTATGGTAATGGATTGTATAATTGATCATATGGATGAGAAGTATTGGCTTATCCAACATGTGAAGAGTATGACTCAGTTGATCCATTAAACTTGACAATTGTTAGATCAAACTTGATGTTAACCCTTAGCTCCATGATTAGAGCTTAAGACCAAGCTACCTTCTCGCTTGAGCTCTCACCTTAACTTACAATGCAAACCATTGCATCATTCCTAAGTGCCATACTTATTAGACAACTGGAGCCCACATATTTCCCTCAACAATAATTTTATTCACATAAGGTTTGATTTCTATTTAAAATATAGCTTAACATAAATTTTTAAGTGGTAATGCTTTAAATGGGTGTTTTATTTATCATTGGAGACAAATTTTCAATGCGGTAATTAAATTTTATTAAATGGTTGTTCAATTTTAATATGGAGACAAATTACTAAAAAGTGGGGGGAATCAATTTTTAATAAGTGGTGTGATTATTTTTCAAAGAGGGTGTAAAACTTTTATAGTGGTGATATATTTTTGTATAGAGAGGGTCATTTAATTTTGTAAGGTGGTTAATTTTATTCAAATAAGGGACACCAACTTTTTAAGTGTTATTTTTCTAACTAAATATGAACTTATTATCTCCTAATGGGACATTTTTTTCCTCACATGGTTCTTTTTTGACTCCTTAGAAATTTATTTATTCTTCTTCCTACTTAATTTGTACTAGTAAACAAATTTTACACATTTGTAACTATAAAATCTATCGTAAACACACTATTTATAAAGTGCCACATGTTTTTTAAGGAGGTCATTTTTATTGCACCTTTTGGTGTATATTATATATTTTTGGAGGGCCTTATTCATTGTGTCAATGAAGCCTAAACATTATAGAAAACTATGTCATTATAATTAGTTTTTGGGGGGTTCCATCTTGTTGAGTGTGTTCAATTTGAGGCTCATTCTTTCCTTTGTTTTTCCTTTTGTGATGAAATTTTTACTAACACTTTACGTAGATAACAAGAAACCAATGAGGTAAAACTCCTTCCTTTGCTCTCTCATTCTTAGGAAGGACACCTTAATTCACTTCTTGCATAATAATATTACATATTTTAAACATAATATTGAAATATTGGATGTACATTCCCTTGTTCCTAGTCCAACATATGTGACTAAATTTGGTACACATCCACATGATGCACTTTTAGACTATAAACTGCCAGATCTACCTACAATCACTACTTCACTTACTGACCTTATTTTATTAGTATTTATGCTAGTTATTATTTCTTAATTTGATGCACCTTCTACACATCTTACTATAGATCTTCCTGCTTATATTCTAGGTTCCTTTGAGAAACACCCTATTGACTTCAGTTCCCATATAATCTGAACCATGGGTCACCTTGGTAGAGGGCTTGATATACATTCAAAAGGCATTATTTATCCCATCTAGACTATTAAATGTTATTCTCACCATGACATTAGTTATAATGAATATGTTGCATCTGCTTTGGGGTTTCTTTGATGACAACTCAACTCCTTTATTTGTTAGCTCTTCTCTTCATGGGGATATCAAGAAATACATGAGATTGACTACACCTTCACTCAACCTTGAGAACCCTAATAAACATCAGATTATTTTGATCAATCATGATTCTCTTTAAATGATACCATATGTTTTGATGCATGTTCAATTTATACACTTTGTGCTAATTGTATCATCTTAATCTATTTGTATCTATATGGGATGCACTTTAGATCAATTATGGCATATTTTAAAGCATTCTCTATGAGGGCCTTACACACTTGGTTCCCTAATTATTTAACTTATTATTTCATAGACTACTCCTCCTATCTTTTGATGTTCTTTTTATTAGTTGATCTCTCTTTATATTTATTGTCTTATGATAAACTCTCATGATGACATCCTATAAAAATTTGTGGGTTTGTTATTTGATGGAATAATTTTTTAGTTGCATTGAGTTAAAAAGTGTCATGGGGGTTTGATGCTTCAAACTATTCTACTTTCATGCATGTGAACTCTATTTTATGCATTTTTTCACTATTTCAATTGATTAACTCACCCATCACCACCTGGGCCATCTTTTTTGAGGTGTTTTATCTATATCTTTGACACTTCTTCAACATGATTATAGTCTCTTTTAGATTGAAGTGGAGTTATTATAGTGTATAAAATATAAGTTAGTCTTATTCTAAGTTTGAGTAATTCACTTCATCTATTCATAAATGTTTTTTATGTCACTCCACACAATAAACAATATGGAGGGTGTAGTGTAGATCCTAATTCTTTGGTGTCATGTCCCTTGCTAACTCTTAGCACACCATATCTTCTATTTTAGAAAACTAATAAAATTCATTTTGGTTAACTCTTTTTTAATATCAACATTATTGACAATCTTGTTTTCATAAGGAGGTATTCTAGTGAAATACAATGTCATTTTTTCTAGTGATCAAGTAATGGATCCAAACTACTCATGTAGGATTAAGTTTCTTTATGAGTTTTGAGTCCACCTAGTGAATTTGTGATTGATGGCATTCATTCCATCTAGTGCACCTTATTTAATATTTTGTATGAGTCTTGAGCCATTACTTCTTGGGATGCATTGTAACATATGTTAAGTCCCCCACTTATATTTTTTTACTAGTTTTTTGAGAAGCCTTTCAATGACACATTTTTCCTCATGATGAATCATTATTCTCATTTTTTATTAGTCTTTATTTTGAGTGAGAATCATACAAAGCACCAAATATTATTTTGACTTGGTAGTTCTAATGGTTCGACATCAATGAATTTTGATAAAATGGATCGGTCTCCATAGGGACACTCAGTATTACACTATATTTTTTGTATATAGGTACTTAAACACGTCTAGCTGGCCAAGACCCATATTTGAAAAATTATATTTGATTTTCTATTTCCTCACTCCCTAACTTTATGCTTAAGGGATGGTGTATTCACACCATAAGAGTTAAGCTTGATTTAAGGAGATTGTTTAGTTTTTGTAAGTAATAACTCATTACATACACAGATTATTTCATTCTTACATATTTAGTTACTCAGCTAATGTTGGATTCTCTATAACAAATTAATTTTGTACAATTTTTTTTTCCAATATATATAATCATGTATTCCATATTATATTTTAATGCAAATTGTGAATCACACAAAATAATTATATAGGTAAGTTTGTGGATGGTCATGAGTTTTGGCTCCCTATGGTAATGTCTTATAGAAGTGATATAGTGGATGAAGTGTATTGAATTATCTAGTACATAAATAATGTCACACATCTGTATTTCCATGCATCATATGTAATTTATTTATCCTGCATCCCACTCATGATTACCATGAAAAGCATGTACATAGAAAATAGATATGTAATTCACCATGTATATGATAAATAATATTAATTCATGTCAATTGTTAATGGGGAAAGGTTAGATCAAGTTTTTATAATGTAAGCTCATAACTTTGTATAGGTTATTCCTCCAAAAAAAAATTTCAAGATAAACTTCAATGTATCTTCTCGTGGAAATTTAGGAGCTTTCAGGGTTGGATGGATCAATAAATATTATTTTGGTTCACTAATCAGGGTAGCCTCTTTGAATCTTATGGTTGGAACCAATAATAAATTTGAATCTAATGTTCTTGTCATTTGGATTGAGTTTTCTTTCCAATGTGGAATAGATAACTTTATTAGTGAAGGAGATTTTACAGTAATGATTCATACTCTTCAATCTCATTCTTCCTTAGCTTGGAAGTTGTTTCCCCTCTTTTCCTCTTAGGTCTCCAGGACATTATTTTCATGAAGATAATTTTAGTGCATATTTTCTCACAAATTTTGGTATTTCTCAACTTGAAGAACTCCATTCAAATAACCTCTTAGCATATTGGCCTATGTTATTGATTTGGTTCCTTCTTGATCCCTTAAGTTCATGATTTAGTGTTACCTTGGTATATTCATGAATGTTTCATGTGGGGTGTGTTCATTAATTACCACATTCATTAGTGGTTATCCTCATATATTTTATTCATTATGAGATTTGATGGATTTCATGTGTGAAATGGTTTGATTAGTTGCCTTTTCTTTACTCTCCCCACCAATTTTCTCACTTTATTTATTGTTTGTCCTGCACAAGATATAAGGGTATGTTATGGGTGTGGCCTATAATTTTTGTAACCTAACTTAGGATTTGGAGGATGACATTTTTGCGACCCATAATTGTCCTTTACTCATGCTAGAAGATTAAAAAAGTGAAATGGAATTTTGTAACTTGATTACCCCTACTCAATTGAATAATACCTTTTGGATGCCTATGAGGCTGATCATGTAGGCATATTAGATTGTGTTGAGATATTAATTTATTCATTTAGATGAGCACACCCATGTTAAATATTTGGTGGATTCCTATTTTACTAGTTTCTTATTGTGAATTTTGAATGGCAAGGCCCTGGTTGAAAATTTATGGTTGACTTTGCTCACCTGGATTGTAGGGTTGACTTAGATTAGGCCTTGGAGAAAGTTAGTTCATTGGATGCCCTCTAATTTTCTTTCTTAGGCTATGAGAGTATGGGTATTGTCCATATCTTAGTTTTTCATGCCTTGGAATTTATATTTGTGGAAGTTGTTAAATATGTGTAGTGTGAGGCTGATTAGGGAAGATTATTCCCTCCCTTAGATTTAGCTATTGTCAATTCTCCCTTTCTAGTTTTGGACTCCATTTGGATGTATCTCTATGACCCTCAGGTGGTCAAATAAACTTATTTTTTGGTACACATGAGTGGCTTTACTTGATAAAGGTCCCCTAGGAAAGGTGAAGGTAGAAAATCCAATTGAGATGGATCTTTACTCAACAAGTTTTTGAATCAAGCAATTGGCCAATGTGGTAGTGGTCAAGGGCATGTACATGGAAAGTGATATGGGAAAGGATGGGATCATAGATATAGTTGTGATGGAAATGTTTTTTTTGGTAGAGGTTTAAGTGGAGCCTCTCCCTCCTAAAAGGGGGTTATGAAATGGTATTCCTCTTAGCTACATGGATTTAATTCTTGGACCTGTGAAGACTTCCTCGACACTACTACCTAGTGATGTTGAATATGCCAGCTCTAATGATGTCATCATTATGAATTTTGATGTGGAATAAGTTAAGAGGTAGTTTTTTGGACTGGTAGATGTGTTCTCTTAGCCTATTTTCTCTTCCTCTCATCCTTAGTGATAGGATGGTGATGATTCTCTATTTTATCTTCAAGAATGCTTGTGTTGAAAGGTTGTTTCCATGTTCTTCTTTGGTAGTTTTTGTTATCTTGGTTGAAGCATATCTTTCTTCACTATGTATTATAATGTTGGAAGGGTTTTCACCTTTGTTGGCTTATTATCTATTTTATTTGATATCCATAATTTTTTAATATCTTTTCTTACTTTTAATGAAAGGGTGATGACCCCTTAACTCTCAAAATCTATTAATTTTTTTATTAATTCATGTCAAATTCATTATAGTGTTTTACCTATTTTAGATTAATTTTATCTAAATAATGTAAACCTAGGGCTAGTTCAATATTTTCAAAATATAGCAACCTAAAATATGAATTAAGGAATGGAGAGAATTATGTTTCACTTATAAGATTTTAACTTGACAAAGTAATAGAAGGGAGATGTACTTAGATTATTTATAAAAAAAATCATTCATAATAATAATATGTTTTTAAATAGTTTTTAATGCTCTATCACATCTCATATTAGGAAATTGTAGCTGAGACTAGGCCTCGACACTACTGATAACAATGAGACCCCTACAACAACTAGTATTTTCCTAGTTCTATCAAAAATGTCCTTTTAAATTATGTAGATATAAAACATCTCAAATAATTGCATCTATTCCTGTAGTTGTTTCCTATGTGTGCACTTACCTTCAATCTTGTGTATCAATCCCTATTTTTCTTCTTTTTTCTTTAAAACCCTAATCTCACTTTTGACCACAAGATGACTCTTGAAAAAGTATTTATTATATTGGGTTGGATAACATCAACCAATCCTTGCTAAGTGAATAAGTGTTTCCTATGTTTCAATACTTTGAAGAGGGAAAATTACATGTAGTTATCCCACCTATGTGGGTATGTGTTTAATGTGATCCATCTAGAATGCAATGCAATATTGGCTTTCAACACTTTGGCACTATAAAAAAATTTAGCTTCATGTTTATTTAGACTTGGGTCTATGGTTAATTATTTAAATGTTTTTCATATTTGTATGCATTTGTGATAATGTATCCAAATAATGTTAGTGGATTTCTCAAATAGTGATAAAATTACCAAGTGAGTGCTAGGTTATGACTAGGTGAGTATAACCTAGAATTGATTTGTATCTATAGTTGATTCTTTAAAATTTACCTATATGACCAACCCATGAAATATTTCTAGGCTAACCTAATGGAGAATTCCTAATTTAAAAATTAGTTTTTGATTGTTCCTAGATACTACTACCAGAGGTAGACACCTATCAAAAAATGCAATAATCCCATTATTTTAGTATTTTCGTAGGACTAGAAATTAGTTATCTAGGATATGGAGATAGTATGTTTTAGATTTTGATATTTTTTTTGTAGGCTTGTTGATCTTGAATATGTGTATATATTAAATAGGGATAGCCAAGACAATAATTGGTTAAATAGATACAGGAAAGTGTTAGAGTATTTCATGTATTTATTCATGTTTGCTAGTGTCTTTCTAGCTATTTTTGTCTTGTAGTGGGTTATTATTTTATCCCAAATTTGTTAGAATAGCTAGATTTATATTTTTCCTTGATTATATAATCAAGTGCTTTGTATTCGATTTTCATCATTTTCTCATATTCTGAATATAGTAGCTATTGTGATTTAATTTGTTATGAACACCTCTGATCTTGGCCTCATGAAATGTTGATACCATTCCTAACATGGTAACATATCCATTAAAGAAGTTCCAACCATCCATAGCTTGGAAATTCATAGAGAAGATCTTTGCACCTCTTGTAGATTTTTAAAGAAAATTTTGAAGTTTATCATTGTTTTGAGGTAGTGAAAGAGAAGAAACTAGGCATTAGATTTGTTTCTTTGATTGTTTCAGATCTAGCCTTAACAATTTTATTATCATTCTTGAGATCTAATTAAGACATCTACTCTTTATTGGATTTGACATTAAAAACTTTATTTGATTAGCACTCATTTGTGAAGTTGTAGAAATCAAAGATTTATTCTGTTGGTCTTGTAAGACATTGAATATTCTTTGTAAGACATTGGAAAAAACTAGATCTACTATATTTAGCCTAAAAATTTAATGTAAGGCATTTTTTCTCTCATATTTAAGAAAATTCTAATTCTAAATATAAGCATTGCATTTCTTCTTATTTTTCCTTAGCATCTTTATTTTGTTGTTTTACTTTGGTGATTAGCTAAATTTGATGCTTTCTTTGTCAATTAGTTATCTTCCACACAAAACAAAGTAGAAAAGGAGTCTAATGCAGCAGATCCAAAAGGAGAAATTATGACACTAAGCTTCAAACTTAGTTCTTTCCAATGCCTCTCTCCTCAAATATTCAACATCCAGGAACAAATTTTAATGCCATATGTCAAAAAATGTAAATGGATGGAAAATTAGTAGCAGATCTTCTTTATTTCTCCAACACAAAAGATGCAACCTTTAGCAAATCCAAAATAGTAGTGAAAAAAATCCAAGGCCAGATTTCACCAATTTCCAACATAGCAGCCCAAATGCCTTTCTTAATAGCAACAACAAGGTTTGAAATGCCAAAGTTTAGATTAAAAAACAATAGATCTCTCTCCAAAAATAAAAAAACAAGATGTCACCTTTGTATATCTCTTTTGGTAGATCTCTAAGCTCTACGTAGGCCTCTACATAAGTTTTAATGTAGAACTCCAACAATTAGTGAATAGGGAGTGGGTTGATCTTCAAATCTTGTCTCCTTCCAATGGAGGTCTGCAAACAAACTTTAATGCAGAAGACAAAAAACATTAGAAAGAAAAGGTCAACACTCCACATAAAGAGTTAGCATTTTTGTATCCAAGGTAGATCTTTATTTTCATTTTGGTCAGGGCAAGATAGTGACTTTCACACCACAAGGTGCTAAAGTTTGATCTTTATTAGAGCCACACACACTCATTGCATAAGGTGTTGTTGATCATAGTTCTTGGATTTATTATTGTGAGGGTTTTGATGATACTCCTCCTCTAGGGATCTGTTTAGTTTCTCATGCAAATTCCAAGATTCAACTTTGGCATGAGAGATTTGGACACCTAAACCACAGATATTTGAAGGAGTTGAGCACTCACAACATGGTAGAGGGTCTTCCTATAGTTTCATGTATTGATGGAGTCTATCCCAGTTTTGCATTGGGGAAACAACACCAATATCCATTTCCTAAGAGGATGTCCAAAAAATCTTCTTCACCACTTCAGCTTGTGTATAGTGATTTGATGGTCTTTCCTACTCTTTATTTCAATAGAGCTAAGTCTACACTTGCCTTCATTGATAATTTATTTAGACATACTTCAGTTTACTTTCTCAAGTATAAAAGTGATTACTTTTCTCACTTAAAAGTCTTTAAGGCTTTGTTTAATAAACAATCATTGAGTTGCATCAAGAAGCTTCATATAGATAATTAGGGGAGTACTTCAATTGAGAGTTCACTAATTTTTTATCAGTCCATGGCATTATTCACCAACATTATGTTGCACATAATCCACAACAAAATAGATTAACTGAGAGGAGGAACCAAAATTTGAAGGAGATGGCTAACTTCATGATGTATTCATAGGATTAACCTCCTATCTACTAGGCAAAAGTAGTTAATTGTGTGAAATACATTTAGAATTGCACACCACATCGAACACTTGAGCATATGACTCTAGAGGAAGCTTGGTCTAGATCCAAGCCCGATGTCTCATTTTTTTGAGTCTTTAGGATCCATGCTTAGGTGTTTGTACCAAAGAAGAAAAGGAAAGCATTGGACAAGAAGAGAAAAACATTGGTTTTTGTAGGGTATTACAAGGACATGAGAGCTTATCATCTTTTAGACCCTGATACTCATGATGTTCATTTTCAAACACATATACACTTTGATGAGCATTTCACATCTCATGACTCTTAATATTCTTCCATGCCTTCTTATTCTTCTTTGCATGATTCACCTCCTCTTGAGGATTAATTCTTTGAGGAGCCAATTCAAGAGATTCCTAAGGAGGTTATAGAGTATGAGGATCTTATTCACATTGGTGTTGCCATTATGTCTAGGTGTGCTCATACTATAGTTTCTGAGGTAGCACCATTCATACAAGATCTTCCACCCACTCGACATTATCATGTACATTCTACATGTACTTGAATTTTGTGTTTGACATTATCTTAAGATCCATAGTCTTTTTCATAGTCTCATGGGATACAGGAGTGGGATGATGCGATGATAGATGAGTATTCTTCATTGATGAATAATCACACTTGGGATTTGGTCACTCTTCGTAAGGGAAGGAAGTTGGTTACGTAAAAATGGATTTACCACACCAAGTATGTAGTTAATGGGTCCATTGACAAGTATAGGGCACATCTTGTTACAAAGGGGTTTTTGCAAGTTAAAGGTATTGACTATTCTAAGACTTTTGTACCCATTACCAAGATAAATTATATTCACCTTGTACTTTCTCTTATTGCATCATAGGGTTAACCAATATATCAGATGGATGTGAAGAGGGATTTATTTCATGGGTACTTGCATGAGTAAATCTATATAGAGCAACCTACTAGGTTTGTTCATGATTCTTCTCTTATTTGTTGACTTAGGAGGTCTCTTTACAATCTCAAATAGGCCCTTCAAGCTTGGTATGAGAAGATGGATTCATTTTTTCTCTCTACTATATTTTTTAACTACCACTCAGATCCCATAGTGTATATATTCAACATATTGAGGGCATTATTATTCTAGTCTTGTATGTTGATGATCTACTTCTCATAGCTAGTTCCTCATCTCAGATTCAAACTATTTAGTAGGCACTTTCAGCATAGTTCAACATGATAGATCTTGGCCTTTTGCACTTCTTCCTTAGTCTATAGATTTCACAGTCAGATATAGTAATTTATTTGATTTAACAAAAGTACACCTTTTATCTTTGTCAATGTTTTATCATGGCTGATTGTAAGCCAAGACCTACTCTTTTTCAATTTGGAGTGACTCTCACTAATTCTTGTACTACTCCACTTTATGATCCTACTTTGTATAGGTAGTTGGCTAAGACTCTTATGTATTTAACCCATACTCACCCTGACATTTCATTTTTAGTTGGGCTTGTATCTAGGTTTACACATGACCCTCATGACAATCATTGGTAGGCTACCAAGAGGATTTTGAGATATCTGTGAGGCACTACTAATTTTGGATTACATTACACCAGGGGTTTTACTTAGTTGGTTAGCTACAGTGAATCAGATTGGGTTGGTTCTCTTGATGATAGGCATTTCACTTCTGGATACATATTTTGTCTTGGTTCTTCACCTATTGCTTGGTTGTGCAAGAAGAAATAGGCTATTATACTTTCATCTATGGAGGCTGGGTACAAGGTAGTAGTTACAACGAGTCAATAGGATATTTGTCTTTGTAATTTATTGATAGAATTTGGCTTTATTTAGGATTCACCCACTATAATTTAGTGTGATAACCAAAGTACAATTCATATATCTCGCAACCCAGTTGAGCATCAGTAAACCAAG
>JARHVA010006755.1:165000-235000 GCA_037957365.1 Torreya grandis | reverse complement strand
ATTTTGTGACATCCATTTATGAAGTACTTAAAGACATGAAGGTTACACAATATAAAAATTATATTCCCCAGGTTGTGGTATTAAGGACTTTTCATCATGAGCTGGTTCTAATGGAGAACCATAAAAAGAAAGTGGTAATGCATACCATAAACAAAATGAATGATATGGTTGATTATAATTTAATCAATTTTTTTTTCAATGAAACAAATTAAAAATTTGTATGAAAACTTATATTTTTACTGTAGCAATTATAGTGAACTAGATATTATTAAGATGGTCGCTATGGATACATGATTTAATCTTGATATCTATGATATGGATAAGAGAAAATCATTGCAGATAATGAGGGATATTTTGAAGTTATACAACCATATACCTCATTTTGTTAAAGATAGTTGAATTTGTGTATGAAACTATTAAAACAACATTGCACGTGTTAGTTAAAATACTAGTTTTGCACCCACCATTTGAAATTCTTCTAGCATTTCTAAATCTTCTCTTCACTTTAGATTAGAATAAATTTTTATCACTTCAAGTAAAAGTGGAAGAACATATTAATAAAGTTAAACGTTATTTCTTGGATTTATTAAGAAAAATGATTACAGATTTTTTTGACACATCCAAGTCTCTATCTTTAGTGTCTAACATTTTGCGGATCTCATACCACAAAGTATAGTTATATTCATGTCCATCAATTAGTAGAATTAAAAAATTATGGAATCAAATTTTAACAGAAAATCACATTAAAAGTTTAGTTTGAAAAGAATAAATGGTACTGATTTAATATACTTTATCTTATACAAATTAATGTTCAGGAAGACATAACCACTGATGTAGAATTTGATCACATTTGTAGATAGATCAGAGAAATAGACAATAATATGTCAGTTTATGATAATGATGAATTACTTTATTCATCTCATAAAAATGTGTTGCTTTTTTTTCCAGAGACAAAATTTTTAATTATAAAATTGAGAGCGATAAACAAATAGCTTTCAAGTTTAAATAACCCTGCAATCGAATTATTGAAGACTCCTATTAATTTAATAATGTTTTGATTGAAGTGAAAGAATAATGCAACCGAGTTAATCTATTGATCGATCGCTTTATTTTAAATGGTATGACCTTGCCTTGTGATTGATGTCTTTAGATTTTTAGTAGGATCATTTTAAACTTACAATTGAAAATACGTGTTTTCAACTTACACAACACATAGTTTTCATTTATTTTTTGTATACGTATAACAATTATTATTTTAATGATGTTTAAATATAAGTATTTATTTATTTGTGAGCAGATTTTATGTTTTCGTTGGTTGATTTTGGATATTAGTTTACGTAAATATTTATTTATTTAAAATTATAATTTTCAATACCATGTTTTTGTAATTATTTATTTTTTTTAAAAATGTTATGGATTAATTGAGATCCAAGTATAATAATGAGTCCTATTTATAAAAAAATATAAACAATTAATATTTAAAATAATAATCGTAGACTAATAAATATTTTCTTAAATTATTACACTTAAAATAATCAATAAAAATATAAAATCAGCTCACAAATAGTTAAATATTTAAAATAATAGTTAAACACATAAACCAATAACTTCTATATAGATGCATAAAAATAAATGAGAACTAAATCATATATATGTTTACAACACATGTATACATAAGTAAGTTTAAGGTTTTGTGTTTAATAGTAATTTTACAACAATGTTATCAACAAACCAAGGACAATAATCACAAAAATAAATGTCTTACCATCTGATAGAAAATTGATCAATATGGTAACTCAGTAATGTTCTCTCATTTAATTTAAATCATTAAAAAATTAAAAATAATGTTTAATGATTCAATTGTATATTTATTTAAGTTTAAATATATTTTCCCATCCTCTTAAATTCCACATTTAAAATTTTCATATTTTTAAAGTAGAGTACCACATTATTTCTCTGCGTGAATAAAGTAATTCATCAATATCATAAACTAAAAAATTAATCTCACTTTGTTTTATTTATTTATGAAAGTGATGAAATTTTATAGCAGTGGTTTTGTGCCTCCATAAAAATTGATTTGAGGAAGGAAAATTATACTTGATTAGTACCATGTCTTTGTAAACCAAGTTTATCCTTCTATGCTTTGTTTTAATTTGATTCTCTATTTTTATAATTCCATTGATTGAAATATGTTATTATAACTTTGATATATGGTTTGAGATCCCAATAATGATAAATAGTTAGGTTGTACACTAAGATGTATTAATAAATATGTAATAATATGTCTTAACAAATCCAAAAAATAACATGCACTGACAATATGATACACACACACACACACACACACACACATATATATATATATATATATATATATATATATATATATATATATATATATATATATATATAATTTTTATTACATCCTTTATAGGCTTAAAAAAACACAATACCACCATATCCAATCACATTTCTCCAATCATACCACTTTGACTTGAATTCAAAGTGAATTATGGTGACCGCATATAAATATGTCCAAAATTATTTACATTTCCCTGTTTACAAGTAGTATATATATATATATATATATATATATATATATATATATATATATATATATATATATATATATATATATATATACTTTTTATTACATCCTTTATAGGCTTAAAAAAACACAATACCACCATATCCAATCACATTTCTCCAATCATACCACTTTGGCTTGAATTCAAAGTGAATTATGGTGACCGCATATAAATATGTCCAAAATTATTTACATTTCCCTGTTTACAAGTAGATTTGTTATTTTTATGTCACTTTTGGCCTATAAGTGATATAATTGTAAATAAATTTGGCATGAAGGGGTGGTTAGTTGTGTGTTGATCATCAATGTGACTTACATTTCTCCAATCACACCAATTTGACCTGAATTCCTAGATAATTGGGATGATTAAACATGAATGTGCTTAATTTTTTGTGCATTTTCCCCAGTTGCAAGTAAATATGGTTTTGTGTTTATTTTGACCTATAATCCCTATATTTACAAATAAAAAAAAAATTAAAATGGGGGTCAGGTGTGCATGGGTCTCCAATATAATCCACGTTGCCCAAATCACATTGATTTGACTTGAATTTAAAATGAATAATGGTGATCACATTTAATTATGCTTCAAATTATTTGCATTTGTCTTGGACACAAGTGGATATGGTGGTATTTTGTCATTTTTGGTCAATAGACCAGATTGAAAGTAAATTTGACATAAAAAGGTTGTTGGGTGTAAGTTAGTTAGTAATGAAATATACCTATCTCTAATCACACTAATTTAAACTCAATTCAAAGTGAATTGGTGTGATCACACATAAATATGACCCAAATTATCCACATTTTCTATGGTTGTAAGTGGATATAATGTTGTTGTGTATCTTTTGACTTATAACCCCCATAATAAGTCAAAATGTCATAACATCGTGGTTTAGTGTGTGTTCAAATCACTAATGCAATGTATGTTTCTCCAATCACTTTATTTTATCCTAAATCTAAAGTGAATTGGGGTGATCATGAAAAAATATGCCCCGAATTATCTATATTTTCTATGGTCACAAGTGGATATAGTGTTGTTATGTCACTTTTGGACTAGAGGGAACTAATCACAAGTAAAATCTACAAAAATAGGTAGTTGGGTGTGCAAGGGTGACCAATGCAACTTATGTTTCTCTAAGTATATCATTTTGGTTTGAATTCAAATTGAAATGGGGTGATCATTGACAAATTTTCTTAAATTGTTCACATTTTCCCTAGTTGCAAGTGGATATGTTTTTTTTTCTTTTGCCTTATAAAAGGAATAATCATAAGTAAAATTGAATAAAATAAGTATTTGGGTGTGTGTTTGTCACTAATGTGACCTATATTATTCCATTAAAATAACTTTGACATTAATTCAAACTAAATTGTGGTGATCACACACAAATACACCTAAAATCATTTCCATTTTATTTAGTCACAAGTGAATATTGGGGTGTTATGTCACTCTTGCCTAATAATTGACCTGATTTTAAGTAAAATTGACATAAAAAGGTGGTTTTTAGTTATTAGGTCACCAATATGACCTATGTTACCCCAATCACATTAATTTGGTCTAAATTAGAAGTGAATTCTAGTGACTGCACACAAATATATCCCAAATTGTCCTCGCTTTCTCTAGTCATAAGTGGATATGGTGTTATGTTATTTTTAGCTTACGGGGGATCTAATCATAAGTAAAAAAATTGTATGTGATTTCATGTATTAATCTCTTCTTAACTATCACTATATTTAAGAGATGTGAGGTTTTTAAAATTCATTTTTGGCATGTATAGAACTCTTATAAACATCATAAATCAATCTACAAGGCCCAAATACCTGTAACCTACTTTGTCTTTTCCAAAATTGAACTAGGTCCCAAATCTATACCCAAATAGCCTTATGTTCAGTGATGAAATATTGACAATAATTACGTATTGATCAAGTCAAATTTAAAATAACTATCTTATAAACTATAAGTCATAGAGTTATAAGACTAATTCTAGAAGATGCAAAGTGAATTTAATTTAGTATATTTAAAAAGTGAATTTAATTTAGTATATTTTTAAAAAATAAATATAATGCATTAGTTGAAATTTATATGTCAAATTATACTTAACATTTATTTTATTAAATATAAATCCTAGCTTAGACTTCTTTAGATTGTACTTCTAGGAACCCTTGCCAAATGTAAAGCCACAATAACACGTACACATTCTAAGATTGGAAATACAAACCTAAAGATTAGATATGTGCACACAACCAAATCTATTAGATTGAAAATGGAAAAATTCAAATTCAAAAAAGATAAACACAATTAATTTCACGGAGATATTTCAAGTGAATATGACTATAACATCGATCAAACTCTTTTATTTTTAAATATATAATTTTTTATTTTTTTAACCATTTTAAAGTTTCCATCTATGTTGATTTAGAAGTATGTATTTTTAAGTTGTTATATAGTGAAACCATATATGTCTCATTTTTTTAATGTATCTTTTGTTCTAGTCATCCAAATTGTTAAATATTTTATAGGGTTTGAAACTAGGTCTAATTCTATATACATTTGAAAAGTATAAAAAATTAAATTTCAATTTTTTTTAGGTAGTTAGAGGGGCATGCAATGAATAGATGAGTAGAAGAGTTATTTTGTTGAAAAATATGTGAATATAATTCATATGATTTTAATCTATGGAAGAGTTGGATGAAATATGAATATTTTGGAGATACATGGAAATCATGCGTAGAAGCAGTGATTGGCGATAGAATACCATGGTTAGATTATTTGTTGCAAGAAGGTTTGTTGTCCCAAGGATAAAATTTGTGCATAGATAGTGGTTTAATGCATGAGTATTTGAATAATGAGAATCATAGTAGAGGTTCAACAAGTCAAATGGTTATGACAAAACATATGTGTAGTTTGTTAAGAACTATGTTTAGCCACAAATGTTTGGATATGTGTGCAAGTATGTGAAAGAGTGTAGAGTTTAATAGTTGGTGAAAGAGGGAAGTCATAATATGTGGTTGTATATGTATATATACAATTTATATCTTGAAATAAATAATAACAAACTAGTTCATACTTTTAAATTAAACATAATCTCAGATTGAGTAAGAAAAGAGAGAAATAATACTTGCACTTACCAAATGAAGACTTTGATTTTTTAAATAGATTTTCTCATGACTTTATGGATTGCAGTTGCTGAGAGAACTATGCAGGATTACATTAGCACATACTTATGAATAATGATTTTTTTATTTCAACGATGATACGAAATTATAAGATATTTTTTGTGCCTCAAACTCAAGGATGAAGGGTTAATTTATATATTTTTTGATGGGAGGATGTATGGTTGAGCTTAAATTGATCAGATTTAGAAATCTTAATTTTTGATGAGATTTGATTAATGAGTTAACTAATTTGGGATCCATTTTAATGAAAGATTTAACTGATTTGATTGAGATTGACTTGGATGAGTAGATTGAATTTCCATTTTTATCAAGGAGTTGACTGAATGATGACAAAATGCAACATGGGTTGGGATAATAAGTGTTTAACTATTTGTTTTAATTAATTATGTGTGCATGGATTTAGTTAGGAATAAATTATCTAATTAATAATGATTAATTAGATAATTATTCATGGAGTTATATAGTGGGATTAAATGACATTAATTAATTAACATAGTGTATTTAATTCATTAATGTAGTGGAGTTAGTAAAAGTGAGTTATGATGCATTAATGATCGAATTAGAGTGAAAAAATTAAGGTGTTTACATTTTTCCATCTTTTAAAGGGTGTTGCGACTAAAAGAAATAATTATTTTTCAAATAAAGTAGAAAAAATGGGTAGATGAAGATGCCCTCCATGACATGGTTGGTAGGGAGATACCCCATTGAGAGGATGTGTACAGATGAAATATGTAGACAGGCTTTCAAAATGAGAAAAAAATATTAATAGGATTAAAATAGAGGGGTAGGAGATGAATAAACAATGATTGTGTCTCATGTGATAATTGTGTAGTATGCTGATGTTTATGTTTATGGATTTTTTTTATTGTAAATGCACATTATTGTATGATGTAATGGATGGATTTACATTCATGTTGTATTTTTTATGATGCACATTTAGTTAGTGAGAATGAATGTTAATTATGGATAGTTAATTAGAAGGAATGTTTATGAATGAATATATGAGTGTTGATTATGTGATGATAAATGCTACTAATCTTGAACAAATTTTATATATTTAAGTAACCTGGTATTTACAATAGTATATGATAGGATGCACCATGATGTGGAGAAATATGATGACATTATTTTATTATGCAGAATGACTAATACATATTTAATAAATAAGAAAATACACAAACAATCACACAATTAATGAGAACACACACAAATGACCTAGAAGAATAAAATATTATGTTTTATCATTTATCAAGTTAAAAACCTAATATTTGGTGATTGATGATAATTCTAGATTTGATTTTCCCCAAATAATGATGTGTGTGATGGGGTTGGATGGAGAAAAATGTATCATGATAAAGATGAGATGATTTGTTTAAATTTAAACAAGAATTTTAATAGGGCTAAGGATAAGACAAATGTCTTTTTGAGTTTCTGGCCTTTTTATTTTTTTCTAGATTTTTTATTTTTTTGACTAAAAACAAGGCTATAAATAATGGGAGAACTAGCTATAGCATCGAGGATAGAGGTAGTAGTGAATGGAATGCTTGAGGGATTCAAGATGAGATCTCTAAGGCCAGTCGTATATGAACCATGTGCCCAGTCATTCATGTGTTATTTTAGCACTATGATGTAATCTGCTCTAAAGAAGATATGATATATACCAAGATATTTACAAAACATGTATTAATAATTTTTATATGTCCTTATCAATGTCAAAAGTAGGAAGAATGATGGACATTATGGTATGATTACATGGATGGTTTAGAATGGCCAGGATTGAATGGAGTGGGTTTTCCCCCAAGTGTAAGGTACTTATGGATAATATATTACAAATGATGTGTAAAACTATTTTTCATCACAGTACTTGCCCAAATACCATAAAAATGGTTTTATATATTTGAATTTTTTTATTTGATTTTTTTGATATTATTGATTTGATTTTTAAATTTATTTTGACTAAGGAACTCGTCTTGCTCCCTAAAATATGTTGATATGTCTAGGTTGATTTCAAAGCCCTTTTTGTGATCTCTTTATGGGTTTCCATCTCAAAGTGCCATAAATTATATGATAGATTCATCATTTTGAAATAAACAAATTGGTATGTGATCATCCCAGTCTCGATCAATAAGTTCAGAGTATTGAAGGTCAAGGTTAACGGTGAGGACAATGGTGTCATTAAAAATATTGGTGGTGGAAAGATCTTCATAGAGGTTATGAGAGGAACCTTTTTAAATGTTGGAAGAAACTTCCTCAGAGATTGTGTAGGTTTCACTAACATCCTCATACTAATCACAAGGGGGTTTGTATTTGATGTTGTAACATTCTTGATTTACATGCATGTGTATATGTTATTGAATCCCCTATTTATGATGATACAATCTTTTTCTTTTGTAGTTCATGATTTGACACATCTTGTTTTCTATAGGAAACTCATGAATTTCAAAAAAAAATGCTATATTGTCATCATATAACTAGGATTCATTGTATCTTACAATTTTTTCATCTGCAAGAAAACTTGATTTGAGAAAAGTGATTGTGCTAAACTAATAGGAGGTCAGTTTTATCTTATTATTTATGTTGGGCTTGTCATAGTTTTGAGGAGAAATGGGGAGTTTACTCACATGGAAAACATCTTTGATTTTGTATTTTCCACATACTTTGTCAAGAATATTAAAAAGAGATTTAGAGGATAATATTTTAAAAGTAGATGGGAGATCATCTAGATGATGAAGGTTCTATCAGTTCTAATACTATGGATCCATCCATTTCAAAGGAATTTTCTATGATAAGATAATGATAAGTTTTATGAAAACATCCCTTCAAAGATTTTCAATATTAACAAGGTTGAGTATCACAAGGGATAGTCACTTTCATTCTTGAATACAAAAATTTGATTCATTAAGAGAAGGTGCATGCGATGGATTGCATAACATGAATCCTTGGTTGATTGAGAAGCATGTTGTAAGGGAGATCAAGATCAATTATGTGGAGATAGGTTTGTTGTGTGATAGATCTAACCATGATATGAAGATATATAGTGCCCATTGATTCCCTTTCAACATTATCATGTGCTTTAATCATGATGGTATTTGTATTCAATATTGTTTTAGAGAAACTAATATGTTTGATTAATGTCATGATGTAAGTATTCAAGATTGATCCATTATCTATAATTACCCTTTTCACTTTATGTTTGGTGATGAGTGCCTCAATGTATAATGGGAGATTATGTGATGGTCCATCGATAGGCATGTCAAGTTATTAAAATATGAGTTTATGACTCAAAGACATGTGTCTAATAAATTCTTGGAATTGAGATACATTAGTGCCATTGGGGGACTCTTGAATTTTGACTCTTGGAGGATTTTGTACAAGACATTTATGAATAATTAATATTTTGAGAAGATCTAGGATGATGAGAAGAACCTCCTGTAGCAGATTACCTCCTACAACATATTTAATCAAAATATGTGAAAATAAAATAACTCTTATGAATAACAGAAACACAGAATGCCTATATTGATCACAAGCCACTTCGAGGGGGCAACCTCCTTTGAGCAAGCTCAATATAATAAATTCGTGGATGCCTTCATTGGGCCTCAACACTTACTTATATACTAACTCTATTCTAACAACTACTACTTCCCTTGTATGTGGGATAATTAAAATATGATCTAAGGGATGACTTATAAATCATGTGAATCCATAGAAATTATTACACTAATACTACAAAGAGAAGGGTAAGGCATAGGTTCCTAACATCCCCTCCCCCTTAGAAAAAGCTTTGCCCTCAAAGCTTCAAATGTGGGAATTGTTGTTGAATCTGGAAGAGTGGTTCCCATGTTGCATCTTCTGGTTGCATGCCGTGCCATTGGATTAAGACCTCTATGATAGAGCAAGATTGAAGTTGGCAGGTGCACCTATCCAAGATTACTTCTAGATCAAGAAGGATGGAGCCTTCATTATCAATTGTTATTAAAACTGTCTGCATTCAGATGTTGGATCCAAGAACTTACTTCAAACAGAAGACATGAAAGATGGGATGAACTTGGGAGGAAGGTGGAAGCTCTAACTTGTAAGCAACTGACCCAATATTTTGGAGAACCTTATATGGCCCATAAAACTTTGGAGAAAGATTTTGGCACCCTTTTAGTTTCAGTGAGGATTACTTTTATGGCTATAGACAAAGAAAGACCATATCACCTGGTTGAAAGGTACGCTTAGAGCGGTGTTGATCAGCCTGCTGCTTCATTCAATTATATGCCATGTGGAGATTGTCCCGCAAGGTGTAGAGAATATAATCCCAATTTTGGAGAGTAGTGTCAACTACATAAACTGGTGAGCTACTAGGATTATATGGAAGAAGTGGTGGCGGTGCTTGACCATAAACTACTTCATAAGGAGTCATTTTGGTGGAAGTGTGGTATGAGGTATTGTACCACCATTCAACTAGGGGAAGCCACTTAGCCCATTAATGTTTTTATTCTAAAGAAAAGTAATGAAGGAAGGTCTCCAAGCATTTGTTGACTATTTCTGTCTGGCCATCTGTTTGTGGGTGGTACCTAGAGCTCATTCTCAATTGTGTGCCTGTGCGACAAAATAGTTTCATCCAAAAATGGCTGGTGAAAGTGGCATCATGATCTGAGATAATTGAAGAAGGAATACCATGAAGATAGAATATTTGATCCAAGAAAACCTATGTGACTGTGGAGGTTGTGTATGGGTGGCTGAGTGCACAAAAATGACTATATTTGGAGAGGCAGTCGACTACGACTAGGATCACTATCTTTCCCCCAGATTTAGGGAGGCCCTCAATGAAATCCATTGAAATATCTATCTATATCCTAGTAGGAATGGGAAAATGCTTGAGCAAACTGAGAGTCAATGTGGTTTCACCTTTGTTTCATTGGCAAGTATCACATTCAGCCACCATCTATTTAATTTCAGCTTTCATGCCTTTTTGAAAGAAGTGTCGACATGCCCGCTCATAGGTTTTGAGAAATCCTAAGTGCCCTATCGAGGGGGAAGCATGGATTTCATAGAAGACAACTTGATGCAAGTCTAGACTTTGGGAAAGCACTAGATGACCCTTGTATTGCAGAGAAGCACCATCCCATGAATAATGCATTACTACAGATGGGTTAGTTGCCAATTGATGAATGAGGTGGCATAAGGAGGGATCATTTGCATACCCTTGTTGGATAGATTATAACCATTTTGAAATGGGCATGGAGATGGTAGAGAGAGAAGGCTGGTCTTTGAAGGTTCTTGAGAGAGCATCAGCCACAACATTGTCTTTTCCCTTCTTATAGGTGATCTCATAATCATAACCCATGAGTTTGTTGACCCACTTCTGCTAAGCTGAGGATGAGACCCGCTATTCCAAGAAATATTTCAAACTCTAATGATCAGTTTTGATGCAAAAATGATTTCCTAGTAAGTAGGGTCTTCATTTTTGTACTGCATGTAAAATTTCCATCATTTCCTTTTCATATGTAGACAAAGCTAAATTGCGACCAGAAAGGGCTTTGCTAGTGAAGGTAATTGTTCGACCCTCTTGGAGAAGAACATCACCTAATTTGATGCCATTGGCATCACTTTTGATGGTGAAAGTTTTGGTTAAGTTTGGCAGTGCCAAAACTGGTGTGCTACACATAGCCTGTTTGAGTTTGATGAATCCCTAATCAATTGTTGCATCCTAGGTGAAAGCATCCTTCTTTAATAAGGAAGTCAAAGGAGCCATGATCTTTCCATAATATTTGATGAACTTGTGATAGTGTCCTATCAGGCCTAAGAAAGCATGAAGGCTCTTGAGGGTGGTTGGTTGAGGCCAATTCTGCATAGCACTAATTTATTTTGGGTCCATGCGAACCCCATTGGCTAAAAAAATGTGGCCTAGATATTTGATTTCCTCTTGACTGAATGAACACTTTGATTGCTTGGCACATAATTGATTATCTACTAATAGTAATAATGCCTTGTTAATATGTTGTAGATGCTCAGCCCATGTGTGACTTTAGATCAAAATTTCATCAAAGAAAACTAAAATAAATTGACGGAGAAAAGGCCGAAAGATTTTATTCATGAGTGCTTGAAAAGTGGAAGGGGCATTTGTAAGGCCAAATGGCATGACAAGGAACTCATAGTGACCTTCATGCATATAGAAGGTTGTCTTGGGAATGTCATCAGGATGCACTCAGATTTGATGATAGCCAGAATACAAATCTAACTTGGAGAAGAATTTGGCCCCATGGAGCTCATCAAGAAGCTCATCGATGACAAGAATTAAGAATTTATCATTGATAGTGAGGTGGTTAAGGGCTCAAAATTCAATGTAAAGGCACCATAACCCATCTTTTTTATAGATAAAAAGCATTGGGGAGGAATATGGACTGGTGCTAGGGCAAATAACTCCAAACTTGAGGATTTCCTAGACTAAGTTCTCAATTTCAGTCTTTTGTAGATGGGGGTAATGGTATGACCAAATGTTGGGTGGGATGCTTCCTAAAAGGAGAGGAATGTGGTGATCTTTAGGGAATGAAGGGGGCAAACCTACTAGTTCTAAAAAAATGGTTGCGTTCTTATCGAGTATGGCTTGTAAATTTGTAAGGTGGTTAGTAGCAGCAGGGGACTACAGTTGAATAGAATGCAGCTGTGTAATGATCCCATGTGAGCCTTTCTTCAAAAGTTTTTCCATACAATGAGAACTGATGATGTTAGCAGATCTTGGTAATAACCCTTTTAAGGTGTGCTTTTGACCATTATTTGTGAACTACATCTAAATCTCAGAGAAGTCACATAAAATAGGTCCTAATGTGTGAAGCCACTATGCCCCTAAAACCACATCACACCCTCCTAAAGGTAGGGCAAACATATCAGAGCAAAAATTACAATCTCCCATTGCAATACACACATTTCAACACTTCCCTTTACATGGAAATGTGCCCCCATTAGCAATCATGACTTCAAAGCTAAAGCAAGGGTATACGAAGCAGTCTAGGACCTTGGCAATGTGAGGATTAATGAAATTGTGAGTACTGTCTGAGTCAATGAGGATTGTCAGAGGGATATTTTTAAAGCACCCTTTGACCTTCATGGTTTGAGGAGTGGTGATACCTACTAGTGCATGCACTGAGATCTCAGGTTGAGTTTATTGAATGGCTAGGTCCTCTTTAGTGCTGGGTTCTTCTTGAGCATCTTAAAATTTTGAAATATCAAGCTCACTATCCTACTCTAGTGGTGACTCCACATCTAGCAAGTAAAGTTTTTATTAGATGCACATATAACCCTTAACTAATTTTTCATCACAGTTGTAACATAATCCTTTCTCTTTGTGAGCCCACATCTCTGCCTCAGTCAAGTGCTTGATTGGTGTGGTTATGATTGTCCACTGATTCACTATGTTCTTTGCTAGTGAAAAGGTGGGAGGTCGACGCTGTGTGGTTAGAAATATCCTCAACTATGGATATGCTATTTTTTGCTCTCTAAACCTGATAAGTTAGATATGGACCCCAAGTCTATTTGGTTGCCTAAAGGATTTTTTTAAAATTCTCTCTGGCCACCAAAGTTGTCTGATCGAGTACTACTCTCCAAAAAAGTTTTGCCATGGGTTTACCCCTTAACGATAGCTTTTGGTTTACCTCATGGGTGGGAACTAGTCAATCGGTATGGGGCCATTGCCCTTTTTGTTGGTAGGTCCTCTCAATGGGCCAGCTACTTCAGGGTTCCTGTGCTACTCCTCATAATGCATTTTAGGGCTTATGCCCAAGCACTTCCCATAGTTAAGCAGATATGTATTTACCCAATCCAAAATGATGGAACCTACAATGAAAAAAAAATTCTTGCCAGAAATGGTGTAGCTCCTAAAAAGCCCTACTTTGAAAAAAAAATTGCTCCAAATCTACCCACAAAGTCAATAAAGTGCTCTAATACTAGATGAGAAGAACCTCCTACAGTAGATTACCTCCTACAATAGATTTAATCAAAATATACAAAAATAAAATAACTCTTATGAATAACAAAAACACAGAAAACTTATATTGATCGCAGGCCACTTCATGGGGGCAACCTCCTTTGAGCAAGCTCAATACAATAAATTCATGGATGCCTTCATTGGGCCTCAACACTTACTTATATACTAACTATATTCTAAAAACTACTACTTCCCTTGTATGTGGGATAATTCAAATATGCTCTAAGGGATGACTTACAAAGCATATGCATCCATAGCAATTGTTACACTAATATTGCAAAGAGAAGGGTAAGGCACGGGTTCCTAACAGATGAATATTTAGTTGGGAATTTTCTTAAGGTGTTCGATAAAGTTGTATTGTCTTTTAAGGGTAGGAAGAAGAAGCCTTTGGACAATGATCCCATTATGACTATTTGTGAGACCACAATCTAGGGTTTTAAATTTAATGGTTGTGACATGATTATTTTTATGCTCAATACAACTTGTATGCACTAAAATTTGCATACCCCGCTAATTATGCTAATTCCACTAATTTAACATATAACTACATTTCCTAGCTAATTTAACTAATGTTTCATTGTCCCACATCCCATTTACTACATCTTTAAAATCTTACCCCTTACCATAACCAATTGATCCCTAAATTAATCCCCTAACAAGAACTATTTACCCACTAACCTATTCCTTAAGCCACTTGTATATTTAGAAATACAAAATAATCTACCTTCCCAACTACCACCTTATTCTATCCACTCCTAAACCTCTAAACCCTAATAGGAGATTTATAGAATTAGAGGATTCTAGAAATATCCTTTATTTTATCCCCCTTTCTCTATAATTTTCTATTCTAGAGATCTCCATGGAATAAAAAATTCCATAGAAAATCCCTAGCCATTGATCTTAATGGCTCAAAATTAAATTTGAGCCACTGATTTCTCCCTTCATTATTATATATCCTATCTCACTCCCTCCATCAAACTAACATAAAATATTGAATCCTACTTGCTATCTCACATTCATAACCATCCCTCTTGAATCCATCAAAGCCACTACCAATCTCAAATTATCCATTAAAAGCCATTATCAATCATCAATCAGACATTCCAACAGTGTTCAATTTGGCATCAAATATCTATTTGTTTTTTTTTGGAGAGGAGCCATAAAGAGGTAAAGTGATGGTAAGAGTCTCTCTAATAAGATGATTATCTCTTTTATCACCTCCTATTGGTCTGTTAATATTTTAGGTTTTTATTGATAAATATAGTAGTAAGAGTTAAACCTAAAATTTAAGATACATTTTGGCAACCACGGTGGGACTTACTCCCTAAACTAACCTTCTAAGATTGCTGAAATTTATTTTGAATATTTTAAGGACATTTGGGACATGAATTGAAGATCGAATTTTGAAAAACTTTCATGCACAGGTAATTTCTAGTTTTACACTAGTATCTGTAGTATTGTAATTACGATATTACAGGTTAAGACATGATATTGTCTGACTATTAGGTTTAACCACTAATGGTTTTTTACTTTTGTAGGTTTTTAAATTATGACAAAATCATAACTTTGGAAGTTATTATTTTCCCTAATAATCATGGTTTTGTTAGTTAGAGTTGTGGTTTTGTGAAAGCTAGTAGTTAGGGTCATATCTCTATTTTGTCTTTTACTAACCTCTTCCCAAGATAATCAATATTCTACCTACTATTTAGAAGTGTATTTTTATTTTTTTATGTAGGGAAAGAAGGGGTAGCTCAATAATTCTAACCATTTGTGCCCTAATGACAATATTGTAGATTTTGAAATAGCAACTTTGCCTAGGTAATAGTGATCTTATAGTAAGAGTCATGGTTTTGTCAGACTTGGGTTTGCTCTATACCTTTGGATCTTATCTGTCATTGATATTTATACAAGTTTTTATTGCTCTATTTTTGTTGTCTTAGGGGTATTTTTGGTTTTTGGTGTGTAGGTAAAGAGAACTAAATCAAGCCTTGACTATTTTGACTATAACTCTTAATATCATGACTTTGACATTTGTGGTTTTGCTCTGGTAATAATGGTATTGCCTTTGAAAATTATGATTTTGTCCTTATTCATTAAACTAGTAAAACTTTTAAATTGTCAAATCTAATTTGTAGACAAAAAGGATTTTAGCTCTTGCTTAGGTAGTTATAAGGTTTTTTGTTATAGGCCAAGGCTACATATTATTCATCTTTATCATTTTTAAATCTAATTATTGGCCTAACAGTATACATGTAGGGGATATACTAAATATTTATTTTTGTATGTAGAAGGAAACATGTATAAAAGTAAAACCAAGGAAAATATCAAACACCTCCCCATAAAATTGTTTTAACCCCCTGCTGCAAAACTGCAAGTCTTGAATTTGTGACTTTGATATGTGATTAGTGATTTTGTATATTTCAGTAATGGTTTTGTGTTTAGATAGGAGATAGGGTAGTTTTATTCATATATTTATATAAGCATTATTACTCAGTATTTTTAAATCATTTTGTCTATGTAATAACATTGTCATTATGTTTATATGTTGGCATAAATCATTTTTGAGAAAAAATTGTTAATTAAGGGGTCATAACAATATAGTTAACTATCATAAATAGATGAGAAACATTTTAAATATATCTATTTTATAATTATATGGAATACTTATCTCACTAATATCCATATAGACATATTTTTATACTTTTTCTATTCTGTAAAAAGCCACATATTCTGCATTTTTGTAAATTATGATTTTGCATTTTGAGTTGTGGTTTTTTCTAAATGTCATGGTTTTTTAGGTTAAACATCACAATTAGTTGATTTCTACAAGATAACAACTAACAATATTCAATTTTGTTTTATAGTTGTGACTTTGTAGTTTTTGGTTGTGATATTATACTGTGTATTTGTATTTTTGTAGAGAGACATAGTTTTTTAAAAGTTAAACTATTAACCCCTTTTGGTGTATACCCCTCAACACCAATCCACCCCATTTTGTTTTCTAACCTTTTTGTTTTTAAGAGGGGTGCCTAAAACATAATATAGATTATATATACTTGCTTACTATGCATGTCATTATGATTTTTTTATATTCACTTGTCACTTGATTGTATATACTTATGTTTTTCTCACATAGGTAATTAGTCAAGAAAATTGATTGTGCCTACTTCTTTGTTACCCCTGCCTAAGTCTAGGATAGCACGTGATGTGAAATTCACCCCCATGTATGGGATTAGAAATTAGGGGTCAATGATGTGGATTTCATCACCACATACTAGACTAAACTCTATGTTTTAATAGAGTATAAAAATTAGGAGAGTTATCATTTGGTGCCTAAATGGAATTCACCATAAATGGTTCCATAGAATGAGGGTTGGTCAAGCTCTAATATATAGGATAGTTAGACAACATCTTATATAGACTTGGGATGCAATTTACCTTTGTGTATATAGAGGATGCAACTAGAACTCCTTGTGTAAACCTAGATTAGGATTTTTAGGCCATAACATGCATCTCATTGTAGGAGGCAGGATCAACTCCTAAGTAGTCAATGTGTGTAGATGGGGTTGAGAGGGTTTATTTATTTTTATAACAGGTCATCGGTCTATAGCCTCACCCACAAATCCATTAGATGGTGCAAGCATAAATTTATACACCCTTGTATAGTTTCTAATTTAGGATGTGTGACTATGTGTATTGTTTGAGTGTTGTGTTAGACCCATATTATTTTCTAACTAATTTGGACATACCTTATTTTATGTGTGACACCTTAGATACCCGTAATCAAATATCCCCTCTCATATCATCATCACACCCATCCTACATTGTATAATTCATTTCATATCCTCTATACCCTAATCTTTCATCTCCCATCTAATCTATTTTGTATTAACCACTCATCCCACATTTTCCACTCCTATCCTAGACTATTCATCCATCTAATACCCATCTCACATTTTCCACACCCTCCACATCCAAAAATATCCTTTGTATATTATTATCCTAGATAATTTATATAATCTTCCTTGTCCATACTACACATCATTCCTATCATATATTTTATCATCCATCTAATACCCATCCTATAACTTTTATTCATTTCATATCATCATATCCTATATCTTATATATTCCATAACCCATCCATCTTATATCTCCCATAACCCTTTAATACTATATTTAGTCTTGAAATCAATTTATATTAGTTATCCATCTTTTTTAATCTTCATTATCACTTCCTACATCCCTAAACTAGGTATTATTAACATATATAGTCTTATTAATATTCTAGTCTAGCAACCGTGACTCATCCATATCAAGTTCCTTATTCACTTATCACCCATCCAATTATCAATTTTCTAGTGGAAAAGGTATTTTATCCCATCAATTTCTTTCATCCTTGATATATTGGACTCTTACAAGGCTTTGTGTTTTGGTAATTTTTAGTCATTTCATCCCTTTTCTAAAAATCATCACATCACTCTCTTTTTTACCACTAGTAGATTTGATTTCTAGATGGAGTTAGTATTCAAACACTTCCACATCACCTATCACACCTCATCACATATCTCTTTCAAAATGGTGATCAAAAACCATACCCAACTTAGGATTAGACAAGCTTCTAACGAAAACATTGACCCATTAGGGAATCTAGTTGATCCAAATTGAGATCATGACAATAACCATAGTGATATGAATACCCCTGGAGGATAAGATGAATGATTTAATCCCCTCCATAATGATAATGTTAGGAATCTAATTGACTGATACCTCTATGAAAATCATTATCATGTTTTATCTTATACCATTAAAATATGGGGCACACTACCTTCAAATTTTGATAGTAGCCTCTTACAACACATTTTTCATCCCCCCACCCATCTAAATACACCACATCAAAATCTATATGCCAGTAAAATACCTAAAGAACAAAAATGTGTGGACCAAGAATTTATAGAAGAATGCCCAATACCCCTTTGAAACAATTGTATTGAGGCTAATAGGAGGCAAATTATCTTAAAGGACTGAATGGACCAATTTACACAGTAAATAAACCTTTTACTTCATACCCAAAATCAACGTTCCTCATCCCCCCATCAAAATGTCCATAATACCCAAAATACCCATATCCCTCATAGAAATCATAATCAAACCTCCAATATTCTTGGGGACCACACATTTTCACAAGAAAGGAAAGTGATTAAGGACCCTCTCTGACAAATTGACCAACACTCACAAGCATTAAAGTACAAATATGAATATTTTTTCTCTTCTCCCTTAGACATGAGCATCTTACAAATGCCTTTCCTTCCCCACTTTGAAGTACCTAAATTTTAAAAATATCAAGGAAAAGGTGATCCCTAAAATAATGTACAAGAGTTTTATGTGGTTTTTCATGAAGTAGCATATGAATATGCCTATCTATTAAGACTTTTCCCAAAGAGCCTCACTAGACCCACTTTAGAATGGTTCATGCACTTACGTAAGGGTTATATATCTAGATTTAGATAATTAACAAAGTAGTTTGTTAGGCATGTGTCATTCAATATTGAACATGACATCTCCATCATAAACCTATATAACACCAAATAGATAAGTTGGGAAATCTTAGCATACTTATTACAGAGATGGAGAAGCTTAGCAAGCCATATACGATGTAAAGTACCTAAAAAGGAGTTATCCAAAATATATGTGGATAATATTAATTCTAAGCTCAAATATTAGTTAAAAATATAATTTTCTAAGACCTTCAATTAAATAATTGATAAGGGGAATAAAATTTAAAAACACTCATTAAAAAAGGGACAATTAAACTATACTCCCAAAATGAGAACAATCAGAATCAATATAACTCATTTTCAAAAAAGTCAAAAGTCTTTAACAAAAATAAGAATGTCATGGGAGATATGGTGATTTATTCCAAACAAAAACATATTCAAATTTTGGAAAATAATAACCCCACAAAATAATAAAATGTCTCCTTCTTTCAAGTTTTGTGAGGCAAGCCAAAGCCTTGGACTAGCAAAAGACCACTCACTAGTTTGGGAGTACCCATTGAAACAGTCCTTGACCAGTTAATTTCTAATAATATTATCACCCTTACTAAAATTACACCCATGGATGATCAACAACCTAAACTAGATTGGTACCATGAAGATGAATTTTACAAATACCATAGGGTTAAAGGTCATGATACATAGAGATGTGTGTAATTAAATCACTATTTTCAAGACCTAGTTGAAAGAGGTGATATTAAAATAGAAGGGGGAAATACTTAAAATCAATATGTAAATAGGTAGCTAGGAGTCTATAAGGTCCTACTACCTAAGCATGATCAAATAAATAAGAAGCCACCAAGAGACTAGCGTCAGGTCTCATCTTCAAATCACACTGACTACATGCCATGCCATACCACTATATTAACACCATTAAAATTTACAACCCCCAAGAGTCCACCCCAACTTTATTTAACATTTTAAAAATCAACCAAGCCACTACTGATTGTAATTCCTAGGTTACCACCTAGGGACCCATCTACCTCTTTAGCACATAAGGGGAATATTTCTAAGAAAATCTTAGTATCTTTTGATAAGTCTTATGATATTATCCAATAGCTTGAGAAGACACCAACTCAAATATCATTAATGTAACTTCTCAAAACATACCCTTTACATAGGGACATACTTAATCAAGTTTTTAATGACCTTAAGGTCCCAAGTGATCTGGATACTAATTAATTCTAGGCATTAGTAGGACATTTATCCCCTTCTTATAAAATTACCTTTGGTGCCCAGGATATTCCTCCAATTATCCCCCACCATAATTATCCATTATTCATTGAAGTCTCCATATCCTACCATTGTATTTATTGGGTGATCATATATGAAATATCAACATTAAATTTATGTAATCTAGACTTTTTAAAGAAATTGGGGTATTTAGAAGCATCCAAGGCTATTCATGATGATAATATCATGAGTGAGGGCATTATCATTAGTCATAATATTATCCCGATAAACTAAATGGCATTCTTTTCTATGAAAATCCAAAAAAATCTAACTAAAAATTCAGTAATTCATATAGATAAGGGTCTAATACTCATCGGTGGTCCAACATCTAGTGCTGTCTAAAACTCTTGCACTCATTCACCATGATGGGAAGCTCAGGGAAACTAGTCTATGAATTTGTCTTAGAGCACAAAATCATAAAAGATAAAAAGTGAAAATGAACCTATTTTAAATCTTTTGTCTTATTTTACTACCTACTATATACCCCTAACATCCCCTTGCTAACAAATCCTACCTCCAATCCCATCAAATTATCTAATTATCCCAAATAGTCATCTCTAATCATTTCTCCCCTCATTTGGAGGCAAGGATTTCTGATCTCCCCACTATCCAATCTTGATCTTGTATCTGAATTACATTAGCTTAAGGCATTTTAGTAATATGTAGGCATTACTTAGTTTCAATTTTGTGCCTAGGGATAGCTCGACCACCATTCATCCCTCATCTATGTCCCATCCATGGACTAGTCACTCAATGATCGCATGCCATTCTTAAGCCTTGAATCTTATGGAAACTAGACCTTCATCATCAATCAATTTATTCTATCTCTTATATATATATATATATATATATATATATATATTCAATCATTTCCTAGCATGTGTTCTTATTAGAGGAATTATCATTGGCTTAAACCCATCTAATCAATTTCATCTTATCAATCAAATCACTTTCTAGACATTGGTCATTTGTCTAGAACCCATCACAACTGAGTTACTTTATTCCCTTGAAAATCAAGGCATCTTCAACCATATCTATTACTTGGGTCTTCCCAACCCCATTTTATCATCCTAATCTCATCCCACCCCTATAATTCATCTTCAAGTGACCATTCGGGTTGATTCTCCCCATATGCTCCCTCGAGGGGGCATCAGTCATGCACACTAACTCATCACTGACTAACATGATTCCACATGATTATAGTTCTTATTTTAAATACCATTACTCCTTCCACTCCTATCCACTCATAATTCCATTTCAAATAGGGGGAAAATGTATGCACTAAAATCCACTCACCTCGCTAATTATGTTAATTTCACTAGTTTAACCTATAAATACATTTCCTAGCTAATTTAACTAATATCCCATTATTCCACATCCCATTTCCTACATCCTAAAAGCCTTATCCCTTACCATAACCAATTAATACCTTCATTAATCCCATAATAAGACCTATTTATCCACTAACCTAGTCTCTAAGCCACTTGCCAATTTAAAAATACAAAATAATCTACCTACCCAACTACCACCCTATTTTAGCCACTCCTAAACCCCTAAAAACTAATATGAGATTTTTAGAATTGGATGATTCTATAAATATCCTCCATTTTATCCCCCTTTATCTAGAATTTTTTATTCTAGATATCTCCATATAATTAAAAATTTCATGGAAAATCCCTATCCATTGATCTCAATGGCTCAAAATTGAATTTGAGCCATTGATGTCTCCCTCCATTCCTATATAACCAAGCTCAATCCCTTCATCAAACTAACATTAAATATTGAAGACTAATTTCTACCTCACATCCATAAATATCCCTCTTACATCTATCAAACCCACTACCAAGATCAAATTATCCATTGGAATCCATTATCAATCATCAATCAAGTAATCCAACAATCTTCAATTTGGCATCAAATATCTATTTGGGAATCTTAGAGATGATCCATAAAGAGGTAAAGTGATGGTAAGAGTCTCTATAACAAGTTAATTATCTATTTTATCCCCTCCTATTGGTGTGTTTATATTTTAGGGGTTTATTAATAAATATACTAATAAGAGTTGAACCTAAAATTTAGGCTACACAACCCACAACTGCATTGAAGAGATGAATGACTTTTCTATAGATGACATTATTGGTTTGAGAATTTTGACATTAAGTATTTTGGAGAGGATTTTGATCATGCTTTGGAAAAAGATCCTGGTATATTTCTAATTACTAATTTTATAATGATGATGCACCTCCTTCAAGCTCAATATCTCCTCTGGAAATCAAATATTGAATGCAATTTTTTATCTTCATGCATTGATTGGTTGAATGTCATTTGATTTTTTGAAACTCAGTATTCTTTATCTTTGTGCCACATGGGTTTTGGTTTTATTTCATCAAAGGGTTTGGTTTTTGGAAAAATGATCATGTTTGTTATGACCAATCGATGCAAGACAACTTTTAATGATTCTCCTAGAGGAGTATAATGTCTTCTTCTAATGTCATGTTTAGGATTATACCAGGAACGGTAATGTTATAAGTATTTTTGATAGTCTAAATGTGTTTTGAATTATTGAATCCATCAGTGACAACAATTTTTTTTTTACTAAATAATTTAGATATTTAGTATTGTGTTTGATTGTAATTATCTTTACGAAAAAAATTCACCAATAGTCTAGTGACAAGGACTTTCTCAATCTAAAATCCTATTTAAATAATTTAGTTGAAGGTAGTAACACAATGAATTTTTAAATGAAAGATCATTTCTTGACTATGGTTGGTAACGAAGATATTGACCAACTATTTATTTGGGATTAACCAAGGTAATTTACTAGCTAAACATATCCATCTTTGTGGGAATGAATAGAAGATTTCTCCATTCCTTTTTTTGGTGTTACATAAATCAAGATTATAATTTTGTGTTCATCATTGTAGGAGAAGTGTTGGAAAAATATTTCAGATATATTTTTAAAGGTTTTGATGGATCCCTTAGGATGACGTAAAATTTATTCCAAAGCTTGGCCCCTTAGATGCTAAGGGAAGAATCTGATTAAGTAATTATCACTATATGCAACCTCTTAGCAAGACATAAAAAAGTCATTGAATGTTCTTTCATATCACCATTTCACTTGTATTTTTCAAACTTGGGTGGTTCAATGTAAGGTGGAAAGGGTACTCATAGCATTTTATGGACACAACTCCTCAAATTTATATTTTTTTATTTGATTATGGGTTCATTCCTATTGTACTTGGAGATCATTTATATCTTGCAATTCTTGGTAAAATAAATTAAGTTGTATTGTTGATGATGAGGGTAGGATAAAGTTGGGTTTTAGCAGCTCACGAACCTATGTATGATATTTTTGATTTTAATCTAAAGGTTTTGATGTTGAAGGACCTATATGAGAGGGTTAATTTGAAAAATGTTGACATAGTTGTTGAAGTTGGTCAGACATATTTTTATTTTGGTCTTTATGATTTTTTTGTGTTAGAACTAGTTTTCCCTTGCCAATGTTGACATGAGAAACATTTGGATTGGGGTTTTGACTAGTGGATTCTAGATTTGCTTTGTCTTGGTCAATAGGATTACCAGAAGTGGCATGTTATTGATTTGAGTGGTTTTAATTCTCTTGGATTATAATTTTATTTAATTTATTAGGTTTAAAATTTTATGAAGGTTTGGCTCATATTTCTATAAGTTTGATAAGTATGTCATCTTTGTTTTTGAATAGGAAATGATCTAATTGGGATCTACCTTGTTTTATTTTAAATGAATCATTGCATTCACTTTGGTTATAAAATATATAATTATCATATTCATGAGTCTGGTCTTGGTTAAAAGGTCCACCAATTATGAATAGACTTGGATTAAAAAGGTCATTGGTATTTTGGTTTTATCTAGATTGGTATCTTGTTTTAGATTTGATTTTATTTTGTTATGAATTTGTTCGTAGATTTTTTTTACACAAGTTAAAAATCATTAACACACACAATAACACCCTATACTACTCAAGTTGGTTTATAATCATATAGCAACCCACAAATATACCTTGAGGGTTCGAGTGGGTAATCTTAAGGAATGCTATTTTTTTGACACCACTACATGATTGTAACTAGATGATTCTTAAGCTAGGTTTATATAGGCTCTCTAAGGGAGTCATAGATATAACTTATGGTATACAAGGCCTAAATACATGACATAAGGGTTATATTTAAGGCTTAGTATTGGTGGTTAACCACCTCACTTCATAAAAACTAGGTAAAACTAAATTTTTGCTTAGCTAATGATGATAACTCCTCCAAGGAATATTTATAGTTCATTATAACATAGAATTTGGTTAGTGATTGATGGTGAAATATAAATAATTAGACCCTAAGAAATAAAAATAAAAAGTTCAAATTAGATCTGATTTTCAAGATCACCTTATGGCTTGAATGAAGAGCATACATAACTCAAACTAGAAATACACAAGTGATCTAAACCATTGATTATTCTCAATATTGATCTATAATGAAAGATGATAACATATGTGGGTCATACACACACCATCATACAAAAAAACATAAAAAAAAAATATATTAATCAATTAATATTTGTTTGGTTTGTAAGTATTATTTTAATGTAGCTGCATAAATAAATATTAATAGTTTTAGATGTTTATGGATTATTCATATTATATTTAACATAGAAAAGGGTTAGTTGATGTAAAAAAACAAATATAAATCATGCACTTTAGAAAAAAAATATTTGAAATGAGTAAACTTGAAAAATGTGTTTCAAAAATTAAAAAACACTAAAAGTTGATGCAAAAATGGCACTAGTGTAATAATGACATTATTGAATGCATAAACTCCATATGGTGAGTATAAATACCATAAGATATTACATAAATGAATAAACCCATAGAAACACATACATAAAACAAAAAATCCATGATTGAGTGTAAAAACACCACTCTGGAGTGTAAAAATGCTAATACACATAACATAAACACTGTTACCCATAAAAATGAAAATTTTAAGTGGAAAATGAAAAACTAATGAATATAAGATCAAAATTTTAACAAAAATTAATTTGAAAATGAATAAAATCCTTCATTATAATAAAAATAATCAATAAATTTCTTTAAAACCTAAAAATATAATTAGATGAAGGATGTCCCACTAGAAGTGCCATAATGTATACATATAATTTAGAGATTGAAAGAAACATAATAAACTATTTCCTACTTCTAAATTAATCACAACTTTAGATTGAACTATGAAAGAGATAAATAATACCTGCACTTACCAAATGAATATTTTCCTTTGTTGAATGGATTTGCTCATGATTTGATAGATTTTAGTTACTTAAAAGACCATGAAAGATTCTAAAATCATGTCCCTATGAAGAATAATTTCTTTATTGTAAGGATGATGTAAAATTATTAGAGATTTTTTGTCCTTTAAATTTAAGGATGAAGGGTCAATTTTTATATTTTTGGATGGAAGGATTAACAATTGAGAATAATTTGATCATATTTGAAAACTTTAAATTTGGATGAGATTTTATCATTGGATTAACTAATTTGGTTTTCATTTGGTGAGGGGTTGGTTGATTTTTTATATTTTATGAAATATTTAAATTATTTGATTAAGATTGGATTGAGTTTTCATTTTGATTGAAGAGTTGACTAAGTGATGACATAGAGTGAAACATGGGTGGGGTTAATTAGTGTTTATTTATTTATTTTTATTTTTATTAATTAAAAGATATGGAGTTGAGTGAGGGAGGAGAGAGGGAAGGAATTCAAATTTCAGAACTAGGTGGGAAGAGGAATAGGGTGAAGGGGATGATCTAGACTTGGATCTAAATGATTTTTGCAAGGTGGAAAGGCTTGCTGGGTAGGAAAGAACTACAGTGGAATTCTAGTGTACCCTACATATTGAAGCTAAATATTTTGGGTGAGGTTTGGTGTAAAAACCAAATATTTATAGAATATAAGCGACATATCTATGAGTTTCAAACTATGTTTAGTAAGACTATGGATTGGAAAAATCCCTATGATGAAATGGTGGCCTTTTATTAGAGGTTATGGGTGGGTTCTAGAAGAAAAAACTAGAGCAAAAGAGTTACTAACTCTTAGCAATAGATATGCATATTTTAGACTAGGTTTGGTAAGACTATGGAATGATATAATATCTATAATAAAATGGTGGTATTTTTTGGAGGTTATAGATGGGTTCTAAAAGAAAAATCTAGAACAAATGTTTTTTTTACCCTAAAGTGATAGATCTGTAGGGTTTAGAATGTGTTGGGTAAAACAACAAACTGGAGGAAGTGCACCATTTTATGAGTAGAATTTTAGAGGACATCCCATTGGATCTCTATTTATAATAGTGTTGGTTGCACCCCTAATACCCTACTTCACTTTGTGTGGAGACTAATCCATGTTTAAGGTTGCTTGGTATTGTCTACCCTTTATGCTCTTATTTTTTCATGGTATTATCATAAGGGAAATGTTTTCACATAGTCTGATGTCTATTAAGTTATCTCCTTCTTATATTGGGAAATGGAAGAAGCTTGGAGGTAGTTTATTTTACAATCTATTTTTCAAAATACCTACTGGGTGAGAAAGTCTTAAGCAAACCCTATGTTTACCCTATGCATAAACTTATATTTGTTCATGGTTCTAGTACAATAGGTCTACATTTTTATCTATTATTAAGGCAAAGGTGAGTCATGATGGGCTAAATATTCACACCTTGTACCAAAATACTACTAGACTACTAAGGGATTGAGCATCAGACATTGAGATCTAAAATGAGTATATCTCCTATTTATTTACCTATAATTTAACACTAAATATGAGTGTTAGTTGTTCTAACGAGATCCTTGGGGAAGACCCTAGATGTGTATGGTGTGATTATCTTAAATTGATTATAACTATTTTGTTAGATGTTTTTCGTGTTTCATTTGCTTTACTATTGTTTGTCTCTCTATCATGGTTCTTCAATGATGATTCCCTTTTTGGGAACTATTCATATCCTTTACCCTTGATCATTCAATGTCTAATTGATAAGAAAGGCTCTAGTGGAGTATATGTAGAGGTTAGACGAATGTTTATATTCCAAATTAGTTACTTAGTCTATGGAGTGGCCCTATTTCAAATTTTCTTCACAAAAGGGAAAATAAGAGTTTGTTGTCTTTTAAAAATATAATGTTGATTCTAATTCAGTTTAGAATGCAGTAGATTCATTTCAAAATTGTTTCACCTCAATGTATGTTTATATAAACCAATGTCTTACCAAAAGACTATTTTTGGATTGATTCAACATAATCCCCCCCAAGTATGCCACAAAGGTTCAGAGGATCTTGTTTTAGAGTGAAATAGGCTCCTCCTAGTTAGCTGTTGCCAAGGAAATTTTTTATGAATGTTTTACAGTGGAAGTTGCAAGGAAGTTTTACTGAAGGGTGATAATATTTGAGTTCTTATTGTTGTATGTGATTTTATTATGATGCTTTTATGATGTTTAACTTGATTTATTAAAGTTATGGGATCTTTCAAATCCTTTTACTATTCTTCATTGCGGGATCCTTATTTAAAACCTTCTCCTTTGGTTGTGGGACCAACTATCAAAACCCTCACTTGTTTGGTTCATAGTTCTAATTTTAAAAGTATTTACCCTATCAAATAAAAAAATTAATTGTGTGTGCATGGAATCAATTAGCTAATAAATAATGATTAATTATATAACTATTCATGGAGTGATGTAGTGAGACTAAATGAGGTTAATTTATTAACATGTTACAATTAGTTAATTAACATCTTGTTGTTAGTTAGGATGCATTGATGATAAAATTAGAGTGATGGCATTAATATGTCTACAATATCAACCATTTCCAATTCTATGGAAACCATGGGAAGATATCAACATGGACTTTGATTGAAAGGATTTCCTAGAACATAGAGATGACATGATTACATATTTGTGATTGTGGATAGATTTAAAAATTATGAAATTATATTTCTTGCAATAAAAATAGTGATGTGACACAATTTTATAAATTATTTTTAAGAGAAGTTATAAGACTATATGGATTGTCACACAACATAGTATTAGATAGGGATGTGAATTTTATTGGACATTTCTAGAGGACATTGTGGAAGAAGTTGAATACCAAGATGCAATTTAGTTAAACATATCATACTCAAAAGGATGGATAGATGAAGGTAGTCGATAGAAGTCTTGGTAACCTATTATGATGTTCTATTGAAGGGAAGCCAAGAATAAGAAATTCAATTATGGCCCAAGTTAACTTTAATTATAACAATTTAGTTAATAGGAGTACTATAAGGACATTAGTTAAGATTTTTTATGGTTTAATTCCAAAGGGAGTCACAAATATGTGCAACATAAGAGATAAGAGAAAAAAGACTATTAAAGTAGAATGTTTTATCGAGTATAAGAACTTACATCAGTAAGTATGCAAAAAATTAGAAATAATAACTAAATATTGCAAGCATCACTCAGACATGAAAAAAAGAGAAGTGGAATATCAATTGGGAGACTTAGTCTTAACATGCCTAAGAAAATATTTTCAAAGGGAACTTATGATAAATTGAAGTGGAATAAAACTGGATGATGTAAATTATTTCAAAAGATTGTTATAAATGTATATGAAATTGAGTTACCTAAAGGTATAGACATATCACCTATTTTAAATGTGGAAAAATTATATCCATATCATGAATGACAAAGTAATAAAAAGAGAAAGTGTATATTTTAAAGAATTTGATTAGATAGCATAGATGATTGAAAAAGTGTAAGAGGAAGAAAAAAGGGTGATTGATTCCAAAATCAATAATCAAACACATGACAAAGAATATAAATAATATTTGGTTTATTGAAAGGGTTGATAATTTGAAGTGTGACTTCAATAAGTAAAAAGATAATAAAACTAATAAAAGTCACATAAGCAGAAGCTCATGTTTCATTTGTTGCCCAATTTTTATGATACATGAGTATATGGTTCACTTGTAATCCTACATCAAACAAAAATGTTTAGATTAGAAAATAAGTTAAGTTATATTATGTGCAAGTATTATTTTGGGAAATCTCTTTTTATTTTGATTTGCATAACCTTTGTGTGCACATGTTGTTTTTTCATGCAATCATGTCAGTGTGCACAACTTGTTGACACTTGTGCAAGTATTTGATTAGTATTAATAATCAGAATTAAAGCAACAAATAAACTGACATATTCCAATCACTATACATATAAATCAACCAAGGTACTACAAGGGGAAACCTTTTATTTTATTAGATTTGTTACTTTCACAAATTTTCAATGCAGGGTGTATAAGCATGTTAAAATCTCGACACTATATATACACACTATCTCTTTTGTGAAAGTTGGGGTCCTAATCATTACATAATTAAAACACATTTGTAGAAATGAAATGATAGGAATTGAAATCACATTTGCTCGAAAGGTAAATTACATAAAGTAAATTAGGAATATTTTGGAAGCTTTCCATACTAGATGATTTTAATGTATAGAAATGGAAGGTACTTATACACATATGAAACTATTTACATAACATACTAAACAAGAAATAAAAAATACATGCATAAATAAATAAATATATAAATAAAATTAATAATAATGTATGATAAATTAGTCTACTAGATCCTTGTGAATATGTCATGCCTCATTTAGATTAGAGCCTGAATTCCCTCCTTTGATACAAGTGAGTTAATTTAAATCAAATCCTTTGCATTAATAATTAATTATCAATTTTCTATAGAAAGCTTTACAATATTAAGATTGTGACTCTAACTTTCAGACCATTTTATGCTCCAAAATTTACCTCCTTTACAATGTGCATCATGTCTTAAATAAATATGACATCACCTATTTTAAATTCTTAATATTTAGGTGGTTACAACCACAAATCTAAACTATGCATGAAATAATATAAGTTACAACTTTCAACCATATTCGGGAGAGTTGCAATAATATAGCTAAAGTAGTAGATCTTAAAAATAGGAAAATATATAGTTGATTCTTTAAATAGTTATTCAATTCTCTCACATCATGTAGAGAGTGAATCTAAGAAAACTTTGAAACAATATATTCAACTCCCACCAGTGGTGGAGTATAAATTAAATAATTATTATTCTCATAAATAATTATTCAACTCCAAACAATATTGGAGTAATATAACTTCACAATAAATAATTGTTATGGGTGCTCAATGAATGATTTGACCATGCTACAGGTTGTAAATAACCAATATAGTTTCTTATATGGGTTGGAGACAACTATTACAACTATTTCTACATATTGGAGATAACCACTACTATTATTGCTACATGTTGGAGATGATTTTTGTATCTACTAGACATTGAAGAATCAATTGGAATATATTAAATATATGTTGATATGAGATTCATAATAGATGTTGCAATCTATAACGTAGATGTTATGTGTTGTATCCCAATTGCTATGGGTTACCTATAAGTTGCTAAGAGTTACAACCCAAGTGTTATGTGTTACTTGAAATTTGCTACAAGTTGTTATTTATTAAATGATTCTCTTTCTCTTTTATGCATGAAATTAGTTTATACATTATACATTTATGTATTAGTATAACCATAGAACAAAATCATTAAATCATACACCTTTTTTTATAAATCATAGGCTTTGTATCAAAATAATAAATAGATGCAACATATTTGAAATTTATATTTAATAAACATGGATGAGAGCTATAACAATGGCCAATGCAAGAGTTTTATATGATAATGTTATGTTATATGAATGATATTTATTGGACTCATTTAGTATATGGGAATCATTGCTATAGCTTGACTCACCTAATGATCACATGAGTGAGGAATAAATATATTTTTTAGTGGCTAGTTTTTTTAACCTACATAGTTAGGTACAAATCCTTTTGGATATTTTGACAAGACACATCCCTTAATTGGATTTCATCAGACTGCACAAGACATTCAACCCACTCTACATAGTTTCCTCTCTTTCAAGTTGTGCCACCAACTTGTCACTTCTTATGAATCCTTTAAACATAGATAAAGGTTTGATTGTTAATGGTTACCTAACTGCAACACATTGTCTAGCATCGGTGGTTAGCAAACCATCAAAAATTTTATTTTTACATTGAGATAGGTAGTGGTCACATGAGTAACTAGTAAATATCCCCTACCATCAAAGGGGTCTCTACCCTAGAACAGAGGCCATGTGTCAAAATATTTATCCTATAAAATATTAAGCTTCAAAAAATTTCTAAAATCACCTTATTGCTCCTAAAATTGTAAAAATAAATTATATAGGCATAAAACCCATGAATTTAAGTCTAATATTGTTTTAAGCATAATTTTAACTCATTTACTATAAAAATATTTTCTTCAAGTTAAGCCATTTTACTAAATAAATGAAAGCAAAATTCATAGTTTTTCATAAAAAAAATATATCTTTATAACTATAAGCCATAAAATTATTTGGTGAAAAACAACATAATTTGCAGATACTAAAATTTGACTTTAGATGGCATTTCAACCTTATACACTTAACAAATACCAACCAGGGTTCTACACTTCAATTCATGACCTTCCCACTACTTAAAGGTTTTCATTCACCATGTAATTATGCCCATTTATTTATACTACAGTTCAACCTAATATTTTAATTATATGTATCACATGTAACATAAAATCTACATAAAACCTAAATTATATCATGTAGAGATAGATATAAATCCTTAACAATTTTTTCACTTGTAGGAAACTAATGTCCACATTAGGACACTAGTATCTAAAATTTAATGATAGTGTCTTCAATTATTTATTTGATTTCAATGACAACAAATACAACTTTCACATGTAATAACAAAAAACATGTAATCTCAAATAAAATGTATTAGATCTAACCCTCATATATATACTTGTTAATTAACGATCACTGTAAGTATAAGTGTGTGTATATATATATATATATATATATATATATATATATATATATATATATATCTCATAATACTACTTATGATCCTTAATATCGGTGACTCATTGACTCAAGTGTAGAGGAATGTTAAAATAAGCACAAAACCCACCTAATAATAGTAATTCTCTCAACAACCTACTAAAATTATTAAATATTTTATAATGCATCACCATGTGCCATAAACATTAAAGGTTTAATACAATCCTAGTGCAGCATAACACATTACAATATAAGGCATTGGGTTGAAGCATAGTAGTGTGTCCCCATTTTTAGTATAAATGTGAAAACAAAAAAATAAAATGTGCACATTTCTCAATTTGTATAGGCAATAATGACTAAACCGTACAAAATATGAAAACAATGTAAACTAAAAAAATATTGAATTTTAAGTGTAGATTACACATATTTTTTTTAAATTAAAAAATAGATTTTTGAATGCATAAATACATAGTGTGTATGTTTCATGTATAAAATTTTTATTGAGTGCTCAATTTTTCCTCATAATATTCTCAAAATATAATATTTGCTAAGCATTGTTCTTATTGTTGAGGTTTGGAATTGATGTTGTCATTGATGTTAAAGGTTCTTGAGAAAGTTGATATCATTATTGTTATCATTGATTATCTTTGTTGATAATAGGCTCTCTTATTAATATTGATGTCAAAGGTGCTTATGAAGGTTGATGTCATGTGACTATCATTAATGTCTTAGTGGTGATCTTATGAAGATTATTGAAGGTTAGTTAGCATGGTCATGAGGTAAATAATATATCCTTAAAGAGTTTAAGTTATGCTTGGTATTTTTTCTTATGTCTACATGAGTCGTTTGAAGGTCAGCATCAAAGGTCCTTATTGTCAAAGTTTTCAAGTGCTTAAGCTTAGTAAAGTCCTTGTGAGAAGAGATGAGTATGGTAACTTGGTAAGATGGATGCAAGGTTTTATGAGGTTGGTAACTTGGTAAGAGGCATGAAAGGTTGTATAAGGTTCTGTCAAGTATCAAGATATTAAGGATTCTTGTCATGGCCTATTCATGTCATGAATAGACCTTGTGTGAAGGCATGGGATTGGTTTCTTGGTGAGATGAGTGGATCATGTGAGAATATGTATGACAATGGTTGATCATGATAAGAGGTATTATGACATGTATATGAGGTGTTGATAACTTTGACAATGGTTATAAGGTCATTTTTAAGGATTAATGTGGTTTGTAGGTCAAGGTCTAAAGAGCAAAGAGAGAGATGGTGTTCAAATAAGGTATGAGATTTAGATTTCAAGATAAAAATGAGCATATGAGAATTATCAATGGTGTGATATATTTTCCCAAGTATTTTTACCAAGTATGAGGTCATAGTTTGAAGGTTCAGGCTTGAAAAAGTGTTTTTAAGGTCTCTCAAGTGCACATGATGAAGAGTTGACTACCCAATAAGGTTTTCCACATGTTTATTGGCATGTGAAACATATAGATGAGGACATAATTTATTCATGGTATATGGGGAATGGTCTTATCTCAAAGTTTTAGGCATTAGTTTTTGGAATGAGGGGTTAAGATTTATGAATGATTACTAATAGTGAAAGATGGTTTAAACCCTCAAAGAACCCTAATAGTGACCCAATATGAAATAAATTATTCTAAAGTACTCAAAATGGATTGTCATGGATAGTCTAGTGATTGTAGGTTGTATTCAGCTCTCACAGGCATCTCTAAGTGTGATTAATTCATCAAGTGAATGAGTGGACCCTATAGAAAAGACCTTATTTCTCAAAGATTTATTGCAATAGTTAGAGTTGACCAAGTCAAAGTTTTTAAATGGGTGGAGGATAAATTTTGAGACTTATAATTTATATCCATGAAGGTTCCTAGAAAATTTATATTCCTTAGGTGTTCAAATTTGGTGATCCAAGTTGGCCAGTTGCTAGCAAGCCTAATGAAGAAAAATAGTGTAAAACCTAGGCAATATGAAAAGGTGGGTTTTGGTGTGATTTCACAAAAGAGTGATGGATCTAAGTGTATGGATATGTTTTTTTGGGAATTATATGTCCTATTCAATCAAAGTAGTGAAAAAAATTTAGCCAAAATGTCTTGCCTAGTTGAGTGAGGTCTGTGAGAGAGAAGGTAAACAAATTGGTCTACAAGACCAATAATTGCCACTAGAGATCTTGATCTTTTTGATGGAGTTTGTTTTGAATGTGTTTTATGATCACTTTTATGCATTCAAATTCCTTGATTGTGTTATTTTAGGTGAGATAATTACATGTTTCCATGACTATGTTTTGAGGCTAGTTGGAAGTTCATAGTGAGTATTTTGTAGTTCAGAGTTTGAGCCTATATACCCTGAGTTGAAACATTTAATGAAGGTCTTGATTACCATAATATGATGAGTTTTATGAATATGTGATTTATTCTTATGGTTATTTTTCAAAATTATGTTTATGCTTCAATTGTTCAAGATAAACTTTATGTGTGTATGAAGGCCTATTGTGCACAGTGTTTTGAGAACGGGTTCAAATGGTGGTTGGACCTAAAAGGTGTTTTGGACTTAAATTGAAGTTGGAAAAGGTATATTTTATTTATTTTTTAAAGAATTTTATTCATCAATGAAGTGCATTTTATTTCAAGGGTTCATGAGGTAATTTGTTTCCAAAGTAGGCCTAATTGAATTAGGTCTCCTTAAGGCATAAAAGAGAATTTGGTTTATTAAGTTATGTCTAAATTAATGTATTATTTGATTCATGTTTAAAATATGTTATAAAACCTATGGTAATGTTAATTTGAGTGTGAAAGTTTGTATGGCTGACCAAGGTGTGTGAGATCAAGTGACTTGTATAAGATCAAGACTAATTAGGCCTAATTGAGGGAGTTTTTAGAAAAATTGGGTGTACAAGTGAATAAAAGAGAAAATTGAGGATAATAAGGAGGTCATGTAGACCATAATATGAGTGTATATATATAGTCATGAATATATAACAAATGGTATGAGTATGAATGTCAAGTTCATATGACCTAATCAGTCTTGAAGAGACCTATATGAATAAAAAGGCCTAGAAGGCAGTTTGGGAGGGATAATAATGTGAAGAGATAAGAGGTGGTAATCATATGTTGGTTAACAAACATAGTGTTCTAAAGGTAATAAAAAAAATTAGGTGGTTGAGTTGGTGTTGAGTCATCTAGGGGGTCGGTGCCTCCTTATAAGTGGGTGCTTACTAAAGCCTTGCTAGGTTGGTGATTATGTAGTTGGGGTTGGTGATCCATTTGAAGTTAGTTCTTCAATAAATATTGTTTTTTATCTTATAGAGCTATATTCTATTTTCAAACATCAATAGGTTTCCTTCCCCTTGAGGTTTTTTCACACATATTATGTGTTATCTTGTGTTCTTATGTTTCATGCATATGTGGATGGTTTCTTAGTCATTGTTTGATCTACATTTTTGAATGAATGTTCATTAATGCATAAGTTGAATTGTAGTACAGGTTTTAAGTATTAATTCACCCCTAGTCATTATGCTTCAAATAATCATTATTAGAGAAAGATCCTTTGGAGCAAACCTAACAGCTAAAAGGTGATCCTAGAAGCACAATATGGCTATGCAATTAAGGAAAGAGAGTCAAGAGTTAATATCTATGATCAAGGATCTTAAAGAGTAAAAATGTGTCTTGAAGAGTAACATGGTAAAAGAAGCATTATCAGATGAAAAGACCATCAAGGATCTCAAGAATTAGTTATAGGTTATAAATACAAGTTTGAGATCAAAGGAAGTTGAGTGTGATCAGTTGAAGTCTAAGATAGGTTCCTTAAAGATTGAGCATGAGTAGCTCATGTTCAAGATAAGAAAGTTTGAGAAAGTTCATGAGAAGACATATCAAGTCAATAATAATTCCAACATAAAGAGCAATATGAGAAGACCATTTAGATAGATTAACACCATAAGTTATTCCAATTTCTCCCATGGTCATTATTTTGGTTTTTAATTAGGTTAGATATAAAGTAAAGGACTGTAGAAGGATGCAACCCAAGAATGAGTTTTCATGGGACTATGGTAAAGGAATAAATTGTCTAATAAGAGATTATAGACCACATCAATTAAGAGTTATGTATAACAAGATTAATTTTATTTTATATGAGTGTCAATGTGTTGGTCATATTATAAGATTGTGCAAGATAAAATTGAATAAGTCCTTAAGTTATAACAAGATGTTGGAATCTCCTAAGAGACAAATCATGGTATGTGTTGGTTGAATATTTTGTCTCTCAGCATACTGGTAAACAAAATAGGTCTTATCATCCAAAGCAAGAAGATTAGTCATCCTAATGTGTAAGTTTATCACATCAAAAGGAGACTGCTCTCTCCTCTCATCAAAGGGAGGTTCCCTATGGATATGCTATGTATATGTATAAACATAAAATAATAATACTCAAGGGTAGGACCAGACATCCATCAATCTTTCTTTAGATATGATGTATGCAAAACAAAGGAAAAACTCAAGGGAATGATAGACAGCTCTCCTCTTCTTTCAAGAAAAACTATTTAGCCAGCCACAAGAATACTCCTAGAAATTAAAGTAGAGCGTAACTGGGAGTATGAGAACTAGAAAATCAAGACACATCACAAAGTCTACACTTGAAATACTCAAGAGTGATATATGAAGGGAAATGAAAGTTCAAAGTCTTCTCAAAGTCCTTTACACAGCAATGAAAAAGCAAACACACTGAAGGCAGCTATGGGGGCACAAAGTCTCTCCATAGTTGATTCTTCAGGACACCTTCCTGACTAATTTATTAATCCTGCTTATTAAATTAATGAAATAGAAAAGATATCACAACACAAAGTCTAAAAAAATCCCTTGTTTTCATTAACAGAATATGATTAACAGACTAAGCACATAGTCTCAATGATGCCTCTCAATTTTGGTAGAGTTTCGTTCAGATTGTCAAAAAGAAGATACTTTTACAATTAAATAAAGTCCCTTATATAGCCATTTCAAGGACTCAAGAATAGTAATACATCATGATGCATTGGGAAATGTTAGGAAGATAAGCTAGAACTTTGGGGCATTTTACCCATTTGATCTTCTCAATGTAGATAAACAATTCGTGCAATTGAAAGATTACAACTTTCAATGTCCACCTGGCGATCTGATCTTGTCTTCATCATTCCTCCTTTCTAGATTAATTGAATCGAGTCTTGTATTCATCCATTGTTCTAACTTTCCTCACTTTTAGCTGGTTTTTGTCTTGAATTCTAGAAATGCATTCAGGTCTATCAATTAAAGGCTATTTTACTATCTTTAAAATTGACGTTTACATGCCCGTCAATATGCTTCCAACGGCTAGTCGGCTATGCTGAATTTGTCGTCTTTGTGGGTGTCACCTCTTGGTCTTCTTTTAGCTTTTGACTTTTTGCTTAGCACTTTTTTAAATTGGACATACCCTTTTGGGCCTTGAGAAATGATCCTTGTTGAGCCCTTTATTTTGACCACCAAAATTCCCCCATAAGGGCACCTACCCTTCGGGGTCCTTCGATAGCCCTTTGTTTTAGCAGTCCCTTTTGTTTTCTCAGTCATCACAAGCAAATGTTTCCCCAGGCTTTATTCCCATGGATAAATCCCTAAGTAAAATTCCCAAATGTTTGATTTAAAGACTCCCCTTAGGTAATTCTATAGACATTTATCTCACAGAAAATTCCCGCAGACAAAAAGTCCACAGAAATTGGTTCCGCCAAGTATTTGAACAAGTTTTTGGATTTCTTTTGAAAATCTGAAGGGTGTTTTGGTCGATGAAGTGTCCTCTGTAAGGGCACTTGTCCTTCAAAAAATTTCCTTTCACCATTGAACCGTCCCTTTGAACTTGGCCAATGAACCATTAGTTGAACCAGTTTAAAGGTTCAATGAAGTGTGCCAAGTCTCTTTGAAACAAAGACCAATGCAATGAACCATTGGATAAACTTTGACATTGAACCAAGGCTTTGAACCAAAATGGCTCAATTTGATGGTTGAATGAATAAAACAGGATGATAAACTAAGCATTGAACCAAACATTTGAACTTGCGTTTGAACCAACAATTGAACCATTTGAATGAACCTATCCATTGAACTGGTTCAACGATTCAACGAAGCACGCCAAGTGCCTTTGAAATAAATTCGATGAACCATTCAATGAGCCAAATGGTTGAACCAAGTGAATGAACCTGTTGTTTAACCTTTTCATTGAAGCTTGACATTGAACCAAGTTTTGGTTCAATGGTTCAAACAAGGCTTTGAACTGACTGACGAACTAAATGGTTGAACCAAAAGATGCTGAAACAAAGGGAATGAACCATCTGAGTGAAATAAAGCATTGAATTGTTTGGTTAAAATGATCCATTAAACTATTCCTTTGGTTGAACCTACCGTTGAACCTTGAACTCGTTGAACCTTTGAACCAAAGTGGTTCAATGGTTCAATGGTTCAAGTCACCTTGATATGGCCAAATGTTTGGAAGCCGATGAACCAATTGAAATGATTGAACTTTAAACCTTGATGAAGCACTTAACTCTTGCTAAAGACATTATACTTGTTGTTGGTGTTTTCTGATGGAAATTTTTGTAGAATCTGAAGATACAAAGTTTGTAGATTTTCTACATGTAAAATCCATTAAACTTGATTTACAAAGTTCGTAGATTTTTTGAGAAGATTTGAAAATCAAAAATCTAAATATCTAAGACAAATTTTGAAAATGGAAGATACAATTTTGGTCTGAAAGACCAAAATATTTCAAATGTTGTCCTAAAAATGAAAGCTATTTTTGGGAGACAACAGTTGGCTCTAGTTGGGGAACTTCTATCAATTGCAAAACAAATTGAAAGGAGTAGAATCCAGAATCTCCAGTGTCTTCAAGTGTACCATTGGGCTTCAGAGTCATGCTTTCCAAAAATGAAAGGCATCAAAAATGAAAACTGTATAAATATACATATATACAAAGGCAATGATCTAATACTTCAAGAATTGAAGTGTTTCAGATGTTGCCCATTATGGGGCAGAGAAAAGAGCGTGCCATCTTGGTATTTCAACAAAAAATTGTTTTCACCCATGTGCTGATGAATTATGAATGGGCTTCTCCAAAGGGAGTCAAAATTTCCATGCATCCCTTTTGGCTCTCTTCTTTTGTCCCACAGCAGAACTTTATCCCCAATCTAGAAATCACGATTTCTGACCTTCTGATCAAAAAGTTTCTTTATCAGATTTTGATGAACAACAATTCTGTCCACCACCATAGTTCTCCGTTCTTCCAGCTGAGTTAGACACATGATTATTTTTTCAAGAGAGCTCTCATATGTCTGATCTTCAATGGCCTTCACCAATTTCAATGCTGGTAACTCTAAGGTTATTGGTATCTCAGCATTAATCCTGTAGAGAAGTTGAAAAGGAGACATACCAATTACCCTTTTTGGTGTGATCCTGTCAGCCCATAGAGCATCCACCAATGCTTTATGCCACATCCTTTGATTCTCATCTGCAAGCTTCTTGATAATAGTTACCAAATTTTTATTGTTGGACTTAGCTTGTCCATTCCCTTGTAGAAAATAATCAAAAGAATGAGAGAGCGTAATTCCATAATAAAAATAGAATTGCGTAATTTCTTGAGAGGTGAAACAAGCTGCATTATCAGTAACAATTTTGAGTGGGACTCCAAATCTAGAAATGATATTCTCTTTCAGGAAGTTGCATACAACTTCTGAAGTAGCATGCTTTGTCAAGATTGCTTCTACCCACTTAGTGAAATAATCAGTCACTGTAAGGACATAATCATGTCCAGCACTTGAAGATGGATTTATTGTCCCAATAAAATCAAGTCCCCATTTCTAGAAAGGTTCCTCTATGATTACTGGCCTAAGGAACAGAGCAGCCAACTTGGGTCTTCCAACAAATTGCTAGCAAAGTTCACATTTCCTTACCCACTTATGTGCATCTTTGAAAAGAGTCGGCCAATAATACCTGGCTCACAGAATTTTGTGAGTACTCACAGGGGCAGAAAAATGTCCTCCACATGCTAAATTGTGGAAAGATTTCAAGAGCTGGGTCTTCTGTTCTTTATCTACACAACGAAGGAAAACTCCATCTATGCTTCTTTTATACAAGGCATTATCCCAAAGGGTGAAATTGGTAGCTTTCAATCTGATAGTTCTCCTCTCTTTGTAAGACAAATGAACAAGACATTCACTACAAGTCAAAAAATATGCAATATCTGAGTACCATTCATTAGTAGTGGAGACAAAAAGGACTATTGGCACATTTTCAACCTGAGTTTCTTCACACTGTGTATCTTCTAGCTTATTATTAGCGATTAATTGATAAAGGCCCTTACCTTTGACCAACTTTGTTGGCTTGATATTTTGTTTAACACTCTGTAAGGGCACTTGTCCTTCAAAAAATTTCCTTTTAGCATTGAACCGTCCCTTTGAACTTGGCCGATGAACCATTAGTTGAACCGGTTCAAAGGTTCAATGAAGCATGCCAAGTGTCTTTGAAACAAAGACCAATGTAATGAACCATTGGATAAACTTTGATGTTGAACCAATCGGTTGAACTAAGGCTTTGAACCAAAATGGTTCAAGCCGATGGTTGAACGAATAAAACAGGCCGATAAACTAAGCATTGAACCAAATATTTAAACTTGCCTTTGAACCAACAGTTGAACCATTTGATTGAACCTATCTATTGAACCAGTTAAATGGTTCAACAAAGCATGCCAAGTGCCTTTGAAACAAAACTGATGAACATTCAATGAGCCAAATGGTTGAACCAAGTGAATGAACCTGCTGTTGAACCTTTCTGTTGAACCTTGACGTTGAACCAAGTTTTGGTTCAATGGTTCAAACAAGGCTTTGAACCGACTGATGAACCAAATGGTTGAACCAAAAGATGCTAAAACAAAGGGAATGAACCATCTACGTGAAATAAAGCATTGAACTATTCCTTTGGTTGAACCTGTCGTTGAACCTTGAACTCATTGAACCTTTGAACCAAAGTGGTTCAATCGTTTAATGGTTCAAGTCACCTTGATTTGGCCAAATGTTTGGAAGCTGATGAACCAGTTGAAATGATTGAACTTTGAACCTTGATGAAGTGCTTAACTCTTGCTAAAGATGTTGAACTTGCTGCTGGTGTTTGTCGATGGAAATTTCTATAGAATCTGAAGATACAAAGTCTATAGATTTTCTACATGTAAAATCCATTGAACTTGATTTATAAAGTCTGTATATTTTCTAAGAAGTTTTGAAAATGATAAATCTGAATATCTAAGACAAAGTTTGAAAATAGAAGATACAATTTTGGTCTAAAAGACCAAAATATTTCAAATGTTGTCCTAAAAATGAAAGCTATTTTTGGGAGACAACACGGAGGACACTTCATCCACTAAAACACCCTTCAGATTTTCAAAAGAAATCCAAAGACTTGTTTAAATACTTGGCAGAACCAATTTTTGCAGACTTTTTGTCTGTGGGAATTTTACCCAGACTTTTTGTCTACGAGAATTTTCTATAGGACAAATGTCTGCAGAATTACCTGAGGGGAGATTTCAACTCAAACACCTGAGAATTTTCCCTGGGGATTTATCCATGAGAATAAATCCCAGGGAAACATTTTCTCGTGACGACTACCAAAACAAAAGGGACTGCTAAAATAAAGGGCTGTCGAAGGACCCTGAAGGGCAGGTGCCCTTGCGGGGGACTCTCGACGGTCAAAATAAAGGGCTCGACAAGGATCATTTCTCAAGGCCCAAAAGGGTATGTCCAATTCAAAAAAGTGCTAAGCAAAAAGTCAAAATTTGAAAGAAGACCAAGAGGTAACGCCTACAAAGACGTCAAATTCAGCATAGCCGACTAGCCGTTGGAAGCATATTGACAGGCATGTAAATGTCAATTTTAAAGATAGTAAAATAGCCTTTAATTTATAGACCCAAATGCATTTCCAGAATTCAAGACAAAAACTAGCTGAAAGTGAAGAAAGTTAGAATGATGGATGAATACAGGACTCGATTCAATTAATCTAGAAAAGAGGAATGATGAAGACAAGATCAGATCGCCAGGTGGACATTGAAAGTTGTAATCTTTCAATTGCACGAATTGTTTATCTACATTAAGAAGATCAAATATGTAAAATGCCCCAAAATTCCAGCTTGTCTTCCTAACATTTCCCAACACATCATGATGTATTACTGTTCTCGAGTCCTTCTTGAAATGGCTATATAAGGGACTTTCTTTCATTGTAAAAGTATCTTCTTTTTGACAATCTAAATGAAACTCTGCCAAAATTGAGAGGCATCATTGAGACTTTGTGCTCAGTCTGTTAATCATATTTTGTTAATGAAAACAAGGGACTTTTTCAGACTTTGTGCTGTGATATCTTTTTTGTTTCATTAATTTAAAAAGCAGGATTAGTAAATTAGTCAAGAAGGTGTCCTGAAGAATCAACTGTGGAGAGACTTTATGCCCCCATAGCTGCCTTCAGTGTGTTTGTTTTTTCATTGATGTGTAAAGGACTTTGAGAAGACTTTGAGATTTCATTGCCCTTCATATATCACTCTTGAGTATTTCAGGTGCAGACTTTGTGTTGTGTCTTGATTTACTGGTTCTCATACTCCCAGTTATGCTCTACTTTAATTTCCAAGAGTATTCTTGTGGTTGGCTGAATAGTTTTTCTTGAAAGAAGAGGAGAGTTGTCTATCATTCCCTTGAGTTTTTCCTTTGTTTTGCATACAACATCTCTGAAGAAAGAGAGATGGATGTCTAGTCCTACCCTTGAGTATTATTATTTTCTATTTATACATAGACATAGCGTATCCATAAGGAACCTCCCCTTGATAAGAGCAGAGAGCAGTCTCCTTCTGATGTGATAAACTTACACTTTAGGATGACTAATCTTCCTGCTTTGGCTGATAAGACCTATTTTGTTTACCAGTACGTTGATAGATAAAATATTCAACCAATAATTTTTTGTGACTCTATTGGGGAATTACCCATTATCCATTTATAGTCTATCCATTCCATTCACCTCCACACCAATCGAGAAAGAATGCATAGTTTAAAGCCTCAAAATTTAACTGAAGCAAAGTCAAATCTTTTCCATTTTTGTTTTATAATCTGGCAGATTCAAGATATACACAAAGCCAAAGGGCTAAAGGTGTCATTGATCCTATGTTTGAGCTGGTACAACAAAGTGATTTTGATCTATTTCCTTCACCATCTCATCTCCAACAAACCAAGAGCTTCCCTCTTACTAAAGTTAGATCTCCATTACCAGATGAAGTATCTACTTCTGTTGTTAATAAAGTTATGCCTATAATTACCCCATTGAGATTTTTTATCTCTACTTTTCAATATCCTATAATGGCAGTTCAAGACCCCTGGGGTAACACTTTTGGTCCTCTCAATCTTACTTCTCCTCTACATGAGCTTCCATGCAGTTTTAGGAAGAATTTGACTAAATTCTATGGTGATGGCAAAGTTCATCTTGATGAACACATTGCAGCATTCAGTATAGCTTGTGGAGTAATCAGAGTAGAGTTTAAAGATGTAGCTATCAGGCTTTTTGTTGAAACACTACAAGGTCCTACTGCAAATTAGTTTTACCATTTACAAGCTTGATATGTGATTGACTGGAATACCTTGAAAGTTAAGTTTGAAGCCAGATTCAAACCTACAAAAGATGCACATACACTTATGGCTCAACTTACACAAATGAAAAAAGAGCCGCATGAGCCTATGAGAGACTTCATAGCTAAATTTGACAAGTTGAGAAATAGAACTCCTATGATTGCCAGACCTACAGCTGAAAATCACAAATGCTTTTTCATTAATTCTCAGCTACCTAAAGTTAGTTTTCTCTTGAGACGTGATAGCCAAATAGATCTCGTTATAGCTCAAATTTTAGCCACTGAAGTAGAAGATGATCTCATCTTAGTAGGTAAAATAAGAAGAGATCCCAATAGAAACAGAGCTTCATCATCTTCTAAATTTGCATCGACAAGCACCACAGATCCAATGGTGTATAAATTAGCAAATAAACTCCTTGCCCTCAAAAATAAAATGGCTCAAGGAATGTCTTCTACTCCTACATACAGAAGGACATTCCCAAATTAGTCATATCAGGGAAATGTTTCCAAAAACCAAGGACAACAAAATTGCCTTCCTCCTCCACAAGGAAAACTTGTCTTGGAAGCTCCTCTAACTAATTTAGCAATGGGATATCTTGAGATAGAATCAGAATTCTCTTATCAGCCTAAATTAAAGCAAGAGAATGATGCCAATATCATTGAAGACAATTAAGAAGAATCAGCTGGCAACTCCCACATTGGTTTCCTAAATCATCAAGATGAACTTGGAAGCAAAAGAGAAGGTTTAAATGGATCATATGCAGTGTTTACCAGGTCTAAGAATCAATCAGCCTAGCAGACTGATAAAGAAAAGAAAAAAGAACAACCACAGCCAGTAGTCACAATTGTCAAGTGTGGGACAGCTCTGCCCTTTCAACCAAAAGATCTGGTCATTACTCAAAAGGTAAATACATCTGCTACGCCTTCCTCTTCTAATTCTAATTCACAAACTAGCCCACCTCCCATCCCTTTGAAAACTTAAAAAGTTGAAGTACTTTTCTCTGTACCTAGCTCAATTCAGCCATTTGATATAATTAACCATGTTAAAAAGACAAAAATATAGATGTCTAAATTTGAGTACTTGCAGTCCAATCTAGATCAATTGAACAAGCTAGTCTAATATGTTAAAAATCAAACCATCCCTGTAGAATAAAAGGCCAAAAAAGTAACTTTTGATTTTTCAATGAATACGCCTATTCCAAATAATCTGATTATTACTCCTTCAGCTGTTCCTAGAAAAATAAAACCCTTCTATGTTTTCCTGTTAATTTATGGCCACAAGCTAAGTAACTTTATAATAGACTCAGGCACATTTGACAATGTCATGCCCACCAAATTTGCTGAGTCTCTTGGTCTCACATTGACCAAGATGTTTGGTAGATGTTTTTCCATGGAGAACAAACAAGTGCCATTACTGGGGCAAATCAAAGATGCCGAATTTACATTCACATCTTTTCTGGATAAGAGGATTAAAATGACTGTATTAGTGGTTAACGTCCCAGCATATTATGGCATTTTGCTTGGATGGAATTTCTATAAGGACATGGGAGGAGAACTGAACATGGATCTATCTGAGGTAAGGATCCCTGTCCAAGGTGTGATGAAAAGATTACTTCTTGAAAAGGAAGCAAAGTATGTAGTTACCAAGACGTCAGCTCCTGAAGCTCAAATCCTCTTTGAATCTATAGGTATGGGTAATTACTTTTTATATATAGATCACGAAGAAAGACCCTCCATCTCTGATGAGGGAAAGTCTGAAGTAAAGATAGTATCTAATGAGATTTGGACTCTAGAATTTGATGATAGTTGTTCCTCTACTAGTTCTAAAGCTGAAATTGTCTTGATATCTCCTCAAAGAGATATGTTCCCTTCATCCTATAAGTCACAATTCAACAACACAAATAATACATCTGAATATGAATCGTTGTTGCTGGGCATGAAGGCTACTCAAAAAAGAGGCATCAAGTTTCTTCATGATAAAGGGGATGCTGAATTAGTAGTCTGCCAAGTGAAAAATTCATATCAGACCAAAAATGAGAGGCTACGTCATTATCGTAATATTTTTTGGGACCAAATTGAAAGCTTTGATGCTTTCAACATTTCTTCCATTCCAAGAGAATCCAATGATAGAGCTGATGCACTTGCTATTTCAGGAACTCTTTTAGTTCCTCATTCTGATTTTAAAGAAGCCAAATATACCATTGAGCTGGTCTATAAGCTGAGTGTTCTTGACAATGCTAATCATTGGTAAATTTTCAATGATGATAATCAAATCATTGCCTTCTTGGAATAAAAAGACATTTTTGACTAGCTATATTTTGAAGGCAGCAAATCTCAGAAGTCTAAATTAATTTTTGAATCTAGTTCAGATATAAATGAAGAGTTTCTATAGCTAAAAGGAAACAAAATTCTTAAAGGCTTGGTTTCTCTTAAAAAATTGTTTGACAAGCATGATAGATTCGTCAAGCAATAGCAGATAAATTCAAATTTCTCTTAGGGATTTGACCAAGTCAATTTGACCAACAAAGAAAATCCAAAAATGGTCAACATTGGTAAGTGTTATACACCTGAAGAAAAATTCAAATTTACTTCTTTGTTCTATCAATACATTGATGTCTTGCCATATTCATACGAAGATCTAAAGTCTCTCAAACCTGATGAAATTTTCCATCATATTCCTCTCAAGGCTGATTCAACACCTTATAAGTAGAAATCCAGACAATACAATCTAAAATTTTTAGGTACAATTATATCTGAGATTCAGAAAATTTTAAATGCTAGAATTATTTTTCCAATCCATCATTCTACATGGATTTCAAACATAGTTCCAGTAAGGAAGAAAAATGGCAAAATTTGCATTTGTGTAGATTTTCAGAATCTGAACCAGTCATCTCTGAAAGATAATTACCCTTTACCAATCATGGACCAAGTGCTTCAAACAATAATAGGATCAGAAATGTTATCAATGCTAGATGGCTTCTTAGGGTATAACCAAGTTGATGTTGCTAAAGTTGACCAACACAAGACTACATTCATCATGCCTTGGGGTACATTTGCATACAAAAGAATGCCTTTTGGATTAATAAATGCTGGTGATACCTTCCAGAGAGCTATGGACTAGCTTTTAAAGATGAAATTGGCAAATTCATAGTTGTATATCTTGATAATTTAACTATCTTTTCAAAGCGTTGATATGATCATATACACCATTTGCAACAAGTGTTGGAGTGCTGTCGAGAGAATGGTATTTCTTTGAATCCTAAAAAGTCTATTTTTGGAGTGATAGAAGGGAAACTCCTTGGACACATTGTGTCCAAAGAAGGCATAAAGATTGACTCAGATAGAGTCAAGTCTATTCAAGAGCTAAATTTGCTTGCAAATAAGAATGTTTTTCACTTTTTCTTCGAAAAAGTGAATTTCTTACGAAGATTCATCTCTAAATTTGTTGAAAAGACAAGACACATTGTAAACATGATGAAAGGAAAGACTACCTTTAGCTAGACCAAAGAAGGCAAAAAAACATTTCAAGATATCAAGGTCACTATTGCTCATGCCCCTACTTTGGTCTGCCCAGATTACCATAGAGATTTCATTATATATAGCTATGCGTCTGAGCATACTCTTTCAACGATTCTTGTCCAACAAGACAAAAAAGGTATGGAATCCCCTATTTCTTTCATGAGCTGCCTTCTAAAAACTCATGAAATGAAGTATTCAAATATAGAAAAGCATGCATATGCCTTGGTAAAAGTAGTGAAACACTTTCACTTCTATATTTTGAATTCACATACTACTGCCTTAGTTCCTGATAGTACAGTCAAATCTATATTAACTCAGTAGGAGTTTGGCACAAAGAGAGGTAACTAGATTGCAAAGATCTAAGAATTTGATTTGGATATCAAGCCAATAAAATTGGTCAGAGGTAAGGGCCTTTGTCAATTAATGGCTGATAATAAGTTAGAAGATACACAGCGTAAAGAAACTAAAGTTGAAAATGCACCAATAGTCCTTTTTGTCTCCACTACTAACGAATGGTACTAAGATATTGCATATTTTTTTACTTATGGTGAATGTCCTATTCATCTATCTTACAAAGAGAGGAGAACTATCAGATTGAAAGCTGCTAATTTCATCCTTTGGGACAATGGCCTGTATAAAAGAAGCATAGATGGATTTTTCCTTCGCTGTGTAGATAAAGAATAGTAGACCCATCTCTTAAAATCTTTCCACAATTTAGCATGTGGAGGACATTTTTCTACCCCTGTGACTGCTCACAAAATTTTTTGAGCCAGGTATTATTGGCCGACTCTTTTCCAAGATGCACATAAGTGGGTAAGGAAATGTGAACTTTACCAGCAATTTATTGGAAGACCCAAGTTAGCTACTCTGCCCCTCAAGCCAGTAATCATAGAGAAACCTTTCCAGCAGTGGGGACTCAATTTTATTGGGACAATAAATCCATCTTCAAGTGATGGACATGATTATGTCCTTATAATGACTGATTATTTCACTAAGTGGGTAGAAGCAATCCTGACAAAGCATGTTACTTCAGAAGTTGTATGCAACTTCCTGAAAGAGAATATCATTTCTAGATTTGGAGTCCCACTCAAAATTGTTACTAATAATGTAGCTTATTTTACCTCTCAATAAATTATGCAATTTTATTTTTATTATGGAATTACGCTCTCTCATTCTTCTAATTATTTTCCACAAGGGAATGGACAAGCTGAGTCTAGCAATAAAAATTTGGTAACTATTATCAAAAAACTTGCAGATGAGAATCAAAGGATGTGGCATAAAGCATTGGTGGATGCTCTATGGGCTGACAGGATCAAAACAAAAAGGGCAATTGGTATGTCTCCTTTTCAACTTCTCTATGGGATTAACGTTGAGATACCAATCACCTTAGAGTTACTAGCATTGAAATTGGTGAAGGCCATTGAAGATCAGACATATGAGAGCTCTCTTGATAAAATAATCATGTGTCTGACTCAGCTAGAAGAATAGAGAAATATGGTGGTGGATAGAATTGTTGTTCATCAAAATTTGATAAAGAAACTTTTTGATCAGAAGGCCAAAAATCATGATTTCCAGATTGGGGATAAAGTTTTGCTGTGAGACAAAAGAAGAGAGCTAAAAGGGATACATGGAAAGTTTGACTCCCTTTGGAGAGGCCCATTCATAATTCATCAGCACATGGGTGAAAATAGCTTTTTGTTGAAATACCAAGATGGCACACTCTATTCTCTGCCCCATAATGGGCAGCATTTGAAACACTTTAATTCTTGAAGTATCAGATCATTGCCTCTGTATATTTGTATAGTTTTAATTTCTATTTTGTTTTGTTTGTTTTCATTTTTGATGCGTTTCATTTTTGGCAAGCATGACTCTGAAGCCCAATGGTACACTTGAAGATACTAGAGATATTGGATTCTACTCCTTTCAATTCATTTTGCAATTGACAGAAGTTCCCCAACTGGAGCCAGTTGTTGTCTCCCAAAAATAGCTTTCATTTCTAGGACAAAATTTGAAATATTTTGGTCTTTCAGACCAAAATTGTATCTTATATTTTCAAAATTTGTCTTAGATATTTAGATTTCTCATTTTCAAAGCTTCTCAAAAAATCTACAGACTTTGTATCTTCAGATTCTACAGAAATTTCCATCACTAAAGACCAGTAACAAGTTCAAGATCTTTATCAATAGTTAAGCACTTCATCAAGGTTCAAAGTTCAATCATTTCAATTGGTTCATTAGCTTCCAAACATTTGGCCAAATCAAGGTGACTTGAATCGTTGAACCATTGAACCACTTTGGTTCAAAGGTTCAACGAGTTCAAGGTTCAACGATAAGTTCAACAAAAGGAACAGTTCAATGGCTCAGTTTAACCAAGTATTTCAATGCTTTATTTCACTCAGATGGTTCATTCCCTTTGTTTCAACATCTTTTGGCTTGACCATTTGGTTTGTCAGTCAGTTCAAAGCCTTGTTTGAACCATTGAACCAAAACTTGGTTCAACGTCAAGGTTCAACAGAAAGGTTCAACAGTAGGTTCATTCACTTGGTTCAACCATTTGGATCATTGAATGGTTCATTGGATTTGTTTCAAAGGTGCTTGGTGCACTTTGTTGAATCATTGAACCAGTTCAATGGATAGGTTCAATTAAATGGTTCAACTGTTGGTTCAAAGGCAAGTTCAAATATTTGGTTCAATGCTTAGTTTATCAGCCTATTTTATTCATTTAACCATCGAATTGAACCATTGGCTTGAACCATTTTGGTTTAAAGCCTTGGTTCAACTGATTGGTTCAACATCAAAGTTTATCCAATGGTTCATTGCATTGGTCTTTGCTTCAAAGAGACTTGGCATGCTTCATTGAACCTTTGAACTGGTTCAACCAATGGTTCATCGGCCAAGTTCAAAGGGACGGTTCAATGGTGAAAGGAAATTTTTTGAAGGACAAGTGCCCTTATGGAGGACACTTCATCAACAAAAATACCCTTCAGATTTTCAAAATAAATCCAAAGACTTGTTCAAATACTTGGCGAAACCAATTTCTGCAGACTTTTTGTCTGCGGGAATTTTACATGGACTTTTTGTTCGTGGCAATTTTCTGTGACACAAATGTCTGAAAAATTACTCAAGGGGATCTTTCAATTCAAACACCCAAGAATTTTCCTTGGGGATTTATCCACGAGAATAAATCCCGGGGAAACATTTTCTCACGATGACTACCAAAACAAAAGGGACTGCTGAAATAAAGGGCTGCCGAAGGACCCTAAAGGGAAGGTGCCCTTACGGGGGACTCTTAGTGGTCAAAATAAAGGGCTCAACAAGGATCATTTCTCAATGCCCAAAAGGGTATGTCCAATTTAAAAAAGTGCTAATGAAAAAGTCAAAATCCGAAAGAAGGCCAAGAGGTGATGCCCACAAAGACGTCAAATTCAGCATAGCTGACTAGCCATTGGAAGCATATTGATGGGCATGTAAACGTCAATTTTAAAGATAGTAAAATAGCCTTTAATTTATAGACCTGAATGCATTTCAAAAATTCAAGAAAAAAATAGCTAAAAGTGAGGAAACTCAGAACAATGGATGAATACAGGACTTGATTCAATTAATCTGGAAAGGAGGAACGATGAAGACAAGATCAGATCGTTAGGTGGACATTGAAAGTTGTAATATTTCAATTGCATAAATTATTTATCTACATTGAGAATATCAAATGGGTAAAATGCCCCAAAGTTCTATCTTGTCTTCCTAACATTTCCCAATGCATCATGATGTATTACTATTCCCGAGTCCTTAAAATGACTATATAAGGGACTTTCTTTCATTGTAAAAGTATCTTCTTTTTGACAATCTAAAAAAAACTCTACCAAAATTGAGAGGCATCATTGAGACTTTGTGCTCAGTCTATTAATCATATTCTGTTAATGAAAACAAAGGACTTTTTCAGACTTTGTGTTGTCATATCTTTTCTGTTTCATTAATTTAAAAAGTAGGATTAGTAAATTAGTCAAGAAGGTGTCCTAAAGAATCAACTGTGGAGAGACTTTGTAACCCCATAGCTGCCTTCAATGTGTTTGCTTTTTCATTGCTATGTAAAGGACTTTGAAAAGACTTTGAGATTTCATTGCCCTTCGTATATTACTCTTGAGCATTTCAAATAGAGACTTTGTGTTTTGTTTTGATTTGCTAGTTATCATACTCCCAATTACGCTCTACTTTAATTTCCTAGAGTATTCTTGTGGCTGAATGAATAGTTTTTATTGAAAGAAGAGGAGAGCTGTCTATCATTCCCTTGAGTTTTTCCTTTGTTTTGCATACATCATCTCTGAAGAAAGAGAGATGGATGTCTGGTCCTACCCTTGAGTATTATTTTTTTGTTTATACATATACATAGCATATCCATAGGGAACCTCCCCTTGATGAGAGGAGAGAGCAGTCTCCTTTTGATGTGATAAACTTACACATTAGGATGACTAATATTCTTGCTTTGGCTGATAAGACCTATTTTGTTTACCATTGATCCATAAATGTCTACAGAATTACTTGAGGGGAGCTTTTAACTCAAACACCTAGGAATTTTCCTCAGGGATTTTTCCACAGGAATAAAGCCCGGGGAAACATTTTCTTGTGATGACTGCCAAAACAAAAGGGACTGCTAAAACAAAGGGCTGTTGAAGGACCCTAAAGGGTAGGTACCCTTGCGGGGGACTCTCGGTGGTCAAAATAAAGGGCTCAACAAGGATCATTTCTCAAGGCCCAAAAGGGTATGTCCAATTTTGAAAAGTGCTAAGCAAAAAGTTAAAGTCAGAAAGAAGACCAAGAGGTGACGCCCACAAAGACATCAAATTCAGCATAGCCAACTAGCCGTTGGAAGCATATTGACGGGCATGTAAATGTCAATTTTAAAGATAGTAAAATAGCCTTTAATTTATAGACCCGAATGCATTTCCAAAATTCAAGACAAAAACCAACTAAAAGTGAAGAAAGTCAGAACAATGGATGAATACAGGACTTGATTCAATTAATCTAGAAAGGAGGAATGATGAAGACAAGATCAGATCGCCAGGTGGACATTGAAAGTTATAATATTTCAATTGCACGAATTGTTTATCTACATTGAGAAGATCAAATGGGTAAAATGCCCCAAAGTTCTAGCTTGTCTTCCTAACATTTCCCAACTCATCATGATGTATTATTTTTCTTGAGTCCTTGAAATGGCTATATAAGGGACTTTCATTCATTGTAAAAGAATCTTCTTTTTGACAATTTGAATGAAACTCTGCCAAAATTGAGAGGCATCATTGAGACTTTGAGCTTAGTCTATTGATCATATTCTATTAATGAAAATAAGGGATGGAAAATTCTTGGATCTTTGTAATCTAGTTACCTCTCTTTGTGCCAAACTCCTACTGAGTTAATATAGATTTGATTGTGCTGTTAGGAACTAAGGCAGTAGTATGTGAATTCAGAATATAGAAGTGAAAGTGTTTGACTACTTTTACTAAGGCATAGGCATGCTTTTCTATATTTGAATACTTCATTTCATGAGTTTTTAGAGGGCAGCTCATGAAAGAAATAGGGGATTCCATACCTTCATTGTCTTGTTAGACAAGAATTGCTGAAAGAGTATTCTCAAATGCATAGCTATATATAATGAAATCTCTATGGTAATTTGGGCAGATGAAGGTAGGGGCATGAGCAATAGCGACCTTGATATCTTGAAATGTTGCTTTGCCTTCTTTGGTCTAGCTGAAGTTAGTCTTTCCTTTCATCATGTTTACAATGTGTCTTGTCTTCTCAGCAAATTCGGGGATGAATCTCTATAAGAAATTCACTTTTCCAAAGAAAGAGTGAACAACATTCTTACTTGCAGGCAAATTTAGATCTTAGATAGACTTGACTCTATCTGAGTCAATCTTTATGCCTTCTTTGGACACAATGTGTCCAAGGAGTTTCCCTTCTGTCACTCCAAAAATAGATTTTTTAGGATTCAAAGAAATACCATTCTATCGATAGTGCTTCAGTACTTGTTGCAAATAGCATACATGATTAGATCGATGCTTTGAAAAGATAGTTAAATCATCAAGATATACAACTATGAATTTTCTAATTTCATCTTTAAAAGCCATGTCCATAGCTCTCTAGAAGGTAGCGCCAGCATTTATTAATCCAAAAGGCATTCTTTTGTATGCAAATGTACCCTAAGGCATGATGAACGCAGTCTTGTGTTGGTCAACTTCAGCAACTTCAACTTGGTTATAGCCTGAGAAGCCATCCAGCATTGATAACATTTCTAATCCTATTACTATTTGAAGCACTTGGTCCATGATTGGCAAAGGGTAATTGTCTTTCAAAGATGACTAGTTCAGATTTTGGAAATCTACACAAATGAGGATTTTGCCATTTTTTTCCTTACTGGAACTATGTTTGCAATCCATGTAGAATGATGGATTAGAAAAATAATTCTAGTATTTAACATATTTTGAATCTCAAACATAATTGTACCTAGAATTTTTAGGTTGTATTGTCTGGATTTCTGCTTGTAAGGCATTGAATCAGCGTTTAGAGGAATATGATGGCAAATTTCATCAGGTCTGAGAGACTTCAGATCTTCGTATGAATATGCCAAGACATCAATGTATTGACAGAGCGAAGAAGTAAATTTGAATTTTTCTTTAGGTGTACAACACTTATCAATGTTGACCATTTTTGGATTTTTTCATTGGTCAGATTCGCTTGGTCTAGTCCCTGAGAGAAATTTGAATCTGTCTGTTGTTGCTTGATGAATCTATTATGCTTGTCAAATAGCTTTTCAAGAAAAACCAAGCCTTTAGGAATTTTGTTTCCTTTCAACTGTAGAAACTCTTCATTTACATATGAACTAGATTCAGAAATTAATTCAGACTTTTGAGATTTGTTGCCTTTAAAATATAGTTGTTCAAAAATGTCTTTTTGTTCTAAGAAGGCAATGATTTGATTATTATTATTGAAAATTTGCTAATGATCAACATTATCAGGAACACTCGGCCTATAGACCAGTTCAATGGTATATTTGGCTTCTTTAAAATCAAAATGAGGAACTAAAAGAGTTCTTGAAATATCAAGTGCATCAATTCTATCATTGGATTCTCTTGGAATGGAAGAAATGTTGAAAGCATCAAAGCTTTCAATTTGGTCTCAAACAAGATTACAGTAATGGTGTAGCCTCTCATTTTTGGTTTGATATGAATTTCTCACTTGGCAGACTACTAATTCAGTGTCCCCTTTAGCATGAAGAAACTTGACGCCTCTTTCTTGAGTAGCCTTCATGCCTAGGAACAATGATTCATATTCAGCTGCATTATTTATGTTCCTGAATTGTAACTTATAGGATGAAGGGAACATATCTCCTTGAAGAGATATCAAAACAATTCTGGCTCTAGAACTAATAGAAGAAAAACTACTGTCAAATTCTAGAGTCCAAATCTCATCAGATACTATCTTTACTTTAGACTTTCCCTCATCAGAGATGGAGGGTCTTTCTTCGTGATTTGTATATAAAAAGTAATTACCCATACCTACAAATTCAAAGAGGATTTGAGCTTCAAGAGCTGACGTCTTGGTAAATACATACTTTGCTTCCTTTTTAGGAAGTAATCTTTTCATCACGCCTTAGATAGGGATCCTTGCCTCAGATAGATCCATGTTCAATTCTCCTCCCACATCTTTATAGAAATTCTGTCCAAGCAAAATGCCATAAGATGCTGGGATGTCAGCCAATAATAGTGTCATTTTAATCCTCTTATCTGGAAAATCTGTGAATGCAAATTGGGCATCTTTGATTTGCCCCAGTAATGACACTTGCTTGTTCTCCATGGAGAAACATCTGCCAAACATCTTGGTCAATGTGAGACCAAGAGACTCAGTGACTTTGGTAGGAATGACATTTTCAGATGCGCCTAAGTCTATTATACAGTTACTTAGCTTGTAGCCATTAATTAACAGGGAAACATATAAGGGTTCTATTTTTCCAAGAGTAGCTAGAGGAGTAATAATCAAATTATTTGGAATAGGCATATTCATTAAAAAATCAAAAGTTACTTTTTTGGCCTTTTGTTCTACAAGAACAGTCTAATTTTTAGCATATTAGACCAGCTTATTCAATTGATCCAAATTGGACTGCAAGTACTCAAATTCAAACATCTATATTTTTGTCTTTTTAACATGGTCAATTATATTAAATGGCTGAATCGAGCTAGGTATAGAGAAAGGTACTTTAGCTTTCTGAGTTTTTAGAGGGATGGGAGGTGGGCTAGTTTGCAAATTAGAAGTAGAAGGGGAAGGCACAATAGATGTATTTATCTTTTGAGTAATAACTGGATCTTTTGGTTGAAAAGGTAGATCTGTCCCACGCTTGATAATTATGACTTTTGGTTGTGGTTGTTCTTCTATCTTTTCTTTATCAGCCTGCTAGGTTGATTAATTCTTAGACCTGGTAAACACTGCATATGATCCATCTAAAGCTTCTCCTTTTCTTCCAAGTTCATCTTGATAATTTAGGAAACCAATGTGGGAGTCACCAGCTGATTCTTCTTGACTATCTTGAATGATATCAACATCATTTTCTTGATTTAATTTAGGCTGATAAGAGAATTCTGATTCTATCTCAAGATATCCCATTGCGAATTAGTTAGAGGAGCTTTCAAGGCAAGTTTTTCTTGTGGAAGAGGAAGGCAATTTTCTTATCCTTGGTTTTTGGTAACATTACCCTGATATGACTGATTTGGGAATGTCCTTCTATATGTAGGAGCAAAAGACATTCCTTGAGCCATTTGCTTTTTGAGGGCAAGGAGTTCATTTGCTAATTTTTGTACCATTGGATCTGTGGTACTTGTAGACACAAATTTGGAAGATGATGAAGCTCTATTTCTATTGGGATCTCTTCTTATTTTCCCTACTAAGATGAGATCATCTTCTACTTCAGTGGCCAAAAGTTGAGCTGCAGCGAGATCTATTTGACCAGCACATCTCAAGAGAAAATTGACTTCAGTAGCTGAGAATTAATAAAAAAAGCATTTGAGATTTTCAGCTGTAGGTCTGGCAACCATAGGAATTCTATTTCTCAACTTGTCAAATTTAGCTATGAAGTCTCTCATAGGCTCATGTAGCTCTTTTTTTATTTGTGTAAGTTGAGCCAGAAGTGTATGTGTATCATCTACAGGTTTGAATCTGGCTTCAAACTTAGCTTTCAAGGTATTCCAATCAATCACAGATTGAGCTTGTAAATGGTAAAACCAATTTGTAGTAGGACCTTGTAGTGTTTCAATAAAAAGCCTAGCAGCTACATCTTCAAACTCTATTCTGATTACTCTACAAACTATATTGAATGTTGCAATGTGTTCATCAGGATGATCTTTGCCATCACCATAGAATTTAGGGAAATTCTTCCTAGAACTGCATGGAAGCTCATGCAGAGGAGTAAGATTGAGAGGACCAAAAGCATTACCTTAGGGGCCTTGAACTGCCATTATAAGATACTAAAAAGGAGGGATAACAAATCTCAATGGGGTAATTAGAGGCACAGCTTTATCAACAGTTGAAGTAGATACTTCATCTGGTAATGGAGATCTGGCTTTAGTAGGAAGGAAGCTCTTGGTTCGTTGGAGACGAGATGGTGAAGGAAACAAATCAAAATCACTTTGTTGTACTAGCTCAAACACAGGATCAATGACACCTTTAGCCCTTTGGCTTCATGTATATTTTGAATCTACCAGATTGTAAAACAAAAATGAAAAAGATTTGACTTTGATTCAGTTAAAGTTTGAGGCTTTAAACTATGCGTTCTTTCCTGGTTGGTGTGGAGGTGAATGGAATGGATAGACTATAAATTATTGGTTGAATATTTTGTTTATCAGCATACAGGTAAAAAAAATAGGTCTTATCAGCCAAAGCAAGAAGGTTAGTCATCCTAATGTGTAAGTTTATCACATTAGAAGGAGACTGCTCTCTCCTCTCATCAAGGGGAGGTTCCCTATGGATATGCTATGTATATGTATAAACAAAAAATAATAATAATACAGGGTAAGAATAGACATCCATATCTCTTTCTTCAGAGATGATGTATGTAAAACAAAGGAAAACCTCAAGGGAATGATAGACAACTCTCCTCTTCTTTCAGGAAAAACTATTTAGCCAGCCACAAGAATTCTCCTAGAAATTAAAGTAGAGCGTAACTGGGAGTATGAGAACTAGAAAATCAAGACACATCACAAAGTCTACACTTGAAATACTCAAGAGTGATATATGAAGGGCAATGAAAGCTCAAAGTATTCTCAAAGTCCTTTACACATCAATGAAAAAGCAAACACACTAAAGGCAGCTATGGGAGCACAAAGTCTCTCCATAGTTGATTCTTCAGGACACCTTCCTGACTAATTTACTAATCTTGCTTATTAAATTAATGAAATAGTAAAGATATCATAGCACAAAGTCCAAAAAATTTCCTTGTTTTCATTAACAGAATATGATTAACAGACTGAGCACAAATTTCAATTATGCCTCTCAATTTTGGTAGAGTTTCGTTTAGATTGTAAAAAAGAAGATACTTTTACAATGAAAGAAAGTCCCTTATATAGCCATTTCAAGGACTCAGGAACAATAATACATCATGATGAATTGGGAAATGTTAGGAAGACAAGTTGTAACTTTGGGGCATTTTACCCATTTGATCTTCTCAATATAGATAAACAATTCATGCAATTGAAAGATTACAACTTTCAATGTCCACCTAGTGATCCGATCTTGTCTTCATCATTCCTCCTTTCTAGATTAATTGAATCGAGTCCTGTATTCATCCATTGTTCTGACTTTCCTCACTTTATCTGGTTTTTGTCTTGAATTCTAGAAATGCATTCGAGTCTATAAATTAAAGGCTATTTTATTATCTTTAAAATTGACGTTTACATGCCCGTCAATATGCTTCCAATGACTAGTCAACTATGATGAATTTGACGTCTTTGTGGGCATCACCTCTTGGTCTTCTTTTATCTTTTGAATTTTTGCTTAGCACTTTTCTAAATTGGACATACCCTTTTGGGCCTTGATAAATGATCCTTATCGAGCCCTTTATTTTGACTGCCGAGAGTCCCCCGCAAGGGCACCTTCCCTTTGGGGTCCTTCGACAGCCCTTTGTTTTAGCAGTCCCTTTTGTTTTGGTAGCCGTCATGAGCAAATTTTTCCCCAAGCTTTATTCTCATGGAAAAATCCCTAGGGAAAATTCCCAGGTGTTTGAGTTGAAAGCTCCCCTCAGGTAATTTCATGGACATTTATCTAGCAAAAAATTCCCACAAACAAAAAGTCCAGGTAAAATTCCCGCAGACAAAAAGTCCATAGAAATTGGCTCCACCAAGTATTTGAACAAGTCTTTGGATTTATTTTGAAAATCTAAAGGGTGTTTTGGTCAATGAAGTGTCCTCCATAAGGGCACTTGTGCTTTGAAAAAGTTCCTTTTAGCATTGAACCATCCCTTTGAACTTGGCCAATGAACCATTAGTTGAACCAGTTCAAAGGTTCAATGAAGCACACCAAGTCTCTTTGAAACAAAGACCAATGCAATGAACCATTGGATAAACTTTGACATTGAACCAATTAGTTGAACCAAGGCTTTGAACCAAAATGGTTCAAGCCAATGGTTCAAGCTGATGGTTAAACAAATAAAATAAGCCGATAAACTAAGCATTGAACCAAATATTTAAACTTGCCTTTGAACCAACAGTTGAACCATTTGATTGAACCTATCCATTGAACCGATTCAATGGTTCAACAAAGCATGACAAGCGCCTTTGAAACAAATCTGATGAACCATTCAATGAGCCAAATGGCTGAACCAAGTGAATGAACCTGCTGTTGAACCTTTCTGTTGAACCTCTTTATTGAACCAAGTTTTGGTTCAATGGTTCAAACAAGGTTTTGAACTGACTTACGAACCAAATGGTCAAACCAAAAGATGTTGAAACAAAGGGAATGAACCATCTGAGTGAAATAAAGCATTGAACTACTTGGTTGAATTGAGCCATTGAACTGTTCCTTTGGTTTAACCTTCTGTTGTACGTTGAACTTGTTGAACCTTTGAACCAAACTGGTTCAATGGTTCAAAGGTTCAAGTCACCTTGATTTGGCCAAATGTTTGGAAGCCGATGAACCAATTTAAATGATTGAACTTTGAACCTTGATGAAGCGCTTAACTCTTGCTAAAGACGTTGAACTTGCTGCTGGTGTTTGCTGATGGAAATTTCTGTAGAATCTGAAGATACAAAGTCTGTAGATTTTCTACATGTAAAAGCCATTGAACTTGATTTGAAAAGTCCATAGATTTTTTGAGAAGCTTTGAAAATGAGAAATTTGAATATCTAAGACAAATTTTGAAAATGGAAGATACAATTTTGGTCTGAAAGACCAAAATATTTCAAATGTTGTCCTAAAAATGAAAGCTATTTTTGGGAGACAATAGTATGGAGACCAAATAAGGTGAGCACTAGTCATTATCAGCCTATGGATCAAGGTAAACTAATTACTAGGGTTGAATACCAAGAGTGTTTAGTATTAGCTCAAATAGAGAATAAGAAGGATGATGTATACATCAATACATAGGTGTCAATCATGACCAAGAGGATCCTAAAGAAATATTTTTAGCCTCATGATTTCAGGTTGGTTGAGAAAAGAGTAGATATTTGGGAATATCTTGATTTTATATTTTTCTAGATCTCTATGAAGTGATATGTCTCTATTAGACTTCATAGAGGAACTCATCACTCAATAGAAGCATCATAGAGGTGTGTTATATGGTTGTTCTATGTTTCTAGAAGTAAGTAGTTCAACTTGATTTGTGTTAATAATGGGTATTGGAGTCAAGGTGCTTGAAGGAAGATGAGGATGGTTTAAGAATCCCAATTTTTGCAATTGGTATCAAGCGTATGGTTAGAGAGAATTGTGTGGTCATGAAAGAAAAGAGTGTTATTTCTAATATAAAATATTTCAAGATGATCAAGTACATATTGATAGTATTTGATGTAACTAAGTCATTCTTAAAAAAGAATTTGAAGACAACTAATCATTGGTATAGGTCAAACATGGAAGGTACATAATGGTTTGAAGGCATATGTCATTGGTTTAGGTCATTAATGGCCAAGAGGATGTTTTGAGGGTCCCATAGATTCTATGGTGAGGTTTTGAAAATATCCATTACCATTTGGATAAAGAAAAATTAATATCACAAACTTAGATAAGCTAGACCACTATTGAATGTCATGGAGATCCTTCCAGACTAGCAAGTTTGTGATTTTATTAAATCTACCTGAAAAATCAAACTTGGTCAAAGGGTCACATGGAGATGATGTCAGATGTCCTAAGAAGTTGTCTTATAACTTTTGTGTCATGATGAATCTTCTATCTCAAGCTATATGCCATCAAAGTTATTATGCAGATAAGAGATGTTTCAGAGACCATCAAGTTTAACGCTCAATAAATAGTCATTGTAATTCAAAAATATGACCATTGAATTTGAATGTGTACCACCATACTAAGGAACCTAGGAGCATAGAAATTAAATAGAATCCATGATATTGATCAAAATAGGTTGATGTAAAAATCAAATATGAGTTAGACAACATGAGGAAAATCTTACAAGTGGAACGATTTCTTGACTATTTTTACAATTACAATAAATGTGTGTCAAATTCAAAAGTCTTAGACTGTGAAAAGTTGTAGATACTCAATTAGATATAAATGTGATTATAACTAGTCTAAATCCTTGGAAATGATGTTTTGAATGTTTTATGATGTTTTTGATTCCTTTTATATATTTTCCATTTATTAATCTATATTTGGAAGTGTATTTTGTGCAAGAAAAACATCATGAAAGTTGATTGTATCATGAAGGTCTTATACATTGGCTAACAAGGTTAATTGTAGAGTTTTTTGAATGATTATTGAATTGAAGAGAAACTGGTCCAAAAGTCTAAAGGTGTTCCTAAGGTCATGTTGTGCATGACTATGTATTCTACATCATTAATATATAGGGCATGAAGGATATACTATCATAGAGATTTGAGTATGTAGAACACAATGAAATCATGAAAAACCAATAAGCATAGCATAAGGCTGTAGAATTGTTCATTAAGGTATTACCATGAATATTTGAGTTTTCTATGTGAATCAATATGGACTTAATATCATAGAGTACAAATGCACATGTTTTATAGTCTCAATTTTCATGTCATGAAGAAGATAATTTATGACAGAGGTCTATCATAGTGAATCATGTAAGAACATACCTAGTTAACAGAATGATGTAAGTAGGAATCATGATGAGGTTTGTGGACATGAATGAGGTAGATTAATGTGATAATAACCTATGAGATACCATATGTACATTACATGAGTGATCTTTATTCTATCATGGAAGACTAGATTATTCCCTTGGATTAATACCTTTGATTATAGATAGACTTAATAGACATGGTGGACACGTGTTGATTATAGATATGTTTTATGCTCATAGGCATTGAGTGTGATTTATCTAGGCATTTTTAGATGAAATTTTGGTCATGTATCATAGGTATATATACTTGGTATGCCCTGGTTGTGTAAAGGTGATCAAGCAGATATAAGTCTGGTAGAAAGTGAACTAGGTGTTTTATAGACCTAATGAGTAGTGAACTAATACAAGAAGGTTTTTTGATGCAAAGTTATTATAAACATTTATCTATTTTATATACAAACATAGTCATAATACCTTCCCCTCTACCATAACCTAGCTCTCATATGCAATGAATCCTTCATGTTGTCTCTCAAGGTCTCTATTCTATCTTATCTTGTTATTTTGTTCTCTTATCTCATTGAGGCCACTATCTTTCTTGACACAACCTATATATAAATATGTCATTAAAAAATCAATCTTTACTTAGGACCACTTCAACAATTCTAATACCTTTCCTTTCTTACAATATCTTCTCCCTTTCTTATGGGTTATTCTTGATCAAAGGATCATAAACTCCTTCAATGATTCTCTATCCTAATTTTATGGTTATTTTAATGTTTTTATAACTCATATTAGTCTTATTTGACCTTTCCTTCAACTTATAAAACCTCTCAAGACAATCTCATCATTGTTCACCCTTCTTTTACTATGATAGGCTTTTCTACTAGCCTTTTTTTCTGATATTTCCTCTTAGTACAGAAAGGTATAGACACAAATCAAAAAAACCAATCTTACTTTTGTATAATATATATACTCCTCCTTCCTTTGGAAAAGTTTTATTTTCTAACTCTTTTCCTAGGGCATGTTTCTAGCCCTCCTTGGTCTCAGTTTAGGTCTCTTAGGTCTCTTGGACCCCTTCTATATATAGAGTTGCTTATATGTCATACTACAAGGTATGTGACAACTTTAAACTATCAAAATATCCTTACATATCCTATCTCCCTTATATAAACCAAATTTTATACTTTTTTTATTGTGGCATTTCTTGTTGTACACATTTTAGTATTGAACCCTAAAAATAGGGTTTACACAGTCAATATAACTCGAGAGGGAATTAGTTGACACTTTGACCAGTCAAATGGATTTCAATAATTTTAAGTGATTTATCTTGGTTTCTCTAATCCTCTTACATCTCATTCAAACCTTAGATGTTCTCTTAGACATTTATGTAAGTTATTTTAGGCAAGGTTGTAGGTTGATTGAGTTCATAGTCACCACCTATTATAGGGTTTGCATACTTTTTCTAATGAAATAAATTCCCAAACAAATGGAAACCTCTTAAAAATCTTAGGATCATTGCACCAAACACTTAAAAACTCTTTGAAAAACCTATTCAAGCCTTCATATTACCTTTATCCCTCAGAGTGTACACCTAGTCCATCTTTTCACATCATTCAAATAGTGCAGGCTCTATGTTTAGGCTCTTTAGAATTTCCTTACCAAAAAATCTAGAACAATACCTCAAGTATCCTTAACACTTATTATATCCACTTTCTAATCATCATTCTATTTCAAATGCATACCAACATAAACTTTTCATGAAATAATTAATTTGTCTTAGTCTCTCAAATAGAGAACATAAGGATAAAGCTTTACATAGGGTTTGTAGACCATAAATAAATGTTACTCAAATTTCATAAACATATATTCATCCTTCTAATTTCATAAATAACTAAAAAAGTATATCAATACTATACCTCTCTTCATTATTTATACACATAGCCAACTTTCATTGCACTTATGCAGGAGATTACAAGGTCTACTTTTTGTCTCATTTACAACTAAGCAAAAATATTATTTATTCATTTATTTGGGTTCTAAAATATTAAATTATTTGAATCCAACCACACCAAATTGTTTCATAAATACATTTACAATTTATTTGTACAATGTAACTATCCTAACTAACTTTCAACTCCCTCTTTGGACATTGGGAGAGTGTTAACTACCTAACCACTAACATGACTAAAAAAATGTCTCAACATATGATCCATATATGTATAGGTAAACTTGATATATTTACTACCCCAAACCAATTACAACATTGAGACTTATTTATACATGATTGCCAATTCCATAGTAAGACAAGAAATTTGAAATTTTAAACAAGGAAATTGGTAGGAAAACACTATATAGACTCAAATTTGAACTTTAAGACTACTTAAGGACTCTAACCACTACAAAAACATTATATTTGACTTATAATAACTAAAACCACCCAAAATGGAGACCTTTGAATATGCCCCTGCATCATACTACTAAGGGGTGAAGAAAACTTTACCTAAAAGTTATAAACATTCTTGCTTTGATGCCCTTACTTGTGATTTTCATTGCTTGGTCTCCTGGATCCCAAGGCCTACTTGAGGATTGTAGACCTTTTTGTCTTTTTTATAATAATAAAACCAATCTCTCATTAATACTACCATGATCTCTTGATCCACACTTGTATTTATTTCTTCCTCTTGTTATCTTCCTCTAACTTATACTTGTAACTAATAATAATTCATTAGCAAAATCAGGTTCTTTATCTTTCCCTTGAGGCATTATCCAACTCTCTTATTTGTTTGCATATTATTATTTATCCATAGCACCTTGATTTTCTTTGTATTCTTCATCCATCATCTTTGCATCAATGATCAATGTACCTTGATCTTCTCCTTTTATAATTTCTCCTTCATCTACATCATGTTCTTTAACCTCAACAGTTGCAACTTCATCATCTAGAGTACCTTCATGTGCTTTAATCCTCCTTGGCTTCATAAGTTATCTTTTCTTGGAAACCACTACTACATTAAAAAAGACTATGTTCTCTTTTTTAACCTCTTTTACCATTTGTATATACATTTGATGAGGATCAAAGTCATATTCTCTCTTCAAGGATTCATTCAAACTAGAATATTCCGCATACCTTTCCTTATGTTATTGTCCTAATGCTCCTTTGTCTTCATTTGCATCTTCTTGAGTGAGGATCTCTTCTTGCATCACACTATGTTTATTCTTAGATGGTTGACCTGCTTATTCTTCTTCCATCATCATGACTCTATATTAAGTCTCTTCTTTCTCTTGATTCCTCTTGAACACTACTTGATCATATGCTTCTTTATATTATTTCTTGAGCCCATGAATTGGCCCAAATATCACATTTTATTCTTTAGTTCTCAAACCTATATACACACATGTCAAAAAAACATTAGTTTTCAAATCATGAGGCTTGTTTTCCTCCTTTATCATATTAGGCTTCTTGTTCAACTCTCTCAACTATCTCTTCACTTTGTCAATCTCTTATTATCTTTTCTTCTTATTCACTATGTCCTCGAGAGGCCATCTCACTTTTTCTATAATATCAACTAAAAAATTTGGTCTTATCACCTCCAAATCTTATTATAAACATATCAAGTATGCTTTCAACTCAACAATATATCTTTGCTTATCTTCTTCTTTCCTCACTTCCTTATGTTCATATTATTATATCAAGCCATTCATCTTTTTATCTCACTCTTTACCATTCAATTTATTTCTCTAGATCTCTCTTAACCTATCTCTTCTTCTTTGACAAACCTTCCCACTTGCCTTACTTGAATTCAACTGGGTCTATCTCTTCTACCTTCAAGCTCTCCTTTTGAGCTTTTTTCTTGGAATTCTCACTAGTTCTCATCATTCTCACTCTTAAATCCTCTATGAGATAAGGGATTCACCAAAAATTTCTCTTTTTTTCCTCTCTCTCATATATATATAGCCTCTTCACTCTTTCTTGCAAAATTTCCAACAATATCTCAACAACTTTCAATATGTACATAACATAAACTTTATGCACAAGTAACTAGAATTTTCAAAATACAAACATGCCTCCTTAAATAATGAAAAAAGTTTTGATACCAAATAATGTAGTGATTTTATAAACATTTTTATATTTTAAATACAAACATAGTCACAATACCTTCACCTTTACCACAACCTATCTCTCATCTATAATGAATCCTTCATGTTATCTCTCAAGGTCTCTATTCTATCTTCTCTTGATATTTTGTTCTCTTATCTCCTTAAGGCCACTATCCTTATTGAAAAAACCTGCATGTAACTATGTCATTGACAACTCAATATTTACTTAGGTTCACTTCAACAATTCTAATACCTTTCCTTTCTTGCAATCCCTTTTCCCTTTCTTATGGGTTATCCTTTCTCAAAGGATCATAAACTCTTTCAATGATTATTTATCCTATGTGATGGTTTTTAGAATCTTGTTCTTACTAATATCAGTATTTTTGGACCTCTCCTTTAACTTATAAAATCTCTCAAGGCAATCTCATCATCATTCACCCTTCTCTCACTATGATAGGCTTTTCTACTAGCCTTTTTTCTGACATTTCCTCTCAGTATGGAGAGGTAGAGACTAAAATAAACCAACCAATATTAAATTTTTATTCTCTATATCCTCCTAATTCTTTTGGAAAAGTTTTATTTTCTAAATCTCTTTCTAAAGAACTTTTCTTTCCCTCTTTGGTTTCAGTTTAGATCTCGTAGGTCTCTTGGACCCCTAGTATATACATAGTTACTTATATGTCATAATATAAGGTACATGATAACTTTAAACTATGAAAATATCCTTGTATAATATATATCCCTTATATAAACCAAATTTTAGACATTTTTGACGGTGGCATTTCTTGTTGTACACATTTTAGTATTAAAACCCTAAAAATAGGGTTTACACAGCTTGTGTAACTCAAAAGGGAATTAATTAACACTTTGACCAGTCAAATGGATTTAAAGAATTATAAGTGATTTTTAATTTTATCTCTAATAATTTTAGATCTTGTTCAAACCTTATATGTTCCCAAGGACATTTATGTAGGTTATTTTATGCAAGGTTGCAAGTTGACTGATTTCACAGTCACCACCTATTATAGGGTTTGTATACATTTTCTAATGAAATAAGTGCCAAAATAAATGGAAAACTCTTAAATATATTAGGATAATTGAACCAAAAAATTAATAATATTTTTAAAAACCTATTCAATCCTTCATACTATCTTTGTCCCTTAGAGTGCACACCTAGTCCTTATTTTCACATCATTCAAATAATGTCAGGTCTGTGTTTAGGATCTTTATAAATTCCTTACCAAAACATCTAAAAATACCTCAAGGATAATTAAAAATTATTATATACACTTTCTAAGAATCATTATATCTCAAATTCCTACCAACAAAAACTTTCCATGAAATACTTACTTTGTTTAAGTCTCTCAAACAAAGAACATAGGGTATTGACATAGTCACTACAAGTTAAAACTTTACACAGGGTTTGTAGACCCTAAACCAATTTTCCTAAACTTTAATTAAAATATATTAATACTTATACATTCATAAATAAATAAAAAATATATATCAATACTATGCCTTTCTTGATTATTTGTACACAATTAACTTTCATTGCACTTATGCAGGAGATTACAGGGTTTTTTTGCTTTCTTATTTACAAATGATCAGAACTATTATTTATTCATTTCATGGGGTTCAATAATATTAAAGTATTTGAATCCAACCCCACCAACTTGTTTCACAAAGACATTTACAAGTTATTTATATTGTGTAACTATCCTAAGTAACTTTTAACTCCCTCTTTAGATGTTGGGAGAGTGTTAACTACCTAACGACTAACACGACTAACAAAATTTCTCAACATATTATCCATGTATGTATGGATAACATTGATATAGTTCTAACCACAAACCAATTAAAAAATTAAGACCTATTTAGACATGATTTCAAATTCCATATTAAGATAATAATTTTAAATTTTCAAACAAGGAAATTGGTGGGAAAACACTATACAAACTCAAATTTGAACTTTAAGACTACCTAAGGACTCTAATCACTGCAAACACATTCTATTTGACTTGTACTAAATAAAACCACCCAAAATGGAGACCTTTATAGATTCCCTTACATCAATTTTCATGATGTATATGGATCAAAAATGTCTTATTGAACTAAGAGGATGATAACAAGAGCCTTTATGGTGTGAACAAAGGTTGAAGGTCCAAACAAGCATGAAGGAGGTTAGAAGATATTTTTATTTATTATGTGACTCAAAATGAGAGTATGGACATAGGGGGAGATTGTTAGCTCTATGATTTTAAATGATAAAGGTAGATATGTGAAAGTTCAATTCATTATCAAGGAAGATTTAATATTGATGTTAGATATATAAAGATATTAAGAATAAAAAAAGTTGAGATGGAGCTCTGTATGTAGTTCAGTTAAGATGTAGATGACATAAGAGGAATGGTTTCTTAAAGATCAACTCAACCATTCCAAAAAATTTCTACAAAAATTGGTATAAGCCTAAGGTGATTTTTTTTAGCATTTCATTTGACTTTATATAGATCAGGTCCAAAGATCAGATGGCAGTTCTATAAGACCCTTTGCCATTGATGTCAAAGGTGGAGAAAGATCAAAAAGGGCAAGAAAAGGCAAGAGCAAGATCTGGGAGATGGTTTCCATCAATAATGGTTACCATAGTATTCTAAGTATGTTTACCATCAATGATAAAGGTGGATATTGTTGATCATTGTTCCTATTGTTGAGGTTTGACATTGATGTTGTCATTGATGTCAAATGTTATTTAGAAAGTTGATATCATTATTTTTGACATTGATTGTCTTCATTTCTCTAGAGGTGATCTTATGAATATTGATGTCAAAGTTACTTATGAAGGTTGATGTCATGTGATTATAATTATGTTTTTTTATTTATTATAATTACTATAATTATTTTCATATATGTAAAGTTTGTGATCCAAATTGGCCAGTCACTAGCAGGCCTAATGAAGAAAAATAGTGTAAAACCTAGGCAGTATGAAAAGGTGGATTTTGGTGTGATTCATGAAAGAGTGATGGATATAAGTCCATATATATGGTTTTTGTGACTTTTATGTCCTATTAATTCTTTTTATAAGGTTTTGTATTTACTAAAAATAATGAAAATGTTGAAGCCAAAATGGCTTGTCTAGCTGAGTGAGGTTTGTGAGAGAGAAGGTCAACAAATTGGTTTGCAAGACCATTAGTTGCCATTACATATTATTATATTTTTGATGGATTTTGTTCTTATAATGTTTTAGTATAATTTTAATTCATTGTAAGTCCTTTATTGTGTTCTTTTATGTGTCATATGTTCAATTTTCCATGACTATTTTTTAGGCTAGTTGGAAATTTAGAGTGAGCATTTTGTAGAGAAGATTTTGAGACTGTATACCCTTATTTGAAGTATATAATGAAGTTTTTTATGAAACTAAATTTGTGAGGTTTATTAATATGTGATTTACTATTATTTTTATTTCTAAAAATTGTGTTTATGCTTCAATTGTTCAAGATAAACTTTATGTGTGTATGAAGGCCTATTGTGAACAGTGTTTTGAGAAGAGTTTCAATTGGTTATTGGACCAAAAAGATGTTATTTAATTAAATTTAAGTTATATAAGGTCTATTTTATTTATTTTTTAAATTATATTATTCATCAATGAAGTGCATTTTTTTTCAAGGGGCCATGAGGTAATATGTTGCCAAAGTAGACCTAATTGAATTAGGTCTCCTTAAGGCCTAAAAAAGGATTTGGTTTGTTAAGTTGTGGCAAAACTAATGTATTATTTTATTCATATTTAAAACATGTTATAAGTAATAATGTAAGGTTAATATAAGTGTTAAATTGTGTATTTATGACCAAGGTTTGTGAGACCAAGTGACTTATATAAGATCAAGACTAATTAGGCCTAATTGAGGGAGTTTTTAGATAATTTGGGTGTGTAAGAAAATAAAAGAGAATATTGAG
>JARHVA010006755.1:102500-160000 GCA_037957365.1 Torreya grandis | reverse complement strand
ACTGTGAATTGGAAGCAGTGAATTCCAATTTGTGTATATAAATATTTATTTATGTAAATTAGAATTATTTTTAAAATAACATGTAGAGATATGTATTTGTATGTAGGTTCAAATACATAAAATATGAGACAAAAATAGGTAAATCTACTACAAGGTCAGATTTCATAGAAGATATGGTCCATGTTGCCACTTTCATGGAAATTTTATATAACTTGATTGCTTCTCATATTAAAAATTATATCTATGAAAAGTGGTAAGTAAATTAGTTTAAAACATTGAAGAACACATTCCCCATAGATCAATTATGTCATTAGTTGAGTTTTTTTAAAACTATTCATTTTTTCATCAAAAGGATATTTAGACATAATACTATCACACTTAGTAGGTGAATATCATGGTGAAAGTGTGTTATAGGAATGCACAAATTGATTTATATGAGGTTTGTAGTTCTTATATTCAACCATTGATTATAAATTAATATCACTTATACATTGGTGATGATAAATACTATGATACACACTTTGTTCAACATTATTTTAAGTTGTTTTTTGAAGATATTGATAAGTGTCTTGTAAATTTTGAGAAACATTATGTTTGGTCATATGGTTTTGTGAAAAAATTCAAATATTAAAGGTCTTTTTTTAATTTTTTAGATATGATAGATTTCATAACAAGCCTCATGTGTGGATCTTTTTGTAGAGTGGTCATGGAAAGGGGGAACATGTTGGTGATGGTGCTTACATCAAGATTGATCTATGGAAACATAGTATGAGATATGACAGAGATTAGTTTAGTGATGAACATATTGTCATTGAATGGTTTAGGGTACATTTTCAAATAATGCATCTCTAGTTGGGAAGAATCCACCTCCACATAGGATGTTTTAGGAAATTATAGGTATGCTATGCATTTAATGTATTCCATTCACTATTATTAATCACATGTTATTATGTTTAAATTTTCATTTGGTTACATATTTTAATAGGAATTGATCCCATATCAGTGCATGGTTGTCAATGTATACCCAATACCAAGTATGTGCATTCTATGATGAGTACTGATAATCATAATTGAGCACTAAAAATAAGATATTATTATTATTTTTGTTATAATTACATGGTAGGAGACTATGAAAACTATAATAGTGAAGCACGTGATTATGTTAGGTAGTGGAATATGATACAACTAGTTGTGAATGATTCATATGGGGTAGATCAAGATGAAAAACTCGAAGATGTTCCTTTGATATCATCAGATGATGACCACATATCTGGGCCAGTCAAAATAAAAAAACTATCCAAGAATTGATATATATATTTGATTCTTTAATATAGGGTAAATATAATTATTTCTTGTTTAGATTCTAATCAAAATTCATAGATCATATAATATATTTTTTATTGTAGGAGATGTATTTGTAGTTATTGCTACAAAAGATAACACTAAAAAATGTTAGTTACTACTTATTACGGTGCATAAAACAAAGGAACAATTTAAGAAAAGATATGATAAGTGAGGGAACATTATTTCCTATTTGATTGGTTGTGATACAATGGAAATATTTGAGAGAAGTGAAATTTATTCTAAGTGGACTTCACTTTATTGATTATGAACTAGATAACAAGGTCTTGCATTATAGCCACCATGTTATTTCTATTGAATTATATCTTCCTAGATTAAACACATAGATGAACTAAGTGGAAACTAGACAAGGAAGATCATTAAATGATATTGCATGTTATTGAGGAGCTAGCTGACCTAATTAGTCTTTTATAGATTTTTAGAGTTAATTTATTTTTCTTTTATGTGATGTGAAACTTTAATTGAAATTCCTTTGTTAAAAAAAATATTTTGTTATGAAATCAAATAATTTTGAATGGCATATTTTTTTTAACAACACATATGATACATGGTTATTTTTTAAGTTATACCATATCAATATACATACTATCTTGTAGTGTATTATTCTAGAGTGGGCCCTTGTTACCCTTATTTTGGGTCTAATGTGTTTTGCATTATTATTTTATATCTAATTTTAATCCAAAAGTATTTTAAAATGGATTATGGAAGAACTTTTAATTAGATTAGTAAATTAAAATGCCTTGAATATAGTGGGGTCCCAAATATTTTATCTCACAATAAAAATAAACACATATGTCTGAGAAAAATTCTAGACTATTTCTTGGATCCAACACAACCCTAAGACTCATATGATCATAACATGGTAGTGTGCACTATAATAAAAATAGCCACTAATCTCCAAAAGACTCATTCATTATTGAACATATCCAATAACGGTAGTGTGCATTATAAACATAACCTAAATCAACAAAAGGTTCATCCAATATTGAACAACATCTATTTATAACCCTTTCATCTATTTCTTGGAATATTGTCATTGATGTCAAAGGAATTATAATTGATGTCAACGAAATTTACAATGGAATTATAAGTGGAAATGTCAATAGACACATCTTTTGGTGAAGAGGTTCCATTTGTATGGTATGCCTCTTTTGTGAAGACCCTTTGGAGGTTATATACGATGGTTAGAAGATTGGAAAAGACATGAGTAATGACTATTTCCATAAATAAAGCATAATCATATTTTTTGGGAGAAGAAGAAGAGGAGATTTAATTTTCCATCAGTCATTGATGAAGCAACAAAATTAAGGTGGAAGATTTTTTAAGTGGAGGTTAGTGCCTCAAAATAAAGAGGTTATTGTCTCTTGCTAAGTCGGTAATTGGTGGTGGGGATTGGTGTCTCCAAGTAGTTTTGTGCCTATGAAATTTTGTAAAAGGATTATTATTTTATGGATGGATTTGGATAGTAGATCTAAGAAACTCTACTTTATGGTTTTTCTTGAGAGGGTTTCCCACATAAATCTTGTGTTGCTTAATAATTAGATCTTATGTAAATGCTTTATTTGTGAACATTAATTTTTGAAAGTAAAAGTTTTATTATACACTAATTCATCCCCGCTCTTAGTTTATAAGATTATTAATAATTGGTATCAGAGTTATTCCTTCAAAATCAGTCAAACCACTAGAAGGTAAATCCCAAAATCACACATAACTAGTCATCATGTACAAGAAGGTTTCTCCACAAACAAGGATCCATTGTTTGATAGAACAAGCTATGCATTTTTTAGTATAATGATGCATAATTATTTAATGGCCCTTGGTTTTGATATCTAGAAAATAGTAGTGAATGGATATATTACGCTAACAACTCTACCAATGGATAAAACCAAAAAGAAGGATAGTGAAAATAATGCCAAATCCATGAATGTTATTTTGTGTGGCTTATCAGAATTAAAATTTGTCAAGTTTATGAAATTTGATTCAACAGAAAAAAAATGTGGGATGAAATTTAAAACACTATGAGGGTGAAAATAAAGTGAAAAGACAAAACTCTAAACTCAAAGGAAATAAATTAAGATCTTGAAAATGAAAGATGAAGAAAATTTTGTGGTGTATCTTCTTTATGTGGGTGAGATTGTTAACACCATTATAGGACTCAATGAAAAGGTTGAATAATCCATGATCATTAAAAAAGTGCTAAGGTCACTTCTCTTCAGATATGATGAAAAAAATTTAGCTATTGAAGAAATAAAGGACTTAAACTCATTAAAATGGATGAGTTGCATGGGATTCTCATGGTATATGAAACGAAAACTAAAAATAAAAATCCATCTAATAAGGAAGTAACTTTTAAAGCTTCAAATAAAATGAAGTGTAAAGAACCTAAATCAAAATATGACACTAGTGATGAACAAGATGAAAAGGAGTCCCTTTTGTAATAAATCTTAAGAAATGATCAGATAAATACAAAGTTAAACTACCTTTTAATTTTTTTAATTATGGTAAAATAAGACATTTTGCTACTAAATGTCCACATATGGATGGTAGAAATGATGAGGAAACTCATGATGAGGAAAGGAATAATAAGGAAAGAAAACCTCAATATAAGAAAAGATTCAAATAAAATTAAAATAATAAAAAGTCTGGTGATCACAAGAAAAGCCTTTATTTCAAAAGTATAGTAGCTTAGGCTGAGGATAGCTATGAGAACATATTAGACAATGACATAGAAGAAACTCTATTCATGGCTATAGAAATAAAAAATGATGCCTCTATAAGTGAAAACACATTGGAAGAGGAAGAAGATTTCAAAGATGGAGAGGTATATGTTGGAGAATAACTCATCTATGCCTTAAGTGAGATCAAACAACTTAAGAAAATAAATTTGAAGAAAAAATTACAGCCATAGAAATATGAAAAAGAGGATTGTGATTCAAAAGCAAAAATGTCCCAAGAACTTGAGGAATCTAAAATAATTATCATCGACCTCAAGTTTCAACTTGAATAAGCAAAAAGGATCAAATAAAAGGTTGAATCCAATTAAGAAAAAAGGAATAAAATTGTGAGAGGTTAGAATATGAGATTACTTACTTAAGGAAGGAACTAGAGAAAAAAACCTCCAAGCTAAATAGAAGCCTCAAATTTCAAAAGAGTACCAAGATCTTAGATGATATCATTGATAGGTAGAGATCACAATTTATAAAGACTGGTCTTGGATATAAATAAAATCAAATGGCCAAAAAAGAAGATTAAAAAGAGCCACCAAATAAGGTTATTTAAGAATAGACAAAAAACTATGCAGATGTTCTCAAAAGTCCTATCAATAAGAAGAAAGAGAATCAAGTACCATAGAAACCAAACACTCCTTCAAAATATAACATGGATAAATTCAAAAAGTTTTTTCCTCCAAGGCATACACACATGCCCAAGTTCCAACATTCTTTATTTATTTATTGCTTTTCATGTAATCATTTTGGGCATAGAGTAATGGAGTGTAGGACACATACAAGAAATAAGTATGCATGGGGATAATGGAAGAAGTACCTATGTAGTTTTAAGTAGACACTATACCATATTTACCCTGTTAATGAATTACAAAGAGAATAACATTGTATGTTATAATTGTAATAACTATGGACATATAGCATGGTTCTATATAAGTGTTATTTTATAACCCCCTAGATAAAACAAGAAAGTGAATGCTCATGTGTAAAGAAAAAAAAAGTACAAAAATATGAAAATAGAAGCAAAGATAAGCTAATAAGGATAAGGAGAAATATATGATTGTGTAAATATATTTTCATGCACAAAACGAAGGTCAAAAATGATATATTAACAATGGATTCTCAAGTCACATGACTAGGGACAAGATCAAATTTCTCTCCTTGAAGGAAATGAGTGAAGGCATGGTAAAATTTTGAGATAATGCCATGATGAAAATGTATGGAAAATTACCTTTATCCTTGATAATGGGAAAAAAAAACATAAAATTTATTGTATGTTGAAGGCTTGAAGCATAACCTTCTAAGGGTCAATAAAATGTGTGATCAAGGATATACTCTCATGTTTTATTCTCAATGTATTGAGATCACAAAAATAGACACAGTAAAACTAGTTGCAGATGTAAACAAAGCAACAAAAAACATGTACATACTCAGTGAATCTAAGGGAGATAAATACTACATGATTCAAATTGATGAAGGATGGGCCATGTGAACATCAATAATCTAGTGAAAATCAACACTAAGCAATCCGTAAGAGATATTTTGAAGATTACAAAACCATCAAACATTCTTTGCAAGCAGTGTTAGTATAGAAAATAGACAAGAGTGAGTTTCAAGTCAAAGGAGTACTCAAACACCAAGACATTAAAATTGATTCATATAAATCTATGCGGGATTAAAATAATACAAATCATACAAGGTGAGAGATACCATTATGTTTCTCATTGATGATTATTCCAAAATGACATGGGTTGCCTTTCTAAAAGAAAATTTTGAAGCATTCAATAATTTTAAAGCTTTTAAATCTTTGGATGAAAATAAAATGAATTTAAAGATCAAGTGCTTGAGATTAGATCAAGGAGGTGAGTTCATCTCAAATGAATTCAATTATTTTTGTGAGCAACATGGAATAAAAAGGAATTTCTCAATTGCAAGGACTCCACAACAAAATGGAGTTGTAAAAAGAAAGAATCAAACTATTCAAGAAATGGATAGAATGATGTTGAATGAATATAATTTATCAGATAGGTTTTAGAGAGAAGTGGTTAACATCATAAACTAAATTTTGATCAGAGGAAAAATCAAAGTAAATAATAAAAAAAAACCTTATGTGTTATGGAAGTGTAAACCAACATTAGTTAAATATTTTAAAGTGTTCAAGAGAAAATTCTTCATTAAGAGAGATGAAGAAGACTTGGGAAAGTTTGAATCAAAAGATGATGAAGGTATTTATCTTGGATATTCCTAAAAAAAAAATCTTATAGATGTTATAATAAAAGGTTGCAAACAATCATAAAAAGCTCTAGTGTAAACATGGATGAAACAAAGCCTCAAAAAATAAGTGCAAAAATAAATGATCATTTAAGGGAACCATAATTCAAATAATAAGAAGAAAAATAAGTAGGAAAACAAGAAGAAATGGAGTGGGAAGATACAAAGGTACCATATTAATTTGTTTAAAAGCATCATTCTAAAAGTCAAACTATTAGTGATATTAATGTTGGAGTACAAAATAGAATAATATTTGTGAGTACACCTAAGAAAGTAAATTTCTCCTTGTTATCCAAAATAAAGCCCAAAAATTTTTTAGAAGCTAGCAATGACAGGCATTGGATCAATGTTATGTAAGAAAAATTGAATAAAAATGAAAAGAATGAGACATGGGAGCTCATTCCTAGACCAAAAGATAAGAATGTAATTGACACACCTCTTCAGGAGAAACACTAAAAGCTATATTTTAATGGTTCATTTACTGCACATGGATCAAGGATATGCCTCTTATTTATTAAACCATAGGGGGATCTAATCCCTAAATCATTTAGAATCAACTTTCCTTGTACAAACAACATCACCGAGTATGAAGCACTTATTGCAAGACTTTGATATGTAGTGCATTAGAACATATCTCATCTCCAAGTTTATGGTGATTCTCAGTTAATCATCAATTAAGTCATAGATCACTTTCTGACCAAAGACGACAAATTGGTTCCATATAAAGCCATGGTCAACACCCTTAAGCAAAAAATTACCAACATTTAATTTGAGCACATACCAAGGGCTAGTAATAGAACTACAGATGCCATGGATAATATTGGATCTCTGATTCAACAAATAGATAAAGCTAGAGAGTATCAATTCCTCATCAATAATTTATCATCATAATCTCGTGAATCTTTAACCATTGCAATGATTTGTGATACTTTTTTTCCTAATTCTATCTACTACTTAGAACTTTAAAACTACCTTCTTGACCAATTTCTACCACCTAACCTATCATGAAAACAAACCAAAGTCTTTATTCATCATTTCACTCATTATACTCTACTAGGATCCACCCTTTACCATCATAGTTTTGATGGAAATCTACTTCATTATTTAACTTTGGTAGAGTTTATTTCAGACACAAAGTAAGAATTTCCTTTCCCTTTTATCTGCGTTTCTCTTTGATCCAAAGTTTATTCGCTCACAGGAAGAAGGAAACGCATCCTATTCTGCATGAAGGACTAATTCTAATAATTGAAGGCTATTGCAAGAATAAGGCCATTGGTATGAACCCTCATTTGGGGAAAAACAAGGATTCACAGAGTAATAAGAGTGAAATTGTTAAAGGGAAAGATAAAATCAAGCCCCCAAGTGTCAAGAATCAAAATGTTGACGAGGATACAGAGTGGGAGAGTACTGACAAGTCTGGGGAGGAAAGCTTGGAAGAAGAGGGAGGAACAAAAAGCAAGAATTCAAGTTCCAGCAAGGAAGAAGAAGTTCAAGAGAAGAATGAGAAATAAGGAGTCAACATAGAGGAGAAGTATGAAAATAGTGAACATGACTCTAAGGAAATCTACCAAGTGTGTGAGGATGATAAAGTCCTAGATGATCCTGTTGAGGACCCTGTTTCGATAAATGAGAGGGAACACACAGTTCAGGCTGACAACCAAGAAATAGACCTGGAAGCTCAAGCTAAAACTAAGGAGTAGAATCAAAGGGGAAGAGAGGACCACATTGAAGAAGGCGGGAACAGTCCTAATAAAAATGCAGAGGAGAGGAGTGACAAAAGGCAGAATGATGGAAGGCACACACTTGCGAGATGGGTTAATTGCAAAGCAGAGGCCATTCTCCAACTCGATTCATGGATGTATAAGGAGATAACTGATCTCAAAAGGAAAATGGAAATAATGGAAGACAACCAGAAGGCAATTTGGAACAAAATTAATAACATGGAAAAATAGATGAGAGACATTCCCATCAAACTCAAAGACTATGAGAACAACCTAAGGGAACTCATCAAGGAAAGCAGAATGAAGATGGAGGAGGTTACATCTAACATATGTGCTGCAGCTATTAATATTAGAAAAAGAGCTAATGAGGAGATCAAATCCTTGGAGGGGCCTAGCAAGAGGACTAGACAGAGCTCAAGAAAGAAAGCTATGCAAGAGGGAGCCATGTCGGTAGCTACTACCATTCAGGATACTATTGTGAGAGGTAAAGAAGTAGTAAAAATGATTTTGGAACTGGAAGAATAGCTTGGTTCTTTTAGTTGGTCGTGTTATCTGGTCTTGTTTCCTGGTTTTTTGTAATCTTTTGACATTGGAGTAGCCAGGTCTATGTAAAACCGAAGTTATGAAAGGTGGTCTTTCCAATGGTTTTAGGTCCATATAAAACCTGTTTATGTTACTTCTTTGTAGTAGGTATTAGGTTTTTCCTGTGGTCGTAATTACTTCATCTTTCTTTCTTTGTTCAGGGTTTTGGGGTCCCTTCAAAACCTATTTTTACCTTAATCTAAAACTTTGGTAGAGTTTATACTAGTGTTAAGAGAAGTTCACAAAGGAGTATGTGGAGCTCATTCTAGTGGGGTAGTCCTATCCAAAAATCTCTTACATATTGGTTATTATTGGCCTATGATGGATGCAGATGTAGCTGAATATGTAAAGAAGTGTGACAAATGTCAATGACATGCTAATCTAATTCATGCCCCAACCCAAAATTTAAAACTGATGTTGACACCATGGCCATTTTCTACATGGGGACTTGACCTCATTAGGAAGATCAACTGCACTTCATCTAATAGCTATAAACATATCCTTATCACCACTGAGTGTTTCACTAAGTGGGTTGAAGCTATACCCCTCACTTACATGACTAAAAAGCAAATTTTCAAATTCATATTCAACCATCTCATTTTCCATTACATTATCCCCTCTAACATTATATCTGATAATGTAGGATCATTCAAGAATAAGAATGTAGACTAGCTGTGTACTAAATCTAACATCACACAATATTTTTCTATAACATATTACCCTCAAGGTAATGGCCAGGCTGAAGCATCGAATAAAACCATTGTCAATATTCTCAAAAATATTGTTAATTATGTTGGTCATGATTGGCACCTATAGATATTCCATGCCCTTTGGGAATGCCATACCAATCATCATACCCACACAGGAACCACTCCATACTCACTTGTTTATGGTACTGAAGCCATCCTTTCCATTGAGGTTGAATTGCCTTCACTATGCATCTCTTTCTATTATGTCCTATATGATCATGACTATCGAGTATCTCACCTATAAGAGCTAGACCTACTTGATGAGAAACACATAGATGCACTCAAAAATATGTAGGCATATCAAAAATGAATCTAAGGCCACTATAATTGGTGTGTTAGGTATATAACATTTGAACTTGGTGATCTTGTTCTTAAATAAAACCAAAAGAATACCATAGTTGAGAAGAAGCATAAATATAAATTCAAACCAAACTAGACAGGGCCTTTCATCAATACTAAAAATTATGGATCAAGAGCATACTGGCTTGCCACCCTAGATAGAGATGAACTTCTTGAGCCAATGAATATTATTCACCTTAAGCCAATGAATATTATTATTTATAAGGACCATTTCAATTATTCCATATTATTATTATTATTATTATTATTATTATTATTATTATTATTATTATTATTATTATTATTATTATTATTATTATTATTATTATACAAATATCATTCTTAACTATTATATTAGCCATATCTATTTTACCATTCCATTCTATCAACCTAGTGTGTTCTAAAGCCTAGCCCATTTGACCTTGCTTTTTGCCATTCATTACGTATTTTCAACATCAATGAATCTGATGAAGTTCATTAGTTGGTTTAAGTACTTTAGATATAGATCATATTTTGGAGTAGTGTGACAAATGTTTTGGTAGTTTCATCCTTCATTTGTTATTCCTTTTTTCATTGACCTTGTTACTAATTATAACTATCTTTGGGAAAATTAGTACCATTACATTGTGTCCTAGGTATAAATACCTATGGGAAAAAAAGGGGAAATATTTATTTATTAATCCTTGACATATCAAATTGCCACTTCCTATGCCACATTGTGCCTTTTTACCAACTATGCTTATTTTGTTTGAACTAATTACTACACTAGTTGAATTCCTTCATTGTAAGGTAGAACTATAGTGACTTGAGGTCCTACTCTAGGATTATGTAGGTAGTGCTCGATACTTGTTGAGGTTAGCTTAGTCACCCTCTTGCCATGCTCTCACCATTTTGAGAGTACCCTAAGCCACACTCTTTCCATTTTGTGAGCAACCTAGGCCAAGCTCTCACTATTTTGTGAGCAACCTAAGCTATTCTCTCACGATTTTTCAAGTAACCTAACTTCTAATGCTCTCATCATTTTGTTAGTAACCTATGTTTGAACACTCTCACCATTTTACGAGCAACCTAAGTTTGAATACTCTCTTCATTTTTTGAGTAACCTAAGTTTGAATGCTCTCACTATTTTGTGAGCTTGAAGCATTTAGTGTCTCATCATTCTCAATTAAGTTGAGACACTTCAAAATAATTCCAAAAACATTTATAAAATTATTACAGAAAAAAAAAAACATTAACCACTTCTTTGCCTTAAGGATTCTGGGAACCCTTACTAAGTTTCAAGAAAACCACTTGTCACTTAGTTTCCCCATCCTTTTTTGCATTTTCTCTCATGAAATTCCTATTTTACAAGACTATTCCTATTCTTCTATCACATCCATTCTATTTGTTTTCACTAGTTATCATTTTGTTTCTCATTCCCTAGGAGAACTATATTACAAAGCTTCATACAAACTAGTGTTACCATGCTAAATTTATTCCAAGCCAGGACAAGCCAAAGCCAATGGTTCCAAGGAGAGATGGAGGTATCCAATCTTCCATTGCCAAGGACTTCATGAGCACAAAGCTGAGTAAACCACTACTACAAAGGCATTTGGAGAATCCAAGGAAGGTGAAGGAATTCTTGTTATTTTTTCTTGATTTTTAGTTGTGTTTATCATTTGTTTTTGTTACTAAGTTCACCCTAGTAAATAGGCATGAAGATGTTAGCTTACTATGTTTTTTATTTGGTTTCATTCATTAACACCATACTAATCTCTTCTTCTTTGTCAAATTCCTAGTTCACATAATGGCACGCCCAGTGGGACCAAATGCATCCCACACATGAAGAAGATCATTTTTTAACTTTAAAATCTTCATTTGGATCACTAAAACTCTTGCAATTTGATTTTATAAATTTGTTTTGAGATTTTTCTTTATCATGAGTTTACACAATAATCAACGTCAGTTAATAAAACCATCATTAATTGGCATAGCCATTTTAGGTCACTATTGGTATAAATGATGTCAATTAGATAACCATCTTTAGTTAGTAAGTGTAACTATCATCAGTTACATAATCGATATCGGCCACTATATTTTTATTAAAAACACAAACCCGAGAGCTCTTTTTCTCAAGTTCATTATTTCAAACCCAAATTAGCTTAAAGGATAAAGGATATGCTAGCATTTTTATTAAAAGACCAAGCTTGAAATTTGCTAAAAACATGTTTAAATCACCTTTTGCATGCTTAAAAATAATTTAGTAATATTATTTTGGTGCTTAAAAGTAACATTTAAGGTGCTTAAATAAGTGTTTTTAGCATTAGTTTTCAAAGTTAAAACTAAGACCAAGGGGTCAAATGAACACCACCTCATTTTTTGAATTTGGGTTTAAAAATGAACTCACCTTTCCAAGATTTTTGTATTCACTTAGTTGTTTAATTTATATTTTTGTTTGGAAAAAAAGGGGGTGTTGCATGTATGCTCTTCCATTTGTCCCCTTTAGGGAACACTTGGAATCAAAAGTGTCATTCCTATTGAAAATAGCCTAGTCCAAGGCTTAGAAAGAAAGTCATCAAAATCACTCCCCAAAAACTCGTCAAAGTTTGGGTGACCTTGAAAACAACCCTAAATTCTTTCTATTTCATGCTTTATTTATTTTTATACAAACTATGCTTGAGAGGGGGACTTCATCACCTTCCACAATTTCTTTAGGGAAGCTTTGACCTGGGGTTTCACCTCCTGGCATTGACTTCATTTGGATCCTAATTGGAGTTGCACATGGGATGTAGTGGTTGTAAAAATGACTAGACCTTTTTGCAACAAACCAAGTGATACAGACCCAAAATCTATGCTTTTTTGCATTATTTGGCATGAAAGTCATTGTTCTATTGATTCCCCTAGAATGTTCAAGAACTTGTAGATCTTAGATAAAACCCCACTTACTACAAAAGTATTATTGGTGAAAGGTGCACCTCAAGGTCTATACCATAGTATTGTCATTTGAGAGAAGAGAGGGTGTAAAAACCCTACTATATAATACGCATTTACTTTTGTATGAACACTTAAAATCCTCTCAAATGATGTATATTAACAAATTCTAACAATAGCAAGTAACCTTATTAGTTTAGAATATAAGAGAAATTAATCAATTGATTTTTGTCCTAGATTAAAGTCTTTTTTGAAGTCAAAACTTGGTGTAAACAAATAATTCCAAACCAAAACACATGGTCCTCATTTTCCTTTGAACAAAAAGGTGTTAAGTTGCCCACGTGTAGTCATCAAATTTACCTTGTTCAAAGTCTATCAAAACTTGGGAGTCATATCATCCAATTTGGCATAGTTATGCTACCTAATTGAGTCTAGACCTTTGCTAAAGTTGTTTAAGTCCTTCATTTATAATCTAAATTTTAAATTGCACCTTTATAAGTTCATAATGTTGATGTGTTAAGTGGATTCACCATTTTCCCTAAACTTAAACAAACTTAGGTTCAATTTCCAAATTAGGTTGAAGGTCATTTAACACTCATGATCATTATCACCACTTGATATAATTTATCCATTTGGTGCTAAAAACTTGCACTTTGAGTCTATGCGCCACAACATTTTGAGTCAAGAAAATTAGTGTTATGCTATTAAAATTTTGGGAAACTATCTTTGCCTTGGATATTTTTTGAAAAAAACATTTAGCAACACCTTTTGGTAGTGTAGCATTGTTATGTTATCCAAAACATTTCAAATATTATTTCATAGACCCTCTTACATAGAGTTCAAATTTGTTCCTACATTTTCAGACCAATCTGAGTGTAATTTTGTGATCCTTTGTCTAGCACAGTTATATTACTCACTTTTGTATAGGTTATTTATGAAAATAAACAAGTTTCATACCATTATTTGTGAGAAAATAAACTATCTCTAAAGTGCCTTTTGTTTCATACCTTATACCTAGTTGATCAAGTTCATGTCCAAGAATCAAATGCCTAGTGTTTTTTATAAGTGTTTCAAATTTATTAGATTAAAACTTTCATCTATTTTAAAGTCTAGATTTTGATGCTATTTGGCCAAGATTCTTAGCACATGCCTTGTTTAAGCCTATATTTTGATGCCACATTTGGCCAAAAGACCTAGCAAATTTTAATTTCCTATATTAGACTGATTTGAAACACTTCAAACTTAGAGTTTGGCATTTTGATTTTTGACCTATTTACTTGCTTATTTTGTGTGAATAGTGAGGCATTAGATACTTAACACTAGCTTTTTTCCTCACAAATATTTGCATAAACATTTTTGATCCTTTTGACGAATCTAGACCAAGTTTAAACATCATCTATTTTAGACATTATCCTTTTTAGATTTTGTAGAAATCTCTTTCTATCACAAAGAATTTAGTATGGATCTGAACATGTATTTCTATACTCATAGTGGACTCATGTACATTCTAGGGATCATTAATGTGGTTGGATAGGATGAAATGGTGCAAGACCCCTATAAAGATAATATTCCTTATGAGATGGATTCTTATCCCTCTTATAATAGTCAATTAGGGGCACAAAGCGAAGATCCCTTGGATAACTATTTGGTTAACACACCAGCTTATTTAGAACAAGACCAATAAAAAACCACATGATACCTAACTACAATACCCATAGTGAATGAGCCAGTTCTTCAACAGTCATATTCTTCTAATATGGCTTCCATATATGATCCATTTTTGTTTAAGCAACATTTTTTATAGAACAAAGACAAAATTTTGGTTAGAGCCATAGAGGTAGGGGCCAAGTTTCCAACAAACTTTCCTCATGATAATTTACCAAGCCTAGTAAGAATGGCACACAACATAATTTATGATTAACAAGCTTCTTCTAGCAATCCTTTGGCTTTAGCACAAACAACATATCAGGACCCTAATCTACCTAATGGAGTAAAAAACATCATGGAAGACCACTTTAATCATATGTAGGTAGCATATCAAATCTACCTAAATCTAGCATGTCATTTAATTAGATGAACATGGTGAGCAAACCTCTTATTGACTTAGTTCCTTCAACAAGAGTTTTGATAGAGTTAACTGGTCAAGAGAATTAGAATTTAGACCCATTCGTTCAAAACACTTCGGTAGACAACTTGTTTCATGTGCCCATTATTGAAGAAGTGTGTTCTACTTCTACATAGAATAATGAGAAAAATATAGTGGGCAATGTGTAAGCAACATCTAATCCTAATAAAAATGGTACCAACACACAAACAACTAGTCAACAACATGTGTCTATAGTTATTACCATGAGTGGATCATCATACTAGGGAGTAGAATTTTCTACATCCCAACCTCAATTGGATGCTTCCTTAAGTGTACAACCTATGAGATTAGGCATTCAAACAATAGCTAATGTCATGCCTCAATGATAAAATGTGATGAATCCTACTCCTCAACAAGTAACGAGTTGTATTCCACAACAATAGGCATAATCTAGTGTACCAACACAACAAAGAACAAATACATTACCACCTCAATCAGGGGAAACTAATGTTCCACCTCGTCAGGTAATAATAAATATACCTCTTCAATCACAGACTAATATTCCAATCTAAAACCAATCAATGACTAGTCAACAGCATGTAATTATTGGTTATTGACATATGCCAAATCTTCAACTTACTTTCACTTCCACACAAAGATTTGTGCAACAAATAGGCTCCCATATTTCTCAAATACCTACTATACAACCATTGGTTCAATGTGTGCCACAGGTTCAAAGATAATTTCTTGGTCTACTAGTTCTCACTCAACAACAAGGTTTAATTAGTCAACATCATGTCCCTTTTCAACCATAGCAGGCACATTATAGTTATATCCCTCCATCCCAACCACAAAATCTGACAAGTCAAACCTTTATCACCAACCCAAACTATAATATCACACAGCCAAATGTGTAATTTCAAGTGCATCATAATCTACATATGCATATTCATGGTCCATTTCCTAACCAAACCAACATACCCCAATAGATATCTCCATCATACCCTGGTCAAAGTGTCCCACTTGTGACCTCCCAACCATCTTCCCAAACCAATATTCTCCCTCAAACTAATGTTCCTTCCAATTTTCTATCTCAAGAATTACAATAGATAAAGGATGCAATTGCTACCATTCAAGCTAGGAAACAAACTAAAATTTTTAAATTGGATGACATGTGTTCCTATCCATTCAACATGGAGTATTTTTAGATACCATTTCCTCTAGGATATGAAGCACTAAAATTTGATAAAAGGAAAGGTGACCCTAAGGCTCATTTGACTGAGCTCTTTATCACATGTTAACTAGTGGCATATAGTGACATTAGTCTTTTATTGTTGTTTCCTAAGAGCTTAGTTAGATAAGCCTTGGAGTGATTTTTAAAGTTACCCAAAACTTTAGTAATGGATTTTGATGATCTTTAAATTTTGTACAACACTTTTCCTATAATCTTGAATATGAGATTTCATTAGTGGATTTAACACAAGCAAAGCAAAAAGATGGTGAGATTTTTTCAAGTTATCTATAGTGATGGAAAGCCCTTGAAAGTTGTTTCACCCACAATTTATTAGATAAATAATTAGCCATTGTGTTTACTAAAAATTTGCATAGTGAGATAGCTTATCATTTGGAACTACAATGTGTACATACTTTCAAGGAGATCATTTATAAAAGTTTGTTGATCGAGTGAGTGATCATCAATAAAAGAGTCATAAATTTTAATTAAACTAATCATAATAAAGGTACCAATCAGGGAAGTGGCCAAAACCAACATCCAATTCAAGTGCAAGCATCGCAACCAGCACAAGCTAATAACCAAGAAAGACCAAAGCAATTTAAGTGAAATATGAATGTTAGGGGAAATGGATTAATTGAGTCATGTCATGTCCAAATGGTGAAAATGTAATCTACACCACCTTTTCAACTAAATCCTATCCAAAAACCTCTCCAACCAATGCTACAAGCACAACAACCAAGATCTACACAGCAAATACAATAGTCTATACCATTACAAACCCCTCTTCCTAGGATAACCATGCCTACACATCATGTCTTTAGTGACCTATGAGAACCTATTGAGTTTATATTTTACAAGCTTGTTGCCACTAATATGATTAGTTGGCCTATACCAAAGCATTATCTACAAGGCATTCCTTATCCTGATTGGTACCATGAAAATGAATTCTATGAATATCATTAGGTCAATGGGCATAATCTATGAAGATGTGTCTAAATCAAGAATTTAATTGAGAATATGTTAGAGAATGGGGAGATAACATTGGATAATGGTGCTTCCACTTCCAATCAAACTCTTTGGATTTATCAAAACCTCTTTCCCTAACATAACAATCAACAATAGCAGAATAATTAGCAACAACAATAATAATGGCCAATGCAACAAAAAAATCAATAGTATCAAAATCAAAGGCCAAACTAGTAGAATTATAAAAATCAATAGTAAAACCCATAATGATAGAATAATAGACAAAACCAAGGTCAAAAGGTTAACAACCAATAAACCTACCATGTAGTTGCACATGACTACAACAAGGTTGTAGGTCATATTATAGGGGTTAGTGTTAATACCATCTCCATTAATCCTATACCAAACACTAATCAACCTAGACCATTGCTAAAAAAAAACATTTAGCCAAATTACATGTATAATCCTTCTTTAAACTGGGAGTGCATACAGGTAAACCAACAAACTAGGAATTCCCCTTTTGGACCTTATATAGACAACTCATCCTTACCATGTGACCACATACAAGTGCACCAGAAACTGAGACTTTTCTTATCTAGTCCCATACCATTCCCAACATTTTTTAGAAATAATGGTCTAGTATCTAATCCTAATTGCGTAATCATAACTTAGAGGTCAAAGGTTACCATCCAAAGACCATAACCATCTACCACTTTGCCTATCATTCAGCTAACCATTCAACCTCAAAATCAACCATTCAATACTAACCAAGACAAGAAGTTTGATATTGTGGAACAATTACAGAAGATACTAGCACACATTTCTATTTTAGATTAACTATGAATGTCATTAATCCACAAGAACATTTTGAATGAGTTTTTAACCCAATCCAATATTATTAGTGACATATCCCCTAATAAATTTCAAGCTTTGTTTGGACACCTAGCTCCAGCCCAACAAGTCACATTTAACCAAAGTGATATGTCTTCCCTTAACCGATTCCATAATAACCCATTATACATATAAGTTTATATAAAGTGGAATAAAGTGAAACATGTCCTTATAAATAATGGATTAGGCCTCAACATAGTGTCTTTAAAGCTCATCAAGCCTCTTAGGTACATAATGGTAGATCTCTAAACAAAAATGATAACCATCAAATCCTATGATAATTAGGAAATATAATCATAAGGCACCATTAGTTTTCCAATTATCATTGGGCCTTTGACCCATGATACACTTTTCAATGTGCTTGATCTTGAGTTATCATACAATATGCTTCTAGGTAGGCTTTGGTTACATGATATTCATGCATTCTTATCAATGTTGCACTAATTTATCAAGTTTTCCCACTTAGGGATGGAAGTGAATATTTTAAGAGATTTACACCCATATGAACATTGTAAACATCTTGAGGCTGAATTTAAAAGTTATAATTATCAGTACGACATGAATCCAAGTTCCAAGTAGGATAAAGGATAGGCCATAATTATTGATCCTTCATCAGATAATTGCATAGATCCTAATACCTTGGATTCCCTTTCCCATATGAAATCTACTAAATCTTCTAATCATTTCACCATTTCAGATAATGGACCGAGAGAGTATGTGACCCATGATACATTTCATATTACCAATCTTCCTGAAAATCCAAAATCCTTTGGGTGACCTAAAGTCACCCCACATATGCATTGGTAATGAAAGAAAAAAGATAAGGGACCTGTCACATTTGTACCAACATCTAGCCTAGAACCCAACCATATTAAAAGGGATAAATCATGGCTATTTAATGAATACCAAGCTGATTGTTATAAAATTACAAAGTATCCTATTCCCAATAGGATCATTAATCATCATAATTGTGAAGGTAGAGGCCTCAAACTGAATCAACAAGGAATCCTCGAGCCAATTTCTATGAATAAGTACAAAAGACCTTATGGACTTGGATTTAAACCACTTGGGGGTGATCCCACATATCTTATTCAAAATCCATCACCAGTGACTAGTGATGATGATGTTGATAATGAAGTAAATTTTGATCATAACCTCACCTTGGATGACCTAGCTAAAACCAACATGTTTGATAATAATGCCATTTTTACCCTTACCTCAGTCATTCATCACAACCCATTTCCTTTATATTATCCCCAACTGATAGATTGGGATCAACAAGAATCTAATTTATCAATTAATGAGTTTTAAAATGATGATGCATTCTGTGACTTTTTAGGCCTTAAGGATAGCATTCCATTAGGAGATCAGAATTCAAGATTCTCAATTATATTAGATCCTAAATATTATTTTAGAGAGCAAGTGAACACCCTTATCTAAAACAAAATAAATAAAACATTGAGGTCCAAAAGTGAAAACCTCTTTGAGGCACTATTAGACTAGGGAAAAAATAAAGATAAAGGCAATTCTAGTGGTGAAAACTTGTTTTGAGTGCCATTAGATGGGGGTGTTCATTCTTCTTGGAATTTAGACTAGGAGACCACCAACGATGCACTTGCCTATAGATCTGAGTTTAGTTTTGTGCAATAAAAAGTATTTGATCAAATTATTCAATATTATTTGACTTTTTTTGTCACATGGATAGATCTCCCATTAGGGGACTCAAATTCATCATGCCTAGGAGATGTTTAAGAGTAAGTCCTAGTAGAGGACCCTGATATATTCCAATAGTTCTAATCTTTGCCTACTATCCTAAAAGATGGTTTGACCCTTCTCATAGAGGATACAACAGAGGTAAAAATCAATAATCCATCAAAGCCCAAATGGATAAAGTTAGGCACATCCCTCACTAAGGAGGAATGTAAAGTATTTACAGCTCTGTTGAGAGAATTTGTAGATATCTTTGCATGGGCCTATTTTGACATGCTAGGTTTGGACCCCGCCTTGGTTTTGCACCACTTTATGGTCAATCCTGATGCAAAATTAGTAAAAAAAGATACATAAGATGCATCCTCACATTATTATATTGGTAAATAAAGAGTTTGAAATTTTTTTAAAAGTAAGGTGTATCTGATCCATTGACTACTCAGAATGGATATCTAATGTTATACCTATTAGCAAAAATCCTGAAGGAATTTGAATATATACTAATTTTTGAAACATCAACAAAGCTTATCCTAAGGATGACTTTCCATTTCCTAATATTGACATAATTATTGACTCCATGGTAGGTTATGAAATGATTCCACTCATGGATGGCTTTTTAGGATACAACTAGATAAAAATATCACTAGAAGACCAACATAAAATAGTGTTCACCACTCCATAGAGAACATTTCTTATTAGGTAATGTTATTTCATCTTAAGAATTCTAGAGATACATATCAAAGGGCCATGAATGCCATATTATATGATATGATGCATGACATTCTTGAAGACTATGTCAATGACATATTAGGAAAATTTAAGACCAAGACTGACCATCTAGCAGTGCTGCATAAGATATTTGAGAGATTGCATGAGTACAAATTCAGACTCAATCAAAATAAATGTGTGTTTTATGTAGCCTTAGGCAAATTACATAGATTCATCATGTATTTTAGAGGTATTGAGGTCAATCTGGCTAAATTTTATGCTATAATTGAGATACCACCACCAACCAATTTGAATCAACTTCATAGTTTGTAGGGTAAGATCCAACCAATCTGATGCTTCATCTCTTAGTTAGTAGATACGTGTCATCCATTTAAACATATTCTAAGGAAGGGAGTTGCATTTCACTAAGATGATCAATACCAAATAGCTTTTCAACAACTCAAAGACTATCTCATTAATCCACCTATTTTATTACCTTGTATGTTAGGAAAGCCATTCTTGTTATATCTATCAACTATCGATAATACCCTGGGGGTACTCTTGGCTCAACATGATGACAAAGGAAAATAGCATGTTGTATACTACCTAAGTCATACCTTAGTCACATATAAACATAACTATGCACTTGTTGAAAATGCTTTACTGGCCATGGTCTTTGTAGCTTAGAAACTACACCATTACATGTTGAATAATAAGACCATGGTCATTTCAAAATTAGATCCACTCAAGTATTTACTATCTAAAATAGCTTTACAAGGTAGATTGGCCAAATTGATCATGCTTCTTAGTGAGTTTAACATAGAGTATGTCAATTAGAAGGTAATCAAGGGATAAGTTCTTACAAATCAACTTGTTGAAGCACCTCTTACAGACACAAATCCACTAACATTTCATTTCCTTGATGAATCCATAATGACTATCATTGACAGACCTCTTTAGGAGAATTGATGGAAGCTATATTTTGATGGTTCATTTATTTCACATGGATCAGGGGTATACCTCTTATTTATTACACCATAGGGTGATCTAATCCCTATATCATTTAGAATTAGCTTTCCTTATACAAACAACATGGCCAAGTATGAAGCACTTATTGCAATACTTTGATGGATAGTGCATTAGAACATATATCATCTCCAAGTTTATGTTGATTTTCAATTAATCATCAATCAGGTCATAGATCATTTTTAGACCAAAGATGACAAGTTAGTTCCATATAAAGCCATGGTCAACACCCTTAAACAACAAATTGCCAACATTCAATTTGAGCACATACCAAGGACTAGTAATAAAACTATAGATGTCATGGCTACTATTGGCTCTCTGATTTGACAAATAGATAAAGCTAGAGAGTATTAGTTCCTCATCAATAATTTTTTAGCACCAGATCATGAACCTTCAACCATTGTAATGATTTGTGATATTATTAGTCCTAATTTTATTTGGTAGTCAAACCTAAACAAATACCTTCATGACCAAGTTCTACAACTAACCTATCACAAAAATAAACTAAATCCTTTATTCATCTTTCCAATCATTATACTCTACTAGGATCCACCCTTTATCATCAGAGTTTTGATAGAACTTTGCTTTGTTGTTTAACTTTGGTAGAGTCTACACTAACATTAAGAGAAGTTCATGAAGGAGTATGTGGAGCTCATTCTATTAGGGTAGTCCTATCCAAAAAACTCTTATGTACTAGTTATTATTGGCTTATGATGGACATATATGTAGCTACATATGTAAAGAAGTGTGACAAATGTCAATGGCATGCTAATCTGAGTCATGCCCCAACCCAGACTTTGAAATAAATGTTGATACCATGGCCATTTGCTACATGGGGACTTGACCTCATTGAAAAGATCAACCCCACTTCATCTGATGGCCATAAACATATATTTATCACTAATGAGTATTTCACTAAGTGGGTTGAAGTTATACCCCTCACTTACATGATTGGAAAGCAAATTTCCAAATTCATCTTTAACAATCTCATTTGCTACTATGGTATCCCCTTTGACATCATATCTGATAATGGAAGACCATTTAAGATCAAGGATGTAGACCAGTTATGTATCAAATATAACATCACACAAAAAAATTCTACAACATATTACCCTCAAGGTAATGGCCAGGCTAAAGTATCAAATAAAACCATTATCAATATTCTCAAAAAGATTGTCAATGATGTTGATCATGATTAACACTTACAGATATTCCCTACCCTTTGGGTATATTATACTAAACATCATACCCCTATAGGAGCTACTCCATACTCACTTGTTTATGGTATTGATGTCATCCTTCTCATTGAGGTTGAATTACCTTCACTACACATCTCTTTCAAGCATGTCTTGGATGATTATGACTATCGAGTAGCTCACCTGCAAGAGCTAGAACTACTTGATGAGAAACACACAACTACACTAAAAAAATCTTCAAGAATATTAGAATCGACTCAAAGGCCACTATAATCAGTGTGTTAAGTATATAATATTTGAACTTGGTGATCTTGTTCTTTAAAAAAACAAAAAAAATACCATGGTTAAGAAGAAGCATAAAGGTAAATTCAAACCAAACTGGATAAGACCTTTCATTATTATTGTCAACCTGGAGCTGCACCCTGGTTCGAGGATGTGCATGAAATGGCTAGTCCTCTATCTAGCTAAAACAATGGGATCTTCTCATGAGGGTGGGTGCCTCAATAGTGAGAACCTCTAGAGAAGGTTGGTTCCTGTATGATGTATCAATGAAGATTCCTACTCTACGTTGCTGACTACCATGGAAAAGGGAGAAAGAAAACTAAAAGGGGAAATCCTACCTAAAAGGGGGTGATACACCAGAATTATGATCCTACTCAGCTTGGAACCTTGAACACTGAGCAAACAAGAGAGAAGGAAGACATGGGACTTTAACTTAATCACTTGTGCATAAGTATTTCATGTAGAGGTTTGGTCTAATGACTAAAACCTGAGGGAAATGGTGGAGAGAGGTCTAATAAAAGACACTTTGCAGCTGCCTACATCACTTACAGTCTCAGAAAAAGACAATAAAGAACACTTTAACATGACCTACACAAGGACAATATAGCCACTAGGTACGAACAAAATTTGGCAAGGGAGAAAAACTCTACCACTTATGTAAATTGCTGAAGAAATATACACTATGCCATGCTTGAAATCTGAAAGTATAGTCCTTCTTATTGATTAAAGAGGTCACACAACTCTTAATGGTAGAGTCCGGTCTAACCAAGAGAGATTGGATGATTTTTTATCAAGGCTAAAATCCATTATATATCAAATTACAAGAGGCCAAAGATAGGCGTATAAACTTGAAGAGAAAGATTTACTTTTGTTAACTCCAAGCTTTACTTGGACTTAAAATAAAATATATTTTTCTTTTTTCCTTGCATGAAGCCTATTCATTTGATGAAGTGCACCCATCCTTGTTATGAACCGTCCACCTCTTCTTTGCATGTAAATCTTCCAGTGGATGCAGCATTTGATCAGTTAGTCAATTCTAAATATGGACTAGTAAACTCCTTGTTAGAACTCAGATCTCCTATTGAAGCTGGATTTAGTCCTTTAGATGCATGCGCTAAATGAAGATAAACAGGTATTTAAATTCAACTAAAACTTTGACCATTTATTTAAAAATAGCTCTGATGTTTGAAATTTATATCTAACGTTCAAAAATAGCTCCAACGTTTGCATGTATTTCTTCTAATTTTGATCGTGTCTATTTCTGGCAGGATTTCATATTTAATTCTTTCTCAGACTATCTTTTTTTTGTTCCTTTTGCACAGTCGGCTTCCATTTATTTCATATTTTTTGTTATCTTTTAAATCTCAACGGTCACTTCCTGTAGGAAAAAATTGATGGCCTACAGGACATCACCAAAAACTATCATATTCTTTCAAAAATATTTTTGCAGGTTTATGCCTCTATTTTCTCTATCAGCCCTTTTGTATTGGTCGCTGGCAGTCATATTCTTGCAGCTTTATATCTTGTGGGCTTTTGTTGGTGATTTGGTTAAGCTTCCAAATTCCTTCAGACTTTTGTCTGAAGGAATTCCTTCAGACAAAAATTCTAAAGGATTCCAATCCATGGTTTTGCCTTGCCTTTTGTTTTCCATCGGCTTTGTCTTTAGTTTTGTCTTCAAACTTTGTATACTTCCCTTTCCAAATTCCTTCAAACTTTTTTTTGAAGGAGTTCCTTCAGACAAAAAGTTTGAAGGATTATTTCCATTGCCTTTGCTCTTTAATGTGCCTTTCAACAGCCAAGTGTCCTCTGGTAGGTAGTCTATGTGTCTTCCAACAGGTAGTCTATGTGTCCTCCAGTAGGTAGTCTACGTGTCCTCCAGCAGGTAGTCTACATGTCCTCCAATAGGAAGTTGTCCTCTCGACAGTCCCTTTGGAAAAATTGGAAGGCACCCAGACTTTTTACAACAGCTTGTGATTTTGGTCTTCCACCTACCCAAAGGGTAGGTGCCCTTCAGGCCTTTTGTAAGTGTCCCTTCCAAAGGGTACCCTACCCTTCAAAAGTCTTGAAACTTTCCCTTTTCCTTATCTTTTGAAATTTTTCCAAACTTATTCTAAGTGTTTTACAAACCTGAGTAAGTCTGTATATTTTCCCTGAGTGAGTGCGTAGAAAATTGACTACTCGAGTGAGAGTCTATAGAACTGCCTATTTGAGTGCATAGAAAATTGACTGCCTGAGTTAGTAGAAATTTTGGTTTAGTCCATAGAAATTTTTGATTGAGTCCTTAGAATCAACAAAGGAAAACAATGAATTCTTCCATCCTTGGCTAGAGATGAGAACTTTCCAAATAGCAAGAAAAAATTTGACTCATGGAAGATTTGTCAACATTCTGGCGACTCAGCTGGGAAGCATGCCTGCTATGCTTGAGAACCCAAGCCATGTATAGACTTTATTTTAATTTCTTGATGGTGAATCTAATTTTGGATTAAAAAAATTTGTTGTGAACCTAGATCTTGAGAGATGATTGGTGAGGTAATGATGGGACTATAGGAAGGTCTAGTCTCATAAATAGCCACTTGAATAGGCTCTTGAATAGGCTTTTGATTAGGCTCTTGAATCCAATGAGGAAGATCCCTTGGCACACACTAGGCATGGTTAAGAGCTTCATAAGAATAAGAAGCACCATAGCCTTTTGTAGACAATTCTTTTAACTTGATTCTCTGCCTTTCCCAAGCCTCCACCTTTTCTAATGCGAGAATACATAGTCCATTTATGTCTTCTAGATCATTAGACACGTTTCAAAGTAGACTATTTATTTCCTCATACTAAGAGTTAGAACAAACCCTTCTTGCATATGCCAGTATTCTAAGCTCTATTTCATTCATTTTTTATTGAAGGCGATACTGCTCATATATAACATCATAGCCATATGGGGAAGATGAAATCTAGTCCTAAGACTAATATGAACTAGTAAGAAGGTAAGAGTCATGTTCTTGATAATAAGGATCATGAGAAACTTGATAAGGCTCAACATAGCTTTGATAATAACCTTGATAAGGCTGATTAGGCTCATAGATATCCTGACCAGGCTCGTATGATCCATCATTGGGCTAATAAGGAAATATACCATAGGAATTCTCTCCATACATAGCCATCAAAATTCATTTGCAATAATAAAAATAGACTTACATGGAAGTTGCCCTGAATTGTTAAAAACAACTACTTGAGCTTGGAGTCACTGAATACCTCTTGAAGAACACTACTTTAACTATGATTTTATAAAAACTAGGAAAAATGGGTCCCATCGAGCGTGCCAAAAACTGTTGTCAACTTAGACCTACACCTGATTCAAGGACGTGCATGAAACAACCAGTCCTCTATTTGGCTAAAACAATGGGATCTTCTCATGAGGGTGGGTACCTCAATAGTGAGAAGAACCTCCAGAGAAGGCTGGTTCCTGTATGATGTATCAATGAATATTCCTACTCTACATTGCTGACTACCATGGAAAAGGGAGAAAGAAGAATAAAAGGGGAAATCCTACCTAAAAGGGGGAGATACACCAAAATTATGATCCTACTCAGCTTGGAACCTTGAACACTGAGTGAACAAGAGAGAAGGAAGACCTAGGACTTCAACTTAATCACTTGTGCATAGGTATTTCATGTAGAGGTTTGGTCCAATGACTAAAACCTAAGGGAAATGGTGGAGAGAGGTCTGATAAAAGACACTTTGTAGCTGCCTACATCCACTTACAGTCTCAGCAAAAAATAATAAAGAACACTTTAACATGACCTGCACAAGGACAATATAGCAACTAGGTACGAACAAAATTTGGGAAGGGAGAAAAACTCTACCACTTATGCAAATTTCTAAAGAAATATACACTATGCCACGCTTGAAATCTGAAAGTATAGTCCTTATTGATCGAAGAGGTTACACAACTCTTAATGGCAGAGTCTAGTCTAACCAAGAGAGATTGGATGATTTTTAATCAAGGCTAAAAACCATTATATAACAAATTACAAGAGGCTAAAGATAGGCGTATAAACTTGAAGAGAAAGATTTACTTTTGTTAACTCCAAGCTTTACTTGGCCTTAAAATAAAATATATTTTTCTTTTGTCCTTGTATGAAGCCTATTCATTTGATGAAGCGCACCCATCCTTGTTATGAACTATCCACCTCTTCTTTGCATGTAAATATTCTATTGGATGTGGTGTTTGATCAATTAGTCAACTCTAAATATGGACTAGTCAACTCCTTGTTAGATTTCGAAACTCTTGTTGAAGCCAGATTTAGTCCTTCAGATGCATGCACTAAATGAAGATAAACAAGTCTTTAATGATCAGTCAACTAAAACTTTGACCATTTATTCTAAAATAGCTCTGATGTTTGAAAATAGATTTAATGTTTGAAAATAGCTCCAACGTTTGTATGTATTTCTTCTAATTTTGATCATATCTATTTCTGACAGGATTTCATATTTAATTATTCATCGGACTATCTTTTTTCTGTTCCTTTTGCACAGTCAGCTTCCATTTATTTCAGATTTTTTGTTACCTTTTAAATCTCAACTGTCACTTCTTGTAGGAAAAAATTGACGGCCTACAAGACGTCACCAGAAACTGTCATATTCTTTTGAAAATATTTATGTGGGTTTATGCCTTTATTTTCTCTATAGGCCCTTTTGTATTGGTCGTTGGCAGTCATATTCTTGTGGCTTTATATCTTACAGCCTTTTATTGGTGATCTGGCTAAGCTTTTGAATTCCTTCAGACTTTTATCTAAAGGAATTCCTTTGAACAAAAAGTCTAAAGGATTCCAATCCATGGTTTTGCCTTGCCTTTTATTTTCCATTAGCTTTGTCTTTGGTTTTGTTTTCAGACTTTGTATACTACCCTTTCTAAATTCCTTCAGACTTTTTGTTTGAAGGAATTCCTTTGAACAAAAAGTCTAAAGGATTATTTCCATTGCCTTTGCTCTTTAATGTTCCTTTCAACAACCAAGAGTCCTTCGGTAGGTAGTTTACGTGTCCTCCAGTAGGCAGTCTACGTGTCCTCCAGCAGGCAGTCTACGTGTCCTCCAATAGGCAGTTGTCCTCTCGGTAGTCCCTTCATGAAAATTGGAAGGCACCCAGACTTTTTGCAATAGCCTATGATTTTGGTCTTCCACCTACCCGACGGGTAGGTGACCTTCAAGCCTTTTGTAAGTGTCCCTTTTGAAGGGTACCCTGCCCTTCAAAAGTATTGAAACTGTCCCTTTTCCTTGTCTTTCACAAATTTTCCAAACTTCTTCTAAGTGCTTTACAAACCTGAGTAAGTCCATAGATTTTCCCTAAGTGAGTGTGTAGAAAATTGACTGCTCTAGTTAGAGTCCATAGAACTGCCTGTCTGAGTGCGTAGAAAATTGACTGCCTGAGTCAGTAGAAATTTTGATTTAGTCTATAGAAATTGCTGATTGAGCCTTTATAATTAGCGAAGGAAAACAATGAATTCTTCCATCCTTGGCTAGAGACGATAACTTTCCAAATAGCAAGAGAAAATCTGACTCGTGGAAGATTTGTCAACAATTATTACTTTAGATTATGGATTAGGAGCATAATGGCTTACCACCCTAGATGGAGATGTACTTCTTGAGCCAATTAATATTATTCACCTTAAGCGGTACTATGCTTGAGCGTTAAAGTTTATTATCTATAAGGACCATTTTAGTTAAGCTATTTTATCACTATTATTCTTTGTAAAAATATCATTCTTAACCATTCTATTAGTTGTCTCCATTTTTCCATTCCATTATATCAACCCAATGTGTTTTAAATCCTAGCCCATTTGACCTTGGTCTTTTCCATTCATTACGCATTTTTAGCTTCAAGGAATCTGATTAGTTTCATCAGTTGGATTAAGTACTTTAGATAGAGATTGTATTTTTCAGCAGTGTGACAAAAGTTTTAGTAATTACATCCTTTATTTGTTATTCCTTTCTTATCATTGATCTTGCTACTAATTATAACGACCTTTGAGCAAATTAGTACCATTACATTGTGTCCTAGTTATAACTGCCTATGCGAAAACTAGGGGCAACATTTGTTTATTAAGCCTTGACATACCAACTTGCCACTTCCTATGCCACACTATGCATTTTTATTAGTTGTGCCTATTTTGTTTAAACTAAATGCTACACTAGTTGAATTCCTCTATTGTAAGGTATAACTATAGTGACTTGAGGTCCTACTCTAGGATGATGTAGGTATCACTTGATACTTGTTTATGTTAGCTCAGTCACCCCTTTCCATGCTCTTATCATTTTATGAGCAACCTAAGACATTCTCTAACCATTTTTTTAGTAACCTAAGCCATGATCTCATTGTTTTGTGAGCAACTTAAGCCACACTCTCACCATTTTGTGAACAACCTAAATTTAAACACTCTCACCATTTTGTGAGCAACCTAAGTTTGAATGCTCTCACCATTTTGTGAGAAACCTAAGTTTGAATGCTCTCTCCATTTTGTGAGTAACCTAAGTTTGAAATCTCTCACCATTTTATGAGCTTGAAGAATTTAGTGTCTCATCATTCTCGATTGAGTTGAGACACTCCAAAATAATTCCAAAAACATTTATAAAATCATTATAAAAAACCAAAAACATTAACCACTTCTTTGCCTTAAGGATTTTGGGAACCCTTACTAAGTTTCAAACAAACCACTTGTTACTTAGTTTTCCCATCCTTTTTGTCCTTTTATCTCACACACTTTTTATTTTTCAAGACTATTCTTATTCTTCTATCGCATCCACTATTTTTTTCACTAGTTATCATTTTTCTTCCCATTCCTTGGGAGAACTACATTTGTCCTGAAGTTTTTGTTTGGTATTACATCCATGGAACTATGTAGGTAGCATCCAATTGCCTAGTGCATATGGAGATGGCTCAGCCACCCCTTCCTTTTCTTCAATTCTCCCATTTTGTTTATTTGTTAAGTTGTCACCTATTTTTTAGGGCCAATATTTGTATGGTTTTTATTGAGTATTTCTTTATTTATTTCTTTGTTTTTAATTTATGTGCCTATTTGTTTTCTTTCAACATTTTTATCTTGATTTAATTTTTGTGTGTTCATTGAGTGATTCCTTGCCCACACTTATACTCTAATCCATCCATATTCATATTTTTACATTGTCATCATAGTTTATATCATTGGTGCATTGTTTTCTATTTGATTATTAGATTTTGGGAGTTAATTCTTATGCATATTTTGGCCAAGTACTCATGTTATTATACCATGATGCCTACTGACACATGCTACAACAAACCTCAATTTCAAAAAGTCTATTCAGTAATGGTAGCATCAACATCTATTCGACATCGACATCCTGATTCCATCCTAATCATATCAAAAATAGAGTAATTAACCATGAAATAATTTAAAATTTTATTAGTTTAGATGAGTATCTCCATACTAGTAGGTTGTTCCAATTCATCATTACCCTCTATGTCAAGTTATCATACAGTTAATTTATCATCATTATAGTTGTAGGCATACAAGACCTTTTCATTCTTTGAGAAGACATTACTATGCTTATAACTTGCAACACCTTCCCAAATAGGGGCAAATTGTAGACACCTAAATCTAGCCATTGATAATCTCCAATCAGGGTTTTGACCAATTTCCACCTAAAGCACATAATTTGGCCTAAAAACACTAAAACACATTAAAAGCTTTGAACCTGATATATTCAAGTACTAATTTTGATTAGGGTTTCCCTAAATGGGGTAATGAAATTTATGGGCCAGCTAAATTTGATCAGATCATTTATAGTCAAAATGCTAATTTTGCACCTAGGTGCTCTAGATTGATCTTTCATATCAAATCTCTTTCACAAGACATGTACCTTTGTTAATTTTTTGTGATAACATCCTAAATGGGATAATGGATCCAACAAATCTAACATTGACTTCCAATTCCAATCCAATTAAAATTTTGGACAAATAATAAGGCATTCTAATCAATTTGAGTAATTTGTGCGTCAAGTGCTTAATCATGCTTAAGAACTAACTAAACCAAATTAGAGCCTAATCAAGAATTCCATGGAAACTTGTTGAATACTTTGTTTTGGAAATGAATATTGAATATTTGCATCATCAAGTGACCTCATTTCTTAGGAAGACATCCCTAGGCCATAAATGCTATAAATATGAGGATTCATGCCTCCCATGCCTCATTAAAGCCCTCCCATTCCTCATTAAACCCCTCCATGCCTCTTAATTGCTCATATATCACAAATATTAATGAACCTATTTATCAATTTTAATTTCATAATTAGATTAATCTTTAGCCACACATCTCAATCTTGAGATGGATGGTTTAGGTTGATTCTAGACATTTGCAAAAATATATAAATAAGAGGCCTTACCACATGAATTTTACCACATGATTATGTAAAGTTATAATTAAAAATTGATTACAAATCTTCATACAAACTAGTGTTATCATGCCAAATTTATTCCAATCCAAGACAAACTAAAGCCAAAGGTGCCAAGGAGAAATAGAGGTAGCCAAGCTTCCATTTCTAAGGACTTTATGAGCACAAAGCTAAGCAAGCCACTAATACAAAGGCATTTGGATCATTCAAGGAAGGTAAAGGAATTCTTGTTGTTTTTCCTTACTTTTTAGTTGTGTTTGTCATTTTTTTGGGTTACTAAGCTCACCCTAGTAATTAGGCATGAAGATGTTAGCTTAGTGTTTTTTTATTTGGTTTCATTCACTAACACCATACTAATCTCCTCTTCTTATTCAAATTCCTAGTTCACATTGGAAAAAAATCTAATTCAATTTACAAACCCTTGAAAATACTTAAGATCCAATATGATCATTCATGAAGTATACAAATCATTCATAGAAATGAGCAATGAACATAATGTAAGATCACATACACAACACAAGATATACATTGGAAACTCTCTTGGGGAATAAAACCCACTCTCAATCCTACAAACACATGGAATACTATCAGATAATATGATCATAAACAAGATACCGATCAAGTCCTTCTAATTAGGAACCTTGGTTAAGTCCTTCTAACCTTAGGACTTTAGTGAAATTGCAGTTCCACAAGGGTCACCTATCACTAAGATGATCAAGTCCTCCTGACCACCTATTAAGTCATGTCTTTCTAACCTACAACCTTGATCAAATATATTTGACCAAAGGTCTTTAGTGAAACCCTATTTTAGAAGGAGAAACTACCCCTAAGGAAGATCAAGTCCTTTAGACCCTCCTTGAAAAGAGAACTTCCACCTTAGAACCAATGTCTTTACATCTCTAGATATCACTCTTCTTACCTTTTAGCAAAAACTCTATCACCCAACACACCATGTTGGCCAAATCACATTACATACTTGAACCAACATATAAAGATCAATTAGGACACATTACATATCCCAACTACCCCACTATTTAACTCTACACACTCAATGTATCCTTCATAGCAAAATCTCTGTCATAGTTTTAAAAACATGACCAAAAGGTTATATACATAGTACGTACATTGATGTACCTCTCAGATCAACTACCATGCTCATATAGACATCAATAATTATTCGCTCATTCTCAAAACATCCAAAACATCCTTTTGGATCAATCTGGACCCCTTCACTCATGCTCAACTTGGAAGAGCACTATTCTGACCTAAAAAACATGATGTATAATTCATACATATAGTACTTAATCTGATCTACTTCTCAACCCATCCATTGGGTACACTTGACCTCCTTACTTCTTTTCTTTAATGCTCACACCATACCCAAGTCTTACAAGTCTAGAAATCACCACCTTTGATTTCATTATTTATAGATAAATCATGATAACCACCATCTTAGTCAACCATTTGGCATACCATAACCTTTAATGCAACTCTCACATGAAGACATAACTCAAAATAATCTTCATAGGTTAGGCATAGCATCTATGGGTCACCCTTAAGTAGCTACACCTTTTAATAAGGCCTTTGTAGCTCTTATAGGTCTCATGAAGACCTATTCACCCATTAACAACATCATCAAACAAAATAAATACATAGGATAACTTCCAAATGCATGGGTCCACTCTTTATGTCCCCTTTGACATCCTCAAATGATCACAATCACCTTTGCTCACCTATACATATCTTTAATCAACTCAAATAGAGACCTTATACATAGTAACACCATTATTGAACATATAATCAACTTCTTAAGCATCGTTCATACTCAAGATAGATTGACTACACCTCTAAAATCCTTACATATCATCCTCATGAAGTCTACAATGCACCCCAAAAGCTAATTCACCATGAAACATCAAAACAAGCTCAACAATCCTTCTCCGGTCATTTCCAGAAAAAGCACGAACACAGAGTCAACTTTGAAAATTAATATATTTGACTATACACACTTCCAAATCTTTAAACTAGGTTTATTAGATGCACCATGAAGTATTCTTCATCTTTGGTTTTTATATCAATAAATAATTAGACTTATATCAAAAGATATAGACAAACTACAGATCTCTAATTTTTACTTGTGTTAAATTCAAATATTTAAATTAAATCAATCACAGTTAACCTTCAAACACAATGCTCTGATCTCATGCCCTCTCAGCTCAGATCGAATATGTACCATTGATCTTTTATGATCTTTAATTCATAAGCACCAATTCTCAAATAATAAATCTTAGTCACATTGACCTCATCTCATTCAATCTTATAATGTTGACTCCACGCACTCTATCAATCTCTAGAGATTAACCAGGTCTTCAACTATCAATGCTCATCATTTGATCAAATTGTAAGAACATCTGCTCACCATTGGATCCTTTTCCTATACCTTTACTTAGTCATTAAACATCATTCACCTATCCTTATCTCACTACTTCTTGACTTCTTGGAGTAATGTGCACCATTGATATTTATTGAGCTTTATTTCTTTCAAAAATGGCTATGGGAACCTTGCTTATTTACTTGAGTAGTCATTTTTGAATATTAATAAGTTCTTATGTGCTTAGATGCATGATCTCAAATTTGGATTAGATGATCTCCTCACATAGGAAAATCCAACCATATAAAAAAAAATCATATAACCCTCACATGTGAAAAATATAATTCCATTAAAATGCCTTCTCAAAATATTCTATCATAGAGCCAATTATGTCAAAACCTACCTGAGAGGCCAACTTTAAGCATGCATAACTTTTTCCTCACTTTAGCACATGATCTAAATTTTAGCATAAAACAACTAAGATCAAAAATAAATAAATACATATTATTATTTTCTCTTGATGCCTTCACATGTGCAAGATATAACACCATAAAAATTCTCACTCAATTTTTCTTGACATATTATAAAATTGGTTAAGTATGGGAAAAAATAGTCAAACTACCTGGGAGCCTAACTTTACACATCCATATATTTTGATGATCTTCATCACATGATCTAAAATATAGTACATATAATCTAGGAAAAAAACAAATAAACCCATATGATCACATTCCCCTAAAACATCCACACGTCGGAGATATTCCATCATCAAGTTACTTACTAGGCTCTTTATGGCCACATTGCAAATTTGTCTAAGTATGGGAAAATAATGAATTTTGACTAAGAATCCAATTTTGTACCCTCATATATTTGACCAAACTTTGATGTATGACCTAATATTTAGTGTATAGTAACTAGTTAAAAATTTAATCATAACCATATGACCAACTCTTCCTGACTCATCCACATGTGACAATGGTGACATCAACAAACTACCTACTCAATTTTTCTACCATTAGACCCAAAGTGTCTAGATGAAAACAATGGAATATCATATTAATTCCACTTATGCACACAAGATCCAAAAGCATAGATAACATCTTCTGTACATATTTCACATGATCCAATCAACATACTCATCCCTGAACATCTTTAAGCAAGTCAAAACAAAAAAATAATCAAGCGAACTACAAACACACTAGGATAAACACATTTTGCACTTTGTCACTGTTACTTAGGATATCAAATAACTTCATACACTCAATAGGAAACCTATATGAAATCACTGTGACATCACTGAAAATACTCTAAAAATATCCTCCTCTGTTATTGATGTCAACAAACATCATATATTTCAATATAGATCTCACCTTCTCTCTCTTCAAGCACTCCTACAATAGGAACATTCTCCCCCTTTGACATAATGAAAAATTGGTCACTAACTGATCCTAAGGACTTGAAAATAATATCAATTTGGAAAGGAAAATATTAGAAAGATGATATAAACTCCCCCTTACCTTGAGCCAACCTCCTCTTTCCTTGACAACTTCCTTTTGCTCCATGCCAACACTCTTCTTCAACCAAGAACAAAAAATAATGAATAAAGAACATATAAAAACAAATATAATCTAATATAAATTACCAAGAAACATATGAGAGGTGATCCCCCTAATATTTTTGATCCATTTCACCACTTGAGCATCTTCATATCTCCTTACACCATGAAGAACCACCATGTAGGCTTACTAGCCTTCTTTCTCAAGACACTTCCATGACCACCACCAAAGCATCATACCACTCATAAATTAGGAATCATGTTTTAAAACAACTTGATAACTCACCTTGAAACATTCATTCTTTTCTATTTTAGATAAATTGAACAAAAGCACTCTTCTGCTTACTAGGCCTATCTAGTCCTCTTGTAGCCCTACCTAAATATTATGGATCCCATAACTCTTAGTAGACACACATTCTAGACATAAAAATTCATATCTATATCACTCTCATATTCCCCCTTAATCAAAAAAAATTTAATCACCAGGCTCATCCTCTGAAACATAGTTTTTTCACAAACCTACTTGTCAATTAGCCCTCCATATTGACAAAAACATGAATAATTTTATAATCACAAACCTTCAATTATATTTGAAGATATATTTGACCACCCATTTTTCCCTTTCAACATATTACAAAACCTTAGATCTCAAATCATAATGTATACCACTTTTCTATCATAGCCTAAAACCCTAAAATTTCAAAAATAAACAGGGTCAACAAACCTCTTTCAAGTTAATGTAAACCTCTAAAACATCTTACACACCTAGAGACACCCATCACATAGTTTTGGACCAAAATTTTAGCTTCCTCACCATTGGGAACATAGACTTACTATAACCCATTTTAGGCCTACTTGCCCTTAAGCCAAAAACTAAGAAAATTGAGAGTACTCAAAAATATTCAATTTGGATTCAATCATACCATTAGACCAAAAAATACCTAAATCACATCATAAATAAGTGCATAAATAATTTCAAGCACCAAACACTTCTTAACAATCCATCAATCTCATTAAGCCACCTAGAACCACCCATTTTGACCCTGTACTATAGCTCCTTCATAGATCTCTAAAACAAACACATGAACTTGTTGCTCCCTCTTATCAAAATATCTTATATTAATTGGCATTATCATCTTGAGCACACAAACTTACTTCTCCACACTTTCTTTCTCAGATTGAACTACTCAGTCCTTTGATCCCAGGACCTGACTAAATACAAAGCTCCCCCTAACTTCATGCTTTATCAGGAACATAACATATTCAAAAAGTCTTCAAAAAACTATCCAGTCATAGTCAATACTCATATAGAGACACCTCATATTCAAAACACTATGAACTTCCATGGTATACACAACTATTCAAAAAGCCTTTAATAGGCTTAGCAAGATCTAGAACAAAAGTCTTGAAGAAAGGCCTTCAACTTATAGGCTCACCTAGCATATACCACAAACTAATATGAAAATAGATATTTAAAACTCACCTTTATACCAAAGCATCCAAAACATGATCAATAAGCCAACTCCTTCTCAATATAGGACCATTGAGATTCTTCATAGGCTTATTTTCTCCAACAAAAGATGTATAAAATAATGCAAAAACATACCTTGTTTACATACCATCTCTATCAGATAATATTTAATAGCCACCAAACTTCCTCTAATTAACACGTCTCCTTGAAACCTAGATAAAGACAGCCCTTTGACATAGTGAGACTAAAAGTCCCAAAACTCAAGATACTCCCATATCTCCATATATTTCTCATCTGACTTGCAATCCTATTTGACTTTAACTAAATCCTTGACTTCATTTTTTCTTCAAATTTGTCAATAAATGTTCTCAATAAAAACTCTTGATTGTCCTTCATCTCTGATTATTTTTCCACCTTATAAAATAAGCCATCAATACTCTTGAATTCAATAGGGTTAGTCTTATTAGTATTTAATACCTTAGGTATCCATACCATAGTTTGAATCTTCTTATCTTCTAAAGCCATCTTACCTACTCGATCCTTGAGCTTATCCTGATTTGCAACATAGCCTTCTAGAGTAACTTTCTTATCAACCTTATGATTAGAAGAATTGGAAATGATTAACTTTTTTTTCCACACCTAATTTTATCCTTTCTCAAACCTTATAGTATCTCTATATCCTTTGACATACCTCGAAGACCTCTTAACACTATTTGGATAAAATCTATCAGTATGTCCACTCTTATGATAGTTGAAACAAATTACATATTTCATACCTTTTGACATATTTGAATTGTGATTGATATTTAGCCAAAAAATCCTCTTATCATATCCCCATGACTTTCCATACTTGAATGGCTTCATTCTACAATCCTTAGCTCTATGAACATACTTATTACATGCATAAAAATGACCGTGAAATAAACTAGCATACCTTAAAGCATTTGGTTGTCTAACAGACATTATTTTATTGATCTTGACTTGATCTGACTTATTTTGATCTTCTTCAAGCTTCCTTATCTTGACAATAAATTTCTCATTCTCATCCATCAAATAAACTAACATGGTTTCCAATTGAAATCTCCCATCTTCTTTAGTTCTTATACTTTAAATTGTAGCCATTAACTAACCTCTAAGAACTTGGATAGTCTTCTTATCACTATTAGCTTCTTTATCCATGTCATCCTTTATTTTATAGTTATGACAAACTTCTATATCAAACATGATGTTTTTTTGGAATATAAACTTTTTCTTGACATATACTAGCTAAACCTTGAGATCATTGATAACAATCTCATCTTATTTGGTATCTTTATTCAAATTACATACTTGTTCTTTAAGTGCCTTGATCATATCCTTCCACTATTTATTTTCTTTACTCAACTACTTATCCATCTGTACCTACTTAGGATCACCTTCAATTTATTAGGCTTCCTCCAAAATACCCAATTTGATACCAATTTTTAGAGGTAAAATCCATTAAGAGGGGGGTGAATCAATGGTGGAAAACAATCCAATTTAATTTCCAACCCCTTGAAAATACTTAAGCATTCAATACAATCATTCATGAAACATACAAATCATTCATAATATTGAGAAATAAACATAATTTAAGATCACATACACAACATAAGATCTATGTGGGAAACCCTCTTGGGGAATAAAACCCACTCTAAAGCCTACAAAAAAATGGACTACTATCCTATAATATGATAAAAAAAAATAACATACTAATAAGTCCTTCTGATCAAGAACCTTGGTCAAGTCCTTATAACATAAGACTTTAATGATATAGCAGTTCCATAAGGAGAACCTACCCCTAAGATGATCAAGTCCTTCTAACCACCTATTTAGTCAAGTCCTTTTGACCCACAACCTTGATCAAATCCTTTTGACCAAAGGTCTTTAGTGAAACCCTATTTCACAAGGAACAACTACTCCTAAGGAAGATCAAGTCATTTAGACCCTCTTTGAAAAGAACACTTCCACCTTAGAACTAATGTCTTCAACACCTACTGATGGACCTCTATATATCACACTTTTCACCTTTCAACAACTTTATCACCCAATGCACCTTATTGGCCAAACCACATTACATACTTAAACCAAAATACAAAGATCAATTAGGACAAATTACATATCCCAACTACCTCACTCTTCAACTCTGCACACTTAATGCATCCTTCATAGCAACAAATTTGTCATAGTTTCAAAAACATGACTAAAACTTCATACACATATTACACACACTAATCTACCTCTTAGATCAACCACCAAGCTCATATAGACATCCATAATTCTTTGATCATTCTCAAAACATCCAAAACATCCTTTTGGATCACTCTAGACCCCTTCACTCATGCTCAACCTGCAAGAGCACTATTATAACCTCATAAACATGACCTACATGTCATACATATAGTCGTTAATCTAATCTAATTTTATACCTATTCATTGGGCACACTCAATCTCCTTACTTCTTTACTTTTATGCTCACACCATACCCAAGTCTTACAAGTCTAGAAACCACCACCTTTGATTTAACTATTTATAGAGAAATCATGATAACCATCATCTTGGTCAACCATTTAGAAAACCTTAACCATTAAGGAAAATATCACATAAAGATAGATCAAAACAATATTCATAGGTTGATCATAGCATCTAAGGGTCACCCTTAAGCATCTAATTTTTTTAATAAGGCCTTGGTAGCTCTTATAGGTCTTATGGAGACCTATACACACTTTAATCACATCATCAAACACAATAAAAACATAAGACCACTTTCAAAAGCATGGTTCCACTCCTTATATCCCCTTTGACATCCTCAAATGATCACATTCACCTTTTCTCACTTTTGTGTATCCTTAATCAACTCAACTAGAGACATTATACACTAAAACACCATTACTAAACATACAATCAACTTTTTGAGAATTTTTCATACTCAAGATAGATTGATCACACCTCTAAAATCTTTATAGAGCATTCTCATGGAGTCTATAACATTCCCCAAAATCCAATTCACCATGAAAAATCAAAACAACATCAAAACAAGATCAACAATCCTTCTCGAGTCATTTGCAGAATAAACATGAACACATAGTCAACTTTGAACATTAATATATTTTACTCTAGACACTTCTAGATCTTTAAATTAGGTTCATTAGATGTGCCATGGATTCCTCTTCATCTTTGATTTTTATATCAATAGAAAATTTGACTTCTATAAAAAGATATGGATAAAATATAGAGCTCTAGTTTTTCCATGTGTTAAATTCAAATATTTAAATTCAAACGATCACATTTGACGATAAAACATAATGATCACATCTCATGTCCTTTCAACTCAAATTAAATGCGTACCATCGATCTTTATAATATTTAATGCATAAGCACCAATGCTTATACATTAAAAATCAATCATATTGACCTCATCTCGTGTAATCTTATAATGTTGACTCCATGCACTCCATCAATCTCTATGGATCAACCAGGTCTTTAACTATCAATGCTTATCATTCAATCAAACTATACAAAAACCCACTTACTGTTGGATCTTTATCCTAAGATTTTATCAATTATTAAACATCATGCACCTATCCTCATCTTGTTGTTTCCTAACTTCTTAGAGAAACGTGCACCATCAATCTTGGTTGGGATTGAACTCTTTCATAAATGACTATGGGAACCTTGCTTATCTACATGGGTAGCCATTTTTGAATCTTAATAACTTATTCTCTGCTTAGATGCATGATCTCAAATTTGGATTAGATGATATCCTCACATAAGAAAATGCAAACGTATAACAAAAAACACCTGTAACCCTCATGTATGTAAGATATAATGCAATTAAACTTCATTCTCAAAATCTTCTATCACAAATACAGCTATCTCAAAACCTACCTGAGAGGCCAAATTTGAGCATGCATAAATTTTATCATGCTTCAACACATGATTTAAAGTTTAGTGAAAAACAACTAGGATCCAAACTAAGCAAACCCATATGATCATTTTCTGTTGACACTTTCACATGTGCAAGATATAACACTATAAAAATTCTCACTTTGCTCTTCTTGCCATATTGCAAAATTGGCTATGGGAAAACACAATCAAATTATCTAGGAGCCCAACTTTGCACATGCATATCTTTTGACACATTTTGTTTCATGATATGAAATTTATCTCATAGAAGCTAGGCATAAAAATGAATAAACCCATATGATCACATTCTCTTGAAACATCCACACATGTGAGATATTCCATCATCAAACTACTTATGTGGCTCTTTCTGGCCACATTGCAAATTTGGCTATCAAAAAATAATGAATTATAATTGAGAAGACAACTTTACACCCTCATATAGTTTACTATACATCAATGAATGAATTGAGATTTAGCACATAGTAACTAGGTAAAAATGTGATCACAACCATATGACCAACTCCTCTTGACTCATCCACATGTGGCAATGGTGACATCAGTAAACTACCTACTTAGATTTTCTACCACTAGACCCAAAGTGTCTAGATAAAAAATATGGACTACCAAATTAATTCCACTTATGCACACAAGCTCTCAAAGCATATATAAAATCTTAGGGACCTATTTCACATGATCCAATAAACATACTCATCCTTAAACATCTGTAACCAAGTTAAAATAGAAGAGCAATCAAACTAACTAAAAGCACACTAGGATAAGCACATTGCACACTTTGTCATTATTATTTAAGATATAAAATCACTTTATCCATTCAATATGACACCTCCATGACATCACTGACAATACTCCAACATGGTATCACATTTTTAAGCAGCCCCAAAATAAAAACATGTGCAAGCAGTCAAAAGGATGTTCAAATATCTAAAAATCACTTTGGATTATGTCTTGTGGTATTTAAGAGGTGAAGATTTCACACTAAAAACATACATAGATGCAGATTGGGCAAGAAGTGTTGATGATAAAAATATTATAAGTGGCTCAGAGCATTCCTTCTTGGCAAAAAAATAGTGTTATGGCTAAGTAAAAAAATAGCCTTTTATTTCTTTATCTACAGCTGAAGTAGAATACATAGTAACCATGTCTTCACAATCCTTATAGATGAATAAGACATTACAATATTTTAAGATAGAATATGAACATCCAATATCACTACTTTGTGATAACACTAGTGTAATAAACATTTTAATTAATATGGTTATGCACTCTAGAACAAAACACATTATAATCAAGTATCACTTATTGAGAGAAAAGGTTATAGATCAACAAGTAAAGATGGAGTATGTTTCCACAAAGGAATAAATAGTAGATATCTTCATGAAGCCCCTCCCAAAAGAAACTTTTGCTTTTGTAAGGAAAAAATTGGGAGTGATCCATTCTTCATCTAGTCATTAAATATATCGAGAGAAGCATGGATTAAGGGGGAGCTAATCATTGTATTATTCAACTCCATGGATATTTTGGTGATATCCATTATGATTGTGTTGTATGTCTCTTTTCCATTAATTTCAAATGGGGAGAATTAAAGAAAAGGGAAGCAAAGGATGAGAACTACAACAAGGGGGAGTTCATGTACTATTTATCTATAGGATTTCCATTAATGACAAAGGGGGATATTGTTGGAATACTATAATTTACGTCAAAATAATTATAATTGATGTCAACAAAATTGCCAACAGAATTATCATCATAATTGTCAACAAAAATGTCAACATAATAGTAAACAAAAATGACAATGGAATTTTCAATGGAAATGTCAATGAACACATCTTTTGGTGAAGAGGTTCCTTTTATATGGGATGCTTCCTTTGTGAATAACCTTTGGATGTTATATAAGGTGACCAGAAGATTGAAAAGGACATGAAAAATAATTATTTCCATCATTAAAGAATAAACATATTTTTGTGGATAAGAAGAAGATGACATTGAATTTTCCATCATTCATTGATGAAACAACAATAGTTAGGTGGAAGATTGTTTCATTAGAGGTCGATGCCTTAGAACAAAGAGATTGGTGTCTCGCATAAAGATGATGCTTGGTAGTGTAGATTGGTATCTCTAAGTAGGTTGGTACCTATAAATTTTTGTAAAAGGATTATTATTTTTTGGATGGATTTGGATGGTAGATCCAAGTATCTCTACTTTTAGTGTTTCCTAAGAGAGGGATTTCCACACAAATATTGTGTTGATTAATTATTAGATCTTGTGTGAATACTTTCTTTGTGAACATTAATTTTTGAAATTTAAAGTTTTATTATACACTAATTCACCCCCTCTTAGTGTATCATGTCTTTAACACTATTTTACCACTAATATTCCAAAATATTACATAGTTCCCTAGTTCAATTGACATATCTGCATAGCTTATAAAGTCAGCTAGATCCATATTTTCTTCCTTGAAGAGTTGGGTATCCTTATCAACAACTATTTGTAAATATTTCTTAGTGGTTTTTTTAATGTTTTCTATAATAAGAAGTTTCTTCCAACATATATAGGACAAATGTGGATTATAATTGTAAAATATAGTTACTCTAACATCACCAAGCCTGTACCTATAAAACCCTATAATAGATAGAGGCATTAAAGGTTCACAATTCTCCATATCACAAAAACATTCAACACTAAAATCTATACTTCAATGTATTTTGTTAATAAAACTAAAAATTCAAAAAGAAATAGAAAAATCCAAAATGTAAACTGAAATCACCAAGCTTGTACCTATAAATCCTTGTAATAGACAAAGGCATTAAAGGTTCAAAATTCTCCATATGATAGAAAAATTCAAACACTACAGATTGCATCATTATTGGGACAAATTTTGGACCTCCAACATTGAAGGTAAAGCTTTAGTTAATGTAATATTTAAACATTTATGTATATGTGTGAAAGGCTTTCTTGATGTGTTGTGTAACTTGCCTATTCTTTGGACTACTGAGAACTTAAGACCTCTTATGCACATTTTCTCTACCCACATCATTGTGATAGTATTATAAAAAGTACTATCCATAACACTATGTTCTTTGTCTCCTATGGAAATAAATTTTCAATCATGGGAATCATTATAGTTGCAATCATTTCTATTGGCAAATTGGATAACATTGAATTTGATATAAGCATCATTATTTTGAATTTATTTTGTTGTCTAGTCATCTATGAAATAATAATTTAGTATTACAATCCTTATTTGAATACTTCTTCATGTTTGAGTATCAAGTGATAATTAGTATTGTACTGTATTTAAACTTGGTAGTAACATCTGTATTTAAACTTGGTAGTAACATATAAATTTCTCCTAGTAGGAAATAATGCAATATTTTATACTAGATGAAATTTTTAATGGATATATGAAAATTCTAAGTCAATAATTATATCCCTTTTAAGAATAAATAAATTTATTGGAGTATTCTATGATGAATTGATTAGTTAAAAAATATAATATCCTCTGCAATTCTCTTTTTATTATTATCCTCCCTAACACCTCCAACTATGTCAATGATCTATTTGGATGGTATGTATGGTTTTGACTCCATAACCTTTACTGATATCCTCTTAACTTTTTGAAAACTGGGATGTTTTAAACATGTTATGAATTTTTATCAAATAATTAAAAATATAATATGTTTTTCAATTTTTTAGTTTAAAGTGCCCTAGTAGACATGTCTACAAAATGTGGAAGCTTAAAAAAATGGCCTATGAACTATTTGATAAAATTCCTCAAAGAGATTTGGTCTCATGGATTGCCATGATTGCATGGTAAGCTACTATTCATAGAATGAGTTTTTCAAAATGCCATGAAAACTATTATGAAAATGTAATGAAATAAAAACCTTTTCTAGCATCCTATCAGTCTATACCAAAATAGGACCTTTGAAATAAAGCATTGACATCCATCAATTTATATACCATATTTTGTCACTTTAATCAATTTTAATGTGGTTTAAAAAAATCCATTTAATATTCTCATGTTGTTTATATGGGATTAGGATACCAATAAAGCTAGGGGTCTTATAAAATTTTTAGTTAGGTTGTGGGTCATGACAACATTTTCCTTTTGAAATATTAAAATGTTATTTCTTTTTAGTGATAATTTTTAATAGTCATATCATTTGATAAAAATGAGCACCTGGGAAGTCAGTAAAATGGGTGCATGGATAATATAAATATATATTATTGCCTAATATTAATTATAATATCTTAAAATTGTTATAAGAAAAATAAATTTAAGTTTTTGAGATTTTTTAAATTGGACCCATTTGTGTATTTGATATAAAGTGAAGAAAAAAAATTGAAATTAAATTATGAAGGAAAGAGAAAGAGATGATATCTAAGTTGGATCATCTTCCTAATAAATAGTGATAGGCATATGATGTAAGTTCAAAACCTATTGATAAAAATATACAGTTGGCCATGCAAGTACAATTGTTTTAGGTAGGGTTGTAGTCAACAAGTTCCTAGTAGCCAGTTGACTGCAAAAGTTTCATGATGGTTAAACTATTAGAGAGTTGTTATCATGATGTCATGGTGGTGTCATGGAGGTGTCCTAGTGAGTGGATGAATAGCCTTGATAGTCTATATGAAAATGACAAAGTGATCAATGTACTTGTTCTTGAATGACAAAGTGTGTAATGTGCTTGTTCTTGTATGCTTGAAGGTGGCTTATTTGATCTTCAGAGTTTGACTAATAAAAGGTGTTTAGGGTTGATTATGGTGATTGTGAAATGTGAAAAAGGTCCTTAAGATGTTATCCATGATTTGTTAACTTGTGTGCAAAAGTGGAATTCATCTAGTTGATCATATTTTTTCATTTAGACACTTTGGGTCTAGTGGCAGAAAATATGAGTAGGTAGTTTGATGACACATGGGAAGAAGTCAAGGGGAGCTAGTCATATGGTTATGATTATAGTAGTCCCTAGTTTTTATGCACTAGATCTCAAGTCATGCATTAGATCACAGTCAAAGACATGAAGGTGCAAAGTTGGCCTCTAAGACAAATTTCACTAATTTCTCATACTTAGCCAAATTTGCAATGTGCTCCAAAAAAACTGAGTAAGCAAGTTAATGATAGAATAGATTGAATGTGTGGATATTTAAAGAGAATGTGATCATATGGGTTTGTTCAATTTTGGACCTAGTTTATTTTCAATAATTTTTAGATCATGTAATGTAGCACATCAAAAGATATGATTATTCAAAGTTGAGCTCCTAGGTAAATTAACTCTATTTTTCCATAGTCAATTTTGCAATGTGGTAGAAAGATCTGAGTGAGAATTTTGATGGTTTTATATCTTTCACATGTGAAGGTGTCTAGAGAAACTAATCAATGGTTTTATTTAGTTTTAATCATAGATCATTTTTGCTAAATTTGATTTGATGCACTGAAGTGCAGAAAAAGTTATGGATGATCAAAGTTGGCCTCTAAGGTAGATTTAGACATGGTCGGTTCTGTGATAGAAGTTTATGAGAAGGCATGTTAATGGCATTATATCTCACACATGTGAGAGTTTCAGGAGTAGTAGTTCACATGGTTAGATTCTCTTATGGAAGGAGATCATTTGGTTCAAATTTAAGATCTTATGTCAAAGAATGGAAGTTATTGAGGTGAAAAAATGGCTACTCATGCATGTTGATAGGGTCCCCATACTTGGTCATTTTTTAATGTGTTAAAGCTTGAGTAAGATCGATGATGCATGATTACTCCAAGGAGTCATGAGGTAGAAAGATAAGGATAGGTACATGGTGTTTACTATCTAAGAAAAGGTATAGAATAATGATCCAATGATGAGTGGTAGTTTTTATAGTTGATTGAATGGTTAGTGTTGATTGATAAAGACTTGTTTGATCCACAGAGATTGATGGAGTGTGTTGAGTCAAAGTTCCTAGATTACATGAGATGAGGTCAACATGATAGTTATTTAACATTTGGATTTGGTGGTATATATGTTAAATATCAAACATGATTGATGGTGAAATATTGATCTTGAGTTAAGAGTCCATGAGATTTGAGCATTGTGTTCAAAGGTTAACTGTGACCGTTTGTATTTGAATATTTGAATTTATGAAGGAAAGACCAATGTCTAGTTTTTAGACCATAAATCTTGATAGAAGATGAATTTACTCATGTAATACAAATAAAAGTGGTAGAAGACTCTATGGTGCATCCACTGAACCTAATTTAAATATATGAAAGTGTGTGAAGATAAATATATTGAGCCTAGAAGTTGACTATGTATTTGTGCATCTTCTACAAGTGACCCAAGAAGGATATTAGCGCTTGTATTGATGATTGTTTTGATGTCTCATAATGAATTCACTATTATAACATGTTGTAGACTCTCTGAGGATGTTTTGTGTGGATTTTGTATTTGTGATAAATCTATCTTGAGTATGAATAATGCTTAAGAAGTTGATTGTGTGTTCATTCATGGTGTTTGTGTGCATAAGGTATGTGTTTGAGTTGTTTGAGCATACACAGAGGTGAGATAAGTTGGATGTGATCATTTGAGGATGTCTAAAGGGACATAAGGAGTGGAATCATGTATTTTAAAGTGGTTTTATGTTCTTTTTTTCTTGAGGGTGAGCTATATGGGTGAGTAGGTCTCCACAAGACCTATAAGAGATACAAGTGCCTTGTTTAAAAGGTGTAGCTACTTAAGGATGACCCATAAGTGTTATGTAAAACCTATGTATATTGTATTAAGACTTATCTTCATATGATATATGTTTTAAGGATTAATACATGCCTAATGGCCAACCAAGATGGTGATTATCAAGATTACTTTATAAATAGTGGAATGATGTTGGGTTCTAGATTTGTAAGTGTGAGACTAAGGAGAATATTGAGAGAGAATTGTGTGTTTTAGGGAGAAAAATAAGGGTAGAATGACATATGGATGATTTAAAGAGAAAAAAATATTGAGGGATGTCTGTATGGCATATTGCTCATAGTTTAATTGGTAGAATAGTGCTCTTACATATTGAGTGTGAGCGAAGGTGAAGAGAGATAAGTTGAGATCCATCATCAGGTTTCATTCACATCAATTAATAGGTGGAAGTGTTATATATGTGTTATTATGATAGCTTAACATCTAAGGTGGTTTTAGCCTCCTTGTAAGGTAAAACTTGTTAAAAGGTCTAGTTGTTGTTGTAACTCAACTAGATAGGTGTGATAACACCTTATGGGATTAGAGTCTCATGAAATAGGGATTATAATTCCTTGATTAGTTACAACTAACCTAAATTAGATCTTTTTATATAGGACAATAGTCCTATTTACATGTCCTAGTGGGTTTTATTCCCAAAGAGGGTTTTCCATGTAAGTCTTATGCTATGTGATTCATCTTACATTGTCTCTATTGCTTATTTATTTGAATGATATGTTTTCTTCATGAATGCTTGTGGTAAGTGGTTAAGTAATTGTAAATATCAAAATTAAATTTTGAATTATTTGGGATCACTGATTTACCATGCCATCTCAATGATTGTACCTCTAACAATTGGTATCATAGTGAGGTCCTTTGGTAAAATCTTGACAACTAGAAGGTGATCCAAGGTATAATGGCTAGTCAGAATGTGCAAGGTGGTTTTTATACTAAGCAAGCACCCATGTTTAATGGATCTAATTATGTATTTTAGAGTTTGACGATGAATACCTACATTATGTCCCTAGGGTTTGATGTATGAAAATAAATTTTAGATGGTTATACTACTCATATTATTCCTCCATCTAGTGTTGTAGATAAAAATTTGTTTGAGAACAACTCTAAGATAATGAATTCTATCAATTGTGGTCTTAAAAAAAATAAGTTCACCAAATTAATTCATTGCACATCTTCCAAGTAAATATTGGATAAATTGAAGACTATTTTTGAAGGATATTCAAAGGTTACACTTCCTAAGTTGTAGACTCATAGAAGGCAATTTGAATGTCTCAAGATGAATGAATAAGATATGATGGCATCCTTTCTACAAAGATTTGATGAGATTGTGAATATCATTAGATGTCTTAAAGAGAATCTTGAAGTGACTATTGATATTCAAAACATATTAAGGTCTCTATCCCCCAAGTTTGATCCAAAAGTATCTACTATAGAGATAGTCATACCTCACTCCATTGAACATGGATAAATTGCATGGCACCCTTACTACCTATGAGATGAGGAAGAGTGATGGTATACCGCCAAAGAAATAAGTTGCATTCAAGACAAATATGAAGACAAAGTATAAGTTCCAAGGTAATAAATCCAAAGAGGATTAAATTTATGATATTTATGAGGATGAACTAATTTATTTGATCACTAAGAAATTGAACACAGGCCCAAGGAAGTATAAGGGTAAACTACCCTTCAGATGTTTCAATTGTTGAGAGATAGGAAATTTTGCTTAGAGGTGTCCTCATAAGAAAGAAAAGAAATATGATGAAGAGCATGATGAAGGCCAAGATGATTATAAAAATAAATATAAGAAGAAAGGTTTTAGAAAGTATAACAACAAGAAGAGATCCTTCAAGAACAGGTTGAGTCTTTATACAAAGAAGATTGTACCTCATCAAATGAGAATGAAGACAATGACTCATAATATGATCATAAAGATAATGGTTCTAGTGAATATGAAGCTCTATTCATGGATAAGGAAAGAAGTTGCTCACAATAAAAGGGGTCTACCTAGAGTGATTTAGATGATAATGAAAATGAGGTGGACTGTGAGACTATTTTGATGAATGCTCTTGAGGAATTAAATATTGAGAAAAATATCAATAAGAAGATGAAATCTAAACTCAAGGACTATTAAGAACAACTTAGTATATATGAATAAATATTGAATGAAGACACTAAGGAGCATGAATATATGGTCAAAAATCTTAGTTGTTAATTTAAGTCCTATCTACAAGCCTAAAGGCTAAATAAGATAAATGTGCAAGGTATGTAATTGAGAATAAGTCATTGAAATATGAGTTAGAGAAGGTATCTAGTTATTTAATGTCATTTATGAGATTTTAAAAGATCTCAAATGATCTAGAAAACATTCTAAATGATCAAAATCATGCAAGTGATAAGACTAGTCTGGGATACAAAGAAAAACTAAAGACTGTAACTCAAGAAAAGATGGAGACTAATGTGAACAAGGTGGATCAACCTTTGAAGACAAATCATCAAACAAAAAATGAAGGTTCTAGCAGAATAAAAACAAATTAGATCATACAACCAAATATCATGATCTATGTAAGATTCAATGGTTACTATTGTACATGTAATGAATTTGGTCATAGGGCTAAAGAGTGCAAGAGACCAGCTATAAATGAATTTTCATGTGACTATGATAGGGGTCATAAATCAAAATATGTGAATAGAATTAAGTGTTTTAATTGTCTTGATGTGGGAAAATTTGTAAAACATTATTGATATAAGATTACACAAGGTGAATCCTCTTCAAAAGGGGGAGTTTGTTTTATTTGTCATGACATAGGACACACTACAAATTTTTGTCCAAATAAAGTAAGGAAATATATATTTCTTGTAAAATATATGGTGTGCTACAATTGTGATCATAGAGGTCACATTCATATGTTCTACAGGTAAAGGCATAAAAGATAGAGTAGATTGAATCAAGCTCCTAAAGTTCAAGAAAGAAGGTGTAGTCATATAAAATGTCCAAATTGGTAGTTTGAGTGTGGCTTGTGAGACCCCATATATAGGTTTTTTTTAATTCTCTTATGACCCTTCTAGACACCTTTTTACTCATTACCAATCATTTAGAACATTCTTAACCCTGATTCCACTTCAAATAGACAATATTCCCTATGTCAATCCTATTCCCTCAGGCCCCAATCCTATATGATAGGAGTGTCAAATTTGGACTACAGTGCCAGACCCCAAAGTGTTCCATTTTTAGCACTCCTATCCATTTGTACTTTGATCTCCAATGGTCATTTACATCAGATCCTTATCCTTAATTATGTTAGATTAACATGAATACATCTGACCCATGACCAATAATTCCCTATAAAAGCCCACTCAAAGTTCATTTACACAAGGAGGTGACAAAACTTACAAATCAAGTAAGAATACAAACAAAGTATTAAGGAAAACTTCCCTATTCTTTGTATACATTCATCCAACATAGTTATACACCTACTCAAATCCTCATACTAGTCCCTAGCCACCTTAAACACTATAAATTTAGCATTTTGCATTTGCATTACACTATTTCAAAAAGCACGCTAAGTGGGAGGACTACATATGGCTTTATCCCTCTTCAGATTATTGGTATATAGGCAGTGTGCCCACATAAGGGGTGTGGATTGCACATTGAGTGCATCTTACACACTAACCCCCCCTTTCTTAAGTGATTCAAATATTGTTTTCTTAAGTATAATATAGGGTTAGGATTTTGAGACAAAATTGGCTTCACAATGAGTTCCATCAACAATCAACACTTGATTTGTCATGGGTAGGCTCACATAGGCATAGTGTTACCCAAAACATTTTAGGTCTCTATGATTAGTTTGGACAATAGTGGTAGGAATGGAAACCTAGATTTAGTTTTACATAAAACAAAATCTAGATTTAGTTTTATGACATCTTCCCAGTCTTGCACATCCATTTTAAACCTTTATATCAGTTGTTTCAGAATATTTTCAAGCTAAGTTATCTTTCTTCCTATTTATTTTTATTTTTAGAAATATGAAAAAGATAAACAATTGCACAAATTAGGATTATAATTATTTCTATATTTTGTACTAATTTATTAATCCAAACCCTGAACTAAAATAGTAATAAAACTCCATTATTCTAAAAAAAATTAAATCATTTGGTGAACCCAACTTACTTTGTTTTCACACAAAAACACTAGAAACCCTAGGGATTTTTTTTTTCATTTTAGTAATATTCTTTTGATTTTTCCTGCATATATAAATCAAAATTTCCCATTAAATTTTTAAAATTCACCATAGTAATTTTAAAAATCATTTTCTTTCAAACCCTAATTGAATATACTAGGTCTCTTTGCCTCTTGAGGTATCACCTTACACAAAAATCATATTTCACATAAAATAAAAAATGGATCTCACTTGTTTTTAAAAAATTCTTGTAAATAATGAGTCCATAATGAGTTATATCATGAATATGGATAAGAAAGTTTATTATATGTTATTTCAAAGCTTCATTATTTCCTTTTCATTCTTAATTTTTTTAATATGGGATGATATTAAGAAATTTATTGCTAAACATGTTAAGATACATCTTGCCTCACCTCCCTTAGAGCCTCTATCCTATGTCTAGTCATATTGCATGGTCCATTTTACTCTTCCCTAGGTTACTACCCATTAATAGAGAGCCTAGGTGATACGATTTTTCCCTACACCATACTGACCTATCTATTATCTTCTCTCTCCTCTTGTAGCTACTATTAGTCCTATACAACTACTAGATAATGTGATTAGAGTTGTTACTCAATGTGATACCGTGCCTACTCTCCCTAGTCAAGAACCTTACCACCCTCCTATTCCCTCCCATCCTAAGCCTAACCCACTTGCATAATCAAATAAACATAGGGAATATGATATTGTTGATCAATTGAGAAACACACCAGCTAAGATTTCTATGTTAAAACTACTTCAAAAGTAAAATGTGTTCAAGGAAATTATTTATCATACACTCACTCAAACTCCTATGCCCATTGATTTAGATCCTTCTTATTTTGCATCAATTGTCAACAAATTATAAACTATAAAAGATGTTATTTCTTTTAATCATGAGGACATGCCTTGTTAGATAGTTATTGATCAAAATTTACCACTGTTCATACAAGTTCAAGTCAAAACTAGTGTAATTAAGAGACTTCTAGTTGATAGTGGTTCTAGACTTAATATATGTAATATTAAATTTTAACAAACCATGGGTGTAGATATGGCCTCCATGCAGAAGTCATATAATAACATTAGAGGGTTTGATGATATACCATGACAAACATTAAACACCATTTCTTTAGATATCATGGTAGGGCCTAAAACCCTCTCTACACAACTCTAGATCATGTCAGGTCCTCTTCATTATAACCTTTTACTTGGATGACCTTGGATACATGCTATGGGGGTAGTTCCTTCCACTCTTCATCAATGTGTCAATTTCTTTCATGAAGGATACCTATACACATGCCCAATAGATAACCAACCATTTAGATATTATAGACTTATATAGTCATCTTCGATAATTTCTCTAGATGGGACACCTCATATCATAGTTAAGTCACCACCTCATCACATCTCTCTTGACCAAATACATACATATGAGGTAGGAGATACTATCACATCTCACCCTATTCCATTTATAGTCATTTCCTTAGCTTTAGATACTCAGCTAGTTATAGTAGCTTTAACCATTCTAGCTACTCCATCAGTCATAGATCCTATACCTATTACAATTATGAAATCACTGACAATAGTTCTAACAATATTAGTTGATTCTATAGATATAGCTCTTCAGGTAGTCATAGTCACTTCACGAATTATAGATACTCTCACAGCACCACCATCTTCTCTTATTATAGCTAATGAGACTCCCATATTATAGCTACCCCTTATGGCAAATTCTAAGTTACCATATGTGCATGATGTTGATATAGATTTTTAAGCTACTTTAGATGATGATATGAAACCCACACTCATAGATGACTATTTATGTGGATTGAGCTTTACACCAATTATCTTAAGAGAGTATCGATATGACTCTAGATCCCTCATCACACATCCTGCATCACTCTTAGCATCTCTCACTACACTCTTGGGATATACTCAACATTTTTGGCCATAGATAGATCACTTGACACATATAGTTCACATGGTTACCTCTATCGATATAGAGCTAGTCATTCAAATTTAGATAGGTAGCACATAACATTAACCATAGATTATGATACATATGTTACTTGATTATGGATTAATAACACTACCTATAGTATGACATAGATCTATTATCAGGTTATCACAGTAAGATGGTCACCCATTTTGTCTCTTTCATCAAATCACAAGCTAGGACACAGACTCAAGTATAAATTTATAATAGAGATTGGATAAACTACAGGTTTAGGGTACTATCCAGATTATACCACCACTAGTGTTGACTCTACCACTTCAACCAAATCATCCCTCTACCAAAGCTAAATGTCCTAAAGGAGAACCAACATCTTTACCACTAGAAAAAACCTCAGTTAACCTTTGGTAGGGTGACACCACTATGAGTGATAGATATCTGACTACATAAAGAGTATAGATCTTATTGACACCTGAAGAGATATCCACTATGTATACAGAGCCTATATGATAATACTTATGATGATGATCTTGAGGCATTTGATGATGAACATGATCCCTTATTCAATTTTCACCCATAGTGGGATCCATCCTTGAACCCTTTGATCCCTTCATCTTAGTATTTTAAATCATTGTGTACATATTACTTTACTCATATAATTGTACATAGTTTCTTTTTACTTACTTGTACATAATTTCTCAACTTAATTGTACATAGTTTTTTCCTACTTTCTAGTACATAGTTTTTTTTTGCTTACTTGTACATAGATTATTTTAAAATATCAAAAACAATACAATATTTCAAAACACCAAAAACAATATAACATGTCAAAATATAAAAACATTCAAATAAATCAAAACACAAAAAACTTTTCAACCATATGCATTATCCATGCTTTATATTTCTACTACCATGTTAGGTTTACATTTTATTATTTTATGCTATTATTTATTGATTTATCTAAATTACCATACTTCACTTGTTCTTCTTTGAGTATGTGCAGTGACACCCAGATCCTCAATTACTTCACTCTACCCATTGAGGGGGTATCCCACTTTTACATTTGAGACATACATCGACATAACTACCGACTAGGGGTATCTTATAAATGACTACACCATCCAGGTTATGTCATTCCTACACCACACACTCTAGTTATCATGTTGATGTAAATTACTAATTAACTTACAAATATTATTTTATTGACACTCACTATTATATAACACTTATGTATTTCTTAGCATCTACCTAGTCTTATACTACATGTTTTGCATACTTTCACTTCTTGATTTGATTGGTTAGATGCAATAGTATTTCCAAAATTTACTTGCCTTCATTTTTTGTTTTGAGTATCTAGATGTGATTTCATTTATCTATTCTTTTTTTTTAACTTATGTGTGTCTTAGGACATTTGCCAATGTCCTTTGATTGTATTCTTATGGCCCTCATACCAATCTTGCTTATTTGCAATTGTATGTGTATGTGGGTATTTAAATATGACTTGTATGCTTGTTTTATTAGTTTGAGTGACATGTGCCCATGTCCCTTATTTTCTTGGCCCCTTGGCCTCTTTCATATGCTTCTTGATTTTTGCCTTGTGTTCTTGTTTGCTTGTTTACTTCTTAGTTATTTTCAATGCCATGATCCACATCATGCATTATCTTGCCTTCTTGGATTCCATGATGGACATCATGATACATTCCTCCTTAAAAAATAACAAGATTTTTAGTTTTAGTTCAATATACTACACATGTTATTACATTATTACATCTATCTAGGAATACCCTTGTTGATCTAATAATCTCCAATACAAACTATGCTATATCTTGAGACATCTTTTGGATTATCATTTATATATCATGTATTTAGTAGCATACGCATTTTCTAAGGATATTTATTCTAAGGGAAGTCATTACCAAGTCTTCACTCCTACCCTCAGTAGAGGGAACAACAAACAGATATTTTGTCATAGAGATCGGAGCTTTTTACTCATCAAAAAATTAATTTTTAAGACACTTAAAACAATAATCAGAGTTCAAAACACGTAGAAAAAACCAAAAAAATAGTGATGAATATATAAAAATAATAAAAAATATTAAAGGAAAAGAGCATCAAAATTTGACAATAATGTTGGATATCAAAGTGTCCACTTTTCGATGCTCTTATCTAAACAACTAAAAACCTATAATTTTTAGAAACAGATAGAAAGGTAAGGTTAATTATAGTTTTGTTAGCTACAATTTAGTTTAGATTAAAATATTTTAGTATATTTTTACTCAGATTATTTAGATATAGGGGGCATCATGAATGACATGATGGATCTCACTTCTAGTTTTAGATTGTGTAGTTGGTACAAATTTTAGATTAGAATACATGTTACAGACACCAATGATTAGGGGTAATATGCACATGATATTTGCCTTATTTTATTTATAATTAATTTAATTACCCATGTATTCTTAGTATTTTTCTTCCTTATTCCATCTATATGTGTTTGGCATCATTTTGGAGTAGCTTTCATATAAGCCTCATTCTCAATTTTGGAGTGGCTTTTAGAACAAGCCTAATCTCTACCTTTTAGAGTGGCCAAGATTAGGCTAATTATTAGTTCACATTCAACTATCCATGCCATATTATTAAATTACAAATAATTCATGGGATTCATGAGCCATATCATATGACACACATTCATACCGGTATTGGTTCATAGTTCACACGTAGTGGGAAATGATAGAGCCAAAGGACTAGCTAACCTTTATATTCTTGAGCCACCTACTCAGATGGATTAGACACATAATATATAAATTGATTAACATATGCATGATCACATAAATTCAAACTTAGTTTGTGATGATGGAGCCAAAGGTCTAGCCTTTGTATTCATGAGCCATCCTCAGGGAACTGAGTACTCAACTCTATTTGTGATATTACTCTTGGTATAGCATATACCCAACATCACTCAATATCACAATAGGTTGTATATTAGTTCACATACTTGGTGAGATATATTTTTTCCTTTAGTTTCCTTTTTCTTGTACCCAACCTTTTTACATTCTTATTTTACACATAATGTGTCTAGTAATAACTGATCTACTCCTTGTTTTCTTTTGCAGATTTATGCTTCACATTGTGCTCCCTATACACACACACTCAACATCACAAATATTCATGGGCTTCACCCTTATAGGTAAGTTCAGGCACGCTTTCTATTTTTATTTTATCATAGTATTTCACTTCATTAAATCACTAAAATAAAGGGGAGGCAAATGTAGTAATATAAAATGTCCTTGGTAGTTTGAGTGTGGCTTGTAAGACCCCATCCATAGGTCTTTTTTTCATGTTCTTGTGACCCTTATAGATACCTTTTTACTCATTACCAGTCATCTAGAACCTTCTAAACCCCAATTAGACTTCAACTAGAAATTATTCCAAGTGTCAAACATCTTCCCCCAAGTCTTGAGATTGTAAGATAAGAACACTGAATTCAAACTATAGTGTCAAACCCCAAAGTGTATCACTTTTAGTGCTCCTATCCTTTTTAACTTTGAGACCCAATGGTAATTTCCATTCATTTATATCCTTAACTAGGTCAACATTGCATGAATACATCTGACCCATGAGTAATTTTTCCTTTTAAAAGATCACTCAAAGCTCATTTTCAAAGGGAGGTGACGAAACTTATAAATCAAGAAAGAATATAAACAAAGTATTAAGGAAAACTTCCCTATTCTCTACATACAATCACCTAAAATAGCTACACACCTACTCAAATCCTCATACCAGTCCCTAACCACCTAAAACACTATCAATTTGGCATTTTACATCCACATCACACTATTGCACAAAGCACACTAGGTGGGAGAACTACATAAGGCTTGATCCCTCTTCAGAGTATTGGTATGTAGGAAACATGCTCACACAAGAGGTATGAATTATACATTCAGTGCATTTACACACTAAATCCCCTCTTTCACAAGTGATTCAGATATCATTTTATCAATCATAATAGAGGGTTAGGGTTTTGAGACAAAATAAGATCCATAATAAGTTCTATAAACAACCAATGTTTGATTTTCCATAGTTAGGATCACATATGCATAACACAACTAACCATAAATTTTTAGGTCT
>JARHVA010006755.1:0-97500 GCA_037957365.1 Torreya grandis | reverse complement strand
TTGAGCCTTATATTTGTTGATAGATGTATTAAGGTTTAATACATGCCTAATGGCTGACCAAAATGGTGATTATCAAGATTGCTCTATAAGTAGTAAAACTAAAGATATTGGGTTCTAGACTTGTAAGCGTGAGACTAAGGAGTGTATTGAGAGAGACTTGTGTGTGTTAGGGACTAAAGGAAGGGTATAGTTCCTTGAAGATTATTTTAATATAAAAAATATGTAAGACTATTTGTATGACCTATTGGTCATAATTTAGTTCACAGAATAGTGCTCTTATAGATTAAGTATGAGCGGAAGTTATCGGAGTTGTTGTCAGAATCCGGATAATGCAAATGCAATGGAGACGTGATCACATGAGATGAAGCAAGTTCACACCACATAGATGCTAAATCAATTTGAAAATTACACAAGATAAAATGGATAAAACCAAAATTTGATTAACATGAGATGGCCAAAGTGAGGAATACATATAGGAGAGTACGTAAGTAATTCCTCCACAAAAGGTGGACAAGGCACCCCAAGAATAGACTGTAACTCCTCCATTAAAGGTGGTGACAAGGTGCTAAGAATAGAGAAGTAACTCCCATCAAGGGAGTTACTTATGACATTCTTATGACACCTATGACACATCTATGACACATACCTCCACATAAGCTAGCCTATCCCACAAATGTAGGAAAACTCCATGTATGCACAAGAAATACAATTTCCCTAATTAAAAAATAGGGAAAAATAAAAACCTACACTAATACCCCCCCATAAGCGCAGCTTAGGTGGATAGTGTGGAAATATAAAATGGGTCTTGGCAACTAGGCCTAATGAGGTACCCATGTACAAATGCAATCTCCCATAAGATAGAGAAAAGGAGAAAACCCGTAGAAAAAAACTCCCCCCCAAAAGAGAGACATAAAAGAAAGAAGAGGCTAGTGGGCCCCCCCTGAAGATGATGCTACTGTAGATGTAGACTGCACCCCAAGAAGAGCTCATAGATAAATGAACTTGCTCTTAGTGAAAGGTTTGGCAAAGATATCTGCAACCTGCTCCAAAGACTAAAAAAATATCAAGTCAATGACCTGACTATGAATAAGCTTCTGAATAAAATGCATGTGAATCTCTATGTGCTTGGTCTATTGGTGCTGAGCTAGATTCTTACAAATTTTAATGGTACTCTAGTTATCACAATAAATGATGGTGGGCTACTTGATAGAAATGCCAAACTCAGAAAGTATCCCCTAAAGCCAAATATCCTTAGTAGCTACATTAATAGCCCCCCTATACTTTGCCTCTGTGGATGATATAGCAATAGCATTTTGCTTCTTGCTAGACCAATTGATAAGACCAGAACCTAGAGAGAAACTGTAACTAGAAGTAGACTTGCGAGTCTGTGAATCGCCAGCCCAGTCTAAATTTGTATATCTAACCAAGTCAACCTCTATGCCAAATTTTTAATGAATCTCATATTTATGTGAACCCTGTATGTAATGCAAGATCCTCTTAGCTACTTTCAATGCAATTCATGAGGTTCCTGCATGAATTTGGAGATAAGTCCCACTGTATATGATATGTCAAGCCTAGTGTGAGTCAAGTAGATGAGATTTCCAACAAGTTGTTGATACTGAGTGGCATCAACCAATGGTGAAGAATAGTCATCTTCAAGCTTGACTCTTGATAGAAAGGGAGTTAGAAATGGCTTTCCATTAGCCATGTGAAACTGAGCTAATAAGTCAAGAGCATACTTAGGCTGTGCAAGAGTAATCCTTGAATCTGACTGTGAGATCTCGATGCCAAGGAAGTAGTGCAACAAAACCAAGTCTATCATGTCAAATCTATCCTAGAGAGATGCCTTCACCATTTCAATAGCCGATGAAGAACTCTCGGTGATCGAAAGGTCATCAACATAAAGAACTAGAATCAAGAGCGAGTCATCCTACCGCAAAAAGTAGACATTAGGATCAGAATGGCACCTAGTGAAACCTACTATGAGAAGGAAGGAATCCATCTTGGCATACCATGTCTAAGGGGCCTATTTGAGGCCATAGATAGATTTCCTAAGTCTGCATACTAAGGAAGAATCCTAAACAAATCTTGGTGGCTGCTCCATGTTGATCTCCTCCTCTAGGTCTCCATGAAGAAAGGCACTCTTCACATCCATTTGATGCACATCCCAACCATGTGTTGTAGCAATAGTCAAGGTGAGTCAGATAGAAGTCATCTTTGCAATAGGTACAAAGGTCTCTGAGTAGTCAATGCCTGACACTTGTGAGAAACCCTTGGTGACCAATCATGCCTTGTACTTATCAACTGGCCCATCTGCTACAAACTTGGTCTGATATATCCACCTACATCGAACCATCTTTCTTCCCTTAGGAAGTGAATTCAAATCCCAAGTGTGATTTTTGATTAAGGAAGAATATTCTTCCTCTATAGCACTATCCAACTCAGGTACCCCTGATGCCTCTCAAAAAGTCTATGGATCCAAAATTGAAGCAAAGAAGGCATGTGGATCTCTCTAAAAATCCCCCTAGTACATCTATCATCTGTGGGATCTCCTACCCAAGTGTCAGCATTCTAAAGTGTCTATCTAGCCCAAAGTGGCTTAAAAGTGGGTGAGTCAGGTGCTAACTCCTCATCTTCTAACTGACTAGAGGTGGATGACTCTGCATCACTATCCTCACTGTCTAAACTCGAAGAATAAGAAGATGTCTCTGGCTCAAGAACCTGCTATGGCTGATCTAAATTTGATGAAGAATCATCATGAAGAAGTAGATCTGATGAGGGAGAAGAAGTTTCAAGTGTTGAGTCTCTAGGACTCTCCTGAAAATGGACACTTCTTTCAATGAACAACTCATGAGTGATTGGATCTAAAAGGTGATACCCCTTAATACCATCTGAATATCCTACAAAGATGCAAGGCTTAGACTGACATTTCATAGCTTTGCATTTCTTCTTCAGAATGTGGGCCATGGTTGGGGATCCAAAAACCTTGAGGTGCTCAACATCAAGTTTCCTTTTATGCCAAGCTTCAAAGGGTGTTATCCCTTTCAAAGCTTTGTGAAGAACCTTGTTTTGAATGTAGCAAGCATAATTGATGGTTTCGGCCTAGTACTGTGGTGCTAAGGATTTGGAGTGAATCTTATAGCTACCCATCTCTTTCAAGAACCTATTTTTATGTTCTACAACCCCATTCTGTGAAGGACTGTAAGTAATTGTGCGCTCCAAATCAATACCCTCTGTGGTGCAAAATTGCTCAAACCTGATGCTGACATACTCCCCTCCATTATCAGTTTGAAGAACCTTGATGGATTTCTCACTTTATTTTTCAAAAAGAGCCTTAAAGTCTAGAAAATTTTCAAACACTTCAAATTTTTGTTTGAGAAAATATATCCAAGTGTACCTAGAGAAATCATCAATGAAAGTGAGGATGTACTTGGTCCTTGTGAAAGATGGTTTGGGAAAGGGTCCCGATACATCACTGTGGACTAACTCCAAAGGTTGTGAAGCCCTCCAAGCTTTGCCTTTCTCAAATTTTACTTTGGGATGCTTCCTAAGGGAACACCCTTCACAAAGTCCTTTTGAGAATTGTACATGAGGCAAGCCAATGACCATGTCATTTTTGAAAAGTTGCTCAAGGTAGCGGTAGTTAAGGTAGACAAAATGGTCATGCCAAAATTTAATAACTCCATATGAATGAGTCAAAAATGCTATTAGAGAAGAATCTAATACAAAATGTGAGAAGGTGTATAACCTGGCTTGGTGATCTGCCCTACCCACTGCCACTGTAGTATCACTATGTAACTCCCTGATAGCCACTGAATCTAGTGAAAACTCAACTCTCATGGCCTAACCAATGTGAGTGATTTGGTACACTGATAGGAGATTGGTTAAAAGATAAGGAACACTTAGAACATTATTGAATGTTCCTCCCTCCATTTCAACTGACCCTCTCCCCGCAATAGAAACTGATGTGTCATCATGCAAACTAATTGAAGTCATACTACAAGGCTCTAAAGATGAGAACTCAACTAGTGAAGAGCCCATGTGGTGAGAAGCACCTGAGTTGATGATCTATGAAGATGTATAAATTGTTGTAGATATAAGGGCCTTGCCCTTTTCTTTCGCCTTACCCTTGCCTTTTGCCTTGGTAGAATCTTGGGTAGATGAATTCTGCTTGATGGACTCTGGAACACCTATGTTGTTCTTCTCTAGAAGATGAGTTAGGTGATCTATTTGTTTCTTCATGAATTTATGTTCATCATGCCCTATCTTTTTACAATAGGCACACTTAACCTTCTCCTTCTTAGGTTTAGCATTGGAGGATGAAGACTCAGTGTTGTTTTTGGCAGGATTGTTGTTTTCTTTCTTTTTCTCTTGGTCCTTGTTCTTTTTCTTCTTATCCTTTGTTGAGGTCTTATCCTTACCATTTTAATCTATCAAAGCTTAGGGTTGAGTAGACTTCATTGTTCCCATTTTAATTATCTTGTCTTGTTCCCTAGTCAAGTCGGCAATGAATGAATCCAAAGAAGGCATTTTCCATGTAGTGCCAAGGGCACTTTTGTGGCATGGAAAGTGGAGACAAAGACTGAATAACTTGGACCTAACTTAGCAAGAATAGAAAGGAAGAGTTGATCATCTTTATTCTCTATCCCACATTCTTTCAATTGCAATCTAAGGGCCTTAAACTTAGTGAAGAAGTCCTATAGGGTGTCAAAGTTGCTAGGACTTAGACTTATGAGTTCATTTTTGAGCTCATGACCTCTCATCTCATCAAGCTTCCCAAATAAGTTTTCTAAGGTGTCCCATATGTCATTGGGAGTCTTGGAGGATTCTAATTGGAAGAGAAGTTTTGGAGACACAGACAAGCTTAGTAATCCATAGGCTTCATCACTATGATTGTACCACTTAACCTTTTTAGCATCAGTGTTGGGTTCTACTTCAGTACCCATGGTGATCCTATACAACCTTTTTCTTCTAAGGATGATTGACATTTTAACCTTCCATTCATGATATTTGAAGGGTGTTATGGGTTTAAGTTGAAAATAATCCATTTTAATCTAAATTTAAGTGAAGTTGTGTTGATTGTAAGTTTTGAATTTATACAAAAAGGAGAATGAAAGCAAAGATATGCAAGTTGTAAAAAGCAATCACACCCCCCCTAAAATGTTGAGCCCCCCATAAATATGTAAGTGCACACTCAAAATACATTGGGCTCAGCCAAGATGTGTCTTAGAGCAATCAATGCAAGACTTAAGCAAATAGGACGCCGGACTCAGCCAAAAATGCGTCTCGGGAGACCCAAATTTTAGGCACTTTATAAACTAGTGAATTTTTTACAAATAACAAGCCTACATTGTGGATAATTAATTACAAACACTTTTTCAAAAAATGGCACCCAAATCTGAGCTATCGTTTGTAAGATATTAAAGGTTCAATTTTCTCGTAAACTAGTGTTTTTACAAAAAAAACACTAAAACATTTTAAAAATGCCTATTATGAGAGAGAAAGTGGCCTTATAACCACTTGTTGGATTTGGCACAGAACAAGGAATCCAAAGGAGGTTTTTGTGAGGGGGAATTGGCCTCCTGCCAACCTGGGCCTCACCCTTCATTTTCGACAGGTGAAGATACAAGTTTTAAATGAAAACCCCAAATTTATCAAACTGGCTAAAAAATTAAATATTTAGTCAAATTGATTGATTTTTGTTTTACAAGTCAATTTTTAACTAAAAAAAATAAAGCAAAGATAGAATGAACTGTTGGCCAAGCATCTAAGGGTCCACATGGGATGCCAAACATGAAAAAAGTGCCATTTTAAAAAAAATAGCTGGCAAAATTCTCACACCAAGAAAAAAGGCATAGTCTTGATTTGCTGGGCAAGGAAAGGTGATTAAATCTGTAGACTTCAATGCACAGTAGGTATGGGCATTATAAGACAAGAAAAATGTGCTATTTAAAAAAAAAAGCATACCTGATTTTGCTGGATGCCGTACAGCTGATGGCGTGGCTGTAGAAGGATGTTGGGCATTACAAAAAGTTGGCATGCTATTTCAAGTTAGGACTGCTACGTGGATTTGTTAAAGGCATTGCTGCTGATGATGCTTCTCCCTTTTCTCTCTATACTCAACAATGGCGCCCAAGCTAACTGCTGAACTAGCCGCTGCAAAGAAGGTTGCCAGAAGGCTTGTAAGGACGCTGCCATTACAAAACCAGCCTCTAAAGTTGTTGCTGCCCTGTAAAAATTGAAGAGAAGATAACCAAGACACCCAAAGGCCAAGGATCCCAAGGAAAAGATGCAAGAAATGATATTGAAAGATTTTTTTTAATTTAGATCAGATCTAGAAATAAAAAATAAAGAGAACTCCACTCCTCTCGATTTCAAAATAATCTAAAAGCATAACTAGACACATGATTTTCGGGTTTGCTCTGATACCATATCAGATTTGTTGCCAGAATCCAGATAATGTGAATGCAATGGAGATGTGATCACATGAGATGAAGGAAGTGTACACCACATAGATGCTAAATCAATTTGAAAATTATACAAGAAGATAAATTGCACAAGACAAAATGGAGAAAACCAAAATCTGATTAACATGAGATGGCCAAAGTGAGGAATACATATAGGAGAGTACGTAAGTAACTCCTCCACAAAAGGTGGACAAGACACCCCAAGAATAAACTATAACTCCTCCATGAAAGGTGGTGACAAGGTGCTAAGAATAGAGAAGTAACTCCCATCAAGGGAGTTACTTATGATATTCTTATGACACCTATGACACATCTATGCCACACACCTCCACATAAGCTAGTCTATCCCACAAATGTAGGAAAACTCCATGTATGCACAATAAATACAATTTTCCTAATTAGAAAATAAGGAAAAATAAAAACCTACACTAATAAAAGTGAAGAGAGATAATCTATGGTCCATCATTAGGTGTTGTTGACATCAGTTCAGAGGTGGAAGTGTTTTATAATTATTTTAATGGTATCTTAGGATCTAAGGTTGTTCTATCCTCCTTGCAAGGTAAAACTTACTAAAAGTTCTAGTTGTTATTGCATCTCAACTAGACAGATGCGGTAGGACCTTGTAAGATTGGAGTCTCACTAAATAGGGATTGTAGTTCCTTGATTAGTTGTTATTGGTCTAAATTGGATCTTTTTATATAGGAAATTAGTTTAATTTATAAGTTCTAGTAGGTTTTATTCCCCAAGAGGGTTTCCCACATATGTCTTGTGTTATGTGATTGATCTTGCATTGTCTCCATTGCTTATTGCTTTGAATGATATGTTTGATTCATGAATGATTGTGGTAACTAGTTATGTAATTATAAATATTAGAATTCAAACTTAGATTATCTGGGCTCATTGATTCATTCCCCTCTTAGTGATTATACCTCTAACATATGCCAATTATGTAGGTAGCCTAAAAATGGAGACAAATAAGTTATTCGTGCTAAAATATAAGAATAATATTCTCCATCCTATTATTAGAGATAAATATTTTTTTGGTCTAACATTTCAAACTCTGCATACAATTTATAATAGACCTAACTACCTTTTTTTTTAAAAATCCATTTCTTTCCTCTTTGTGAACTAATGATTTCCCCAATTATAAAATAGTTTCCAACAAGTCTATTTTGGAAATAATATTATATTATCTTATTCAATAAACTCATATTATATATTCTATTTGTTTGTAGCTGGAATAAATCAACACTCACAACCTAGAGCTACATGTTGGACTCAAGAGGATTAATAAACATTCCAAACTTATACATAAAAGATAGGTTCAAGACCTTTGTATGTCAATGATGAAAGACTCGATTATATATCTTTATGCACAATTTAGTTTGTGTCTTTTATGTTGTTCTAGCACATTTATTTTTATGGGGTTATTTTGTAACATTAGTGAGTATATTTAAATTTAACTTTTTTTATAATTGCTCTAGAGGCCTTAGTATCTTATAATTATTTAATATTTTAATCATGTAATTCTTTCTTTGGTATTATTACTAGCAATTTTAATTTCACTTTAATTATTATTAACTTAATTTGTTATTATGGTTCATAGGGATATTATCATCAGTACTCTATATTATTGGCAATAACTGGTAGAGTGCTTACAAATTACATTTTGTATTTTTATTTATTTATTTGGATTGAAAGCATTGTGTAACATTAAAAATTATATAATTAAAATGAAAAGAATCATGTTGTATATATAAAACATAACTTAAATATTAGGAATGGATTTAATACCTCTGAAGATAAGGGTAAACTGACTATATTTCTACATTCTACCAGAAAATGTTACAACCCTACATTTTATATCACATAACATTTGAGGGAATGGAGATATGTGTTTGTTGCATACTTTGAATGAGGTTTGGGGAACCTAGAAGAATCCCTGTATTTGTTGTATATCATGTGTTTTTTTACCCATCCCAACTTTAAACTCTATTTCCCATCAATAGAAGCGTAAGTAGGTTACTCCCACCATGATGAGGATGAAGATGAATAGGATTTCATGGAGGATTATGGGCCCCTCAAGTACAATTTTCAGTTGGTATACCAAAGTCAAAACCATGGGGAATTTATCCCCAATGGCCACTCCCTTAGAGTCTACTAGAGTTATTTTGGATGACATCATATCACATGTTAATGATTTAGATTTCACAGCCACAAAGGAAGGGAAATTCAAAGGCATAGATATTACAAATGGTCTCATGTCTTATGACCATATGTTCCCAAGTCATCCCTCAAGTCTTCTTGAGACCAACCCCTTGAGTCTCCCCTATTATATTAGCTAGAAAACCACTCTAAAGAAAATTAATGTGAACACCATTCCAAATTAGAACCTAAGGATCATTTTTGAAAGGTTCAGCCTTGCTCATGTGATCTTTTAAAAGGGGAAGAAATGGGTGAACCCATAGTATTAACTCATGATAATCCTAAGAATCAACATAATGAGTAGGGTTTTACAAAAAAAGAACAAGTCTCATAAATAGGAATAAACAAAGCAGTATGGGAGTGATGAGGAGGATAAGGAGGATGATGAGTCAAAGTATGAGATAGAGTGGGATCACATAGACAATTTTGAGTTTCATATACCTTGATTGGGGTATAAGTAACACTAACACTAGTAGTAATAAGAAGAGGGATGCAATACCCACATTTTCTAAGGCTAAGCCAGGTGTGGGCATGGACAAATGGGTAAATTTTAATGAGCATGTGGCTAATTTATATGTTGAGGATGTGATGAACATGAGAGAAAATATATTCATGAAGAAAAAAGTAGAAAATTTAATCTTAGACATTGAGAATGAATATAGATTTGCTTGAGATGGTCAAGAGAAACATTTCCATGAGACCTAAGATGAGAGAGAATGGAAGGAAGAGGTTATTCCATAACTCAATCTAGGATGAGTATATAACACACAGTGGACTAATGAGTGTTCACACTTCTAGATAGATTTGAACTATCTAGCCTTTTTAAGTATAGAAAGTCATCACTATTATGTATTACTTGTTCATATTGGATTGATGAGTGTTCACATTAGACTGATGAGTGTTCACCATTCTAGATAGGTTTGAAGTAAGCCTTATTCCAACAATTGTTTTACTTGTTTTATTTTACCATTGTTTTACTCTAGATTGTATATTTTAACCTTTGTTATCATAAATGATTACTGCAAAATTATCTTGGGATACTTAGATTGAGGAATATGACATGAATTATCTTCTAAAATCTCTTTATAATTAAATCCCTTGTTACTTCTAAATTAGGTATATGAGGCAAACATTTGATCTATTTATTCATGTTCCTCTAAAATTGGCCACTCAATTTAAAATGTCATCTTCACTATCTCAGCACTGTAATTACACAAACATCTCAAAAGGGACTCAAATAAAACTTGAAAACATTTTATATATCATTCCCAAAGAATTTTTCCTTGAAATAAAACCACAATATTCTAAAATGAAAAAGTTTTGGTAAAAAATCATCCCTTCCAAAAGCACTTCACAAGAGGAGGAGAAGAGAGAATACACAAATATGATATGACAAAATAAAAAGACATATAGCAATATGTACCCAAAAATATGAGGGAATTATTCACCAATTGATTTGTATTCAAAATGTCATCCTTTCCACAAAGGCTCTCCATTTTATTTGTATCATAAATGGAATAGAGAAGATTTGAGACTTTGTTAATATGTGTTCCATCAGGGAAAATGTTATCATTTATGGTTTGTCTATAACTCATGGGGAAATGAGGATAAAGACTTAGAGATTATGATAATGTTGCCTAGAAATAGTTCGTGCATCTTAGTTCTTATAAACTAAATAAGTCCATCTTGTCATATGAATTATTATTGTTATTATAGTTTTTTTACTTTAATATCTGGGTGATTTCATTGACTATATTTTTCTATGCCAGAAGAACTAGAAAAGAGATAGTGTAGATGCATCTATTCCAACAATAAATATGCTCAAAGTCAGATCCCATACCAAAAAAAAATGTAGATGTTACAAATGAAGATGGGTCTTAAATTAAAAAGAAAAATCATTATAAATTTCAACTAAAAGTGCATTTAGTTTGACATTTATTGTAGGGAGTTTGTATTAGTTATCTAAAAACAAAGTATAGTCATCTGAAATAAAATAGAGTACATAAGAAATAAACTGACACTCTCCAAGATTATAAATAAATAGTGATTCAAAATTACATGGCTAATATCCAAATTCAAGGCCCCTTCTTTATGGATAAAGTTTCCTTACAAATTACAAAACATATTGCATAAATCTAATAAAATTTCCCTAGGTGTTATCCCAATAGTTGGTGGATCCACATCAAACATGACCAGTTAATAAGAGTGGGGTTGTATTGTTAGACATCTTCAAGAAATATATGTGTACAAATTTAGGGTAATTGACCAACCCAAAAAATGATTTCCTTGAGATGCCCCAACTTCAAGATAATGTGGTAGCCAAAACTAGAATCTGGTAGGGTAAATGGGTGACCCAAAAAATGCTTGCCTACACATTTTGATTTACAATGTATATTACACATTTCTACCAGACATGTTTCTCCCCACATGCATTATCACTATTTAATGTCAATTTCTCCACATTTTGAAACAACTCTCACCATTTTCATATTTTAATGTATGGTATTATGCAAACCAAGATGAACCATTAGAGAATGACAAAAATATAGATAACTCAAAAATGTCATCCTTGGTTAACACAAGTCTCTAATCCCTCACTACTATCATGTGATTGATCTTGCACTCAAAAGACAAAAACAATTTAATTAAACTTGTTAATTATTCAATCCTTATATTTATACAAAAAATAAAATTAGTTAATTAATCAATAAACACATCAAAGCATCTCACCTATGTACATGTCTCATCCAAATCAAGATGCCTATGAGTATAACACATAGTTGTTGATGAATTGTGTTGTCACATCCTGATTTCACCCTATAATTAACAACCTATTAATCCATAGATTGGTATGGTTAATATATTATTTCTATTGCCTTGATTTGAGAATATTGACATATACTTTAATAGGACAATGATATTATTGATTAATATACATTACGTGATAGTTATATATTGGTAATTTTATACATTGATATGTATATTTATTAGTTTAGCATCATTGGTTGATATGATGAATCAGACTACCTAATTGTTGCGAGGTAGATGTAGGATAGGTCCTATCCTTATAGATTGATGAGGGAGAGCATCATCATAGAGGATTAGCTAGATGGAGTGATTGGGGAAAATACCAGTGGGAAAGGCTAGTGACTCTATACACACACACCATATATTTTTATTGATATTTAGATAAAAATATTAGTGCATAATTGTGAATTATTGCTTGTGACAATTTGTGTGTGTGGAATTAATTTCAGTATGCATTAGATTATTTAGCCTAATTATTAGTTTTTTAATTTAAATCTATAAAAATAAATATTAGTGTTAATACATATAATTATTATGAAAATAATTATCTTACAAGTAAAATATAATTAATGACTTATTTCATCTTCTAGTTAAATAATATTTATCATTGTTTCAAAAATTGCATGGAAGTTGGATTAATGCAATTTAAAGTTAAAAATTAGAGTTATGCATGATATTTATTTGAAAATTTATAAAAAGTATTTTATTATTATTATTATAGTTAAATTAGAATGTTTTATATATAATGAAGATTTAAAAAATTACATTGTTATAAATTGACGCACATGGAAAGATAAAAATAGAAATTTACATGCAAGAGGGTAGCACATTAATTTGAAGGAAAAGAAAGTTTGTAAATAAAGCTTCTTGAAAATTAATAAGACACCTAGAGACATGAAGGAGAAGAAAAATATGAGATTTGGAGAGAAGTGGAAGCAACATATAGTAAGTTTATTATTATTGCAAACAGAGGTAGGTTTTGTCATTTATAATTTTGTATGTGTTTATGTCATTTATAATTCCATGTATTTATATATATATGAATGAAATCACAAAGAATATCTAAGTAGTCACTGTGTAAATAAATCATATTGATGTATATTTTATTAAAGCAAGAAAAAACATCTAGTATATATATTAGAAATGAATATGTATAGAAATCATTGAGTATGCCATATAAATATCAATACCAGGTTTTAAGATAAAATGCCTATCTAATTTAAGTTAACATTCAGCCAATTAATTATGACCCTAGCTAGTCATATTAGTTCTAGATCTTTATTTATCTACTGAGTTTTCAAATAAAAATGTCAAATCATGAAATTAAAGTGCTTAATATTAAATCATATTCAAAAAGTATAATTATTAACGCCTTATAAATTCATCTACCTTTTCTAGGTCGTGCATCACCATTTATCTATTGAGTGTTATGCATATTGGTTTTCTCCACCAATTCTAGCACAGTTTCAAGTGAAGCCTTACCTTAGGTTCTAGGATTGAATAGTTGTATATTTATATAAATTTGATTCATCATGTATTTAAGAAAGTATTGAGTCAATTCAATAAAGATATTTAATATAAAATCAAAAGGGTTGAGTTATAAATAAGACTGGAGTTAGAAAATAAATTGCCTAGATGAGTGTTGAGTAAAGGTTTTTATTGGATGAGTTATCAAGTTAAACATTGTGTCCAAATATAGAAAAATTTGAGGCTTATAAAGATAACATGCTAGCCTCATAAATGAAATACCTTTTTATAAATTACTTCCCACCTCAAATATTTTATCTCACTTTTAATGATTATGTACCACAATTATGGGTAACACTTTAAAACACCATTAACATTATTTTTATCATTTCTAAACCTGTATTTATATTGTCTTGGAGTAGCATCATATTTTTAGTAGGACTGGGTTATACTTTATTAAGACTCCATTTTGTTTCAGATCAGATTCTAAAAGTATAAAGCACCTTATTAAGAGGATGTTGGAGGGCATCTTAATAAAATGATTGAGTACACATTAAAATGAATTGTTAAGTTTTAATTATTTAAGTAATGTCACTAATGGGCTACATCAGAGTTTGCAATGCCCAATCAATAATTAATCATTAAATTTTACATTTTAAAGGCTGTGGGAACTTTATGAATTATTGACTATCATTTATGAATTTCCCAACCTATAATAACATCACTGAGCATAAATAATTTAGGGGTTGAATATTAAATTATATAAATCATGACTAAGAATAATTATTGAATCATTGAGTTTAATAGTTGCTAAGTTGGGTTTAATAATTAGTAAAACTGATGTAAATCTGAGTGATTAATTTTGGGACATGAATCATTTAAATGAAAATCCCACTCTTTATTTTGAAGAGCCAGTCTAGAATTAAAAGTGCTAAGTATAATAATTAAATGCTGAGTCTTTCATGTATAAGATGTGAGCACATATTTCTCTTTTATGCAAGATCAAATGTCCAGTGGAACTTTACTTTGCTTCGGATTTCCATATTACAACCTGAATAAGTTGCATTCTTATCCTAATTATCATGTAATCCATTTGAGAATATGAGAATAATGTTTGATAGTAAAATATTAATTATTAAGCTCACTTTGGGTAGAGTATAAAAATGATTTTCTATATTTTATATTGAATAGGTGTTAATAAAATCTAAATGATAATTTATAGTTAATCTATATTGTTAAACCATTTATAAGATATAAGATTTAAATTATAGCCAGAATTGTAAAGATGACCAATACTTCATCATATTCATATTAAAGCTATTATATAGGGCTCTTGATAAAGTATTAGTTAAGTATATATATTTAAGAAGTTCAGAAAGATAATTTGCCTAAATGGAATATGTTCTAAGTCATGCCAAGAGATTCATGAGAGTATAATAAGATAATATTTGTATATAATTTATCATTAGCAGTTGAATTTTACCTAGACAAATTTATTGTAGGAGTGCTCAGATTATTGTGTAAAGCTAGCAAGATCTATATATGTATGTATGTATGTATGTATGTATGCATGTATGTATGTATGCTTGTAGTCTAGGATTTGAAATAAATTATTGGGAAAATTTTAAAACCTTGTTTTGCATCATAAATAAAAGTTATTATATTTATGAAGTTTTTAATGAAAATTTATGCGTATTTAATTTGTGAGAATATTAATATGTGTAAGTATTTATAATCTTATATGATAAAAATAGTGCATCATGATGAGTACCTAGATATTATAATAGTATAGTTTCTAGATTTTGTAGTATAATCTCATAATTTTTGTATTATTAATTTTGAGTGTTTGAGTCAAGTGATCAATCATAATGACCTATGATATTATGAGATGTCATAAAGTCTTAAAATATGAAAAGTACCTGGATGGTACATATTGTATTGGTTATACCTAGATCCAAGTTTACATATTTATATGTGTGTTGGATGTTACTTTGATAAGTATGTTTAATAATAGTTGGAAGGATATAATAATTTTGTGCATATAACTTTGTGAGTGAAAATGAATGTTAAGATAAAATTATATGCATTGTATGACTTGCTTGTTATATTTATGCTTGACTAAATATGAGTGTATGATTCCATCATTTTATGACTACTTTATGTGACTAATTGTGAGAAAAATAGTAGTCATGTCCAAGGAACACTAGACTAAGATAATATGGTTTGTCATGAGGTCTAGTTACTTGGATCTTATTGAAATATTTTGTAGTGTAATGTGTATTTTACCTGGATGGTATAAATAGTGGTCATTATTTCTAGTTTGAGATAGGTTTTTAATGTAAGATTCATTCATCTATAGATGATCATGTGTATATCATGATTTCTCTTTATTTAACATGAGATATGATATTATTGTATGGAGGATGAAATATGTATGAGTCTTAGAGTTGTATACTATGATATCTATTGATGATACTAATAGGTAGTGAGACAAATTCTACTAGCTTAGGTAGTACCCAACAATAGATAATATGAGCAAGTGGTGTGTTATGAAATTGACCAATCTAAAATGATCATATATTATTTGAAAACTTTGGCCAATGTAATGTAGATGTATATTGTCATTTCATATGTTTGATTTTCATGCTTTCAGATATCATGTTAGAATGGATTTATCTATTATACACTAGATGTTTTTAGAAATATTACAACACATGGGGTACTAGGACGTCTCACTAGAATATCACACCATTATATCTACATATCCATGAAGGGAGGACCATTTCCTGATAGGGGATTATACAAGGATTGTTCGTCTATGGTTGGTGTGGTAAAGTGCTCATATGATTCTCTCCCTCCTCTACTATATTACTACTTAGAGAAAACACTTAGATTATCAATGATACATGATTTCATTTGACTTTAGCTTCAAAGAGCTTGGTATCTATCATTTTATTAGGTCATATGATTGAAATAATATAATTGTATTATGTACTTGCATATTTGATTAGCAGATGTATTGTTAGACTAGTCGTAGCTATGTCATATTGTATTTGGTTTTTGATGTAGTTGTATAAGATTTATATTGCATGTAGTATTTGAATTAGAAGTAATATTCTTCTTAGTTGTGGTTTTGACATATTGTATTATTTTATTCTATGGAATGCATTTTAATTATTTATTAGAAAAAAATTACATTTCCTTAAGCACAACTTGAGGGGTTGTTACATTAGGTATCAAAGTTGCGGCTAGAACTCTCAGACCTAATGAGTCCATTGGCATTTCGTATCTGTCTGCTTATTATAGAGGAGAAGTGAGAATTCATGTGAGATACAATGAGTGTGTACCTGTAGGGTATTCATACCCTCTTAGAGTTAATAAAGGATTATTTATCGAGTATCTCATTGGTGATAATTTTATAAAGTGTATATGTAGGAGAGTACTTAGCTTAGTTTCTCAGTTATGAACAAGCTATCCTACCATGTTTTAGATTTTTAGATTGAACACTTTGAGTGTGATTATGCCCTTGAATCACCTTCACCATTTGTGTTTTATGTTGTGAGTGTTTTAAAATCATGGAGTGCTTCTCAATAAAGTAATTATGTTTTAGCCTTGTGTCTTATATACACAAATATTATGAGTGGGATTTATTTAATGCCATTCTAATTTAGTACCACCTAGTGTGGTGGGAATTTTCTTATAATTGAGTGTAGATGTTGTGATTGTGATTTCCTTTATATTAAGAGTTTGTTATGTGGATTAGCATCCTTATATTGTATAGACTTGAGGAGAGGTGTCTTCTATCTTAATTAGCTTGGAGGTGATTTTTTACTATCTCACTCTTCTCTTACATCCTTTTTAGCTATCAAGAAGATTATTATGTTTAGGATTTACACAAATATTATGAGTGGGATTTATTTAATGCCATTCTAAGTTGGTACCACCTAGTGTGGTGGGAGTTTTCTTATAATTGAGTGTAGATGTTGTGATTGTGATTTCCTTTATATTAAGATTTTGTTATGTGGATTAGCATCCTTATATTGTATAGACTTGAGAAGAGGTGTCTTCTCTCTTAGTTAGCTTAGAGGTGATTTTTTATTATCTCACTCTTCTCTTACATCCTTTTTATCTATCAAGAAGATTATTATGTTCAGGATGTTGATTTAGAATTTACTTGGGCAAAAATTATTTTCTAAATTATTGTTTTGATCTTATTCCCTTAAGTTTATGGGATAGTGTTTTCTAGAGAGAAGTTGTAGTATTGATTAGATAGATGTGTCTTTGAGGTTAGTATTTTCCTTTTAGCTGTGAAGGTAGGTTATAATACTACACTTACAAGTTGGTAAGGGAATAGTGTTTGGAAACATGGATTATGATGTTTACTTCTACCATATTAGGGTATGTAGGAAGTTTTGGTTTATGAGATGATAGTTATCTACTTTATATGTGTGAATTTTTACAGTCACTTGTATATTTGACCTTGGAACTTGACCATGAGGGTGGCTAACATTAAATTTATATTAATTCTAGTTGATTATAACTATTATGTTATTATATATCTTTGCTTAGACTGATATTATTTTCTTCTCAAAGTATATTTTTTGATGATTTATATATGTACCTATCTTTGGGATCAAGTAAGGTATAAGGTGTGCAAAACATCTTGGTAAATCTAAAAGGGTTAAGATAAAAAAATTTAACTATTGTGTGTTAATCGTGCAAACAAGGAGACATTGTCTCACATATAAGGTATTAAGGATGACATAATCCTTAGCCTTTGTATGTTATATTAGTTATGAGATTATTACTTTTTACTATAAATATAACACTACAGGATAAATTTCAAGATATGATATTAGTTTTGATTGATTAGTAGCAACTTAAATTAATCTCTGGATGATTTTATGATTTCTCTTGTGTGTAAGTTAGTGCATATAAAATATTTTTGCATATAGCATTACTTTATATGAATTATTAGAATATATTTGTGAACATTGTGTACCTTTTGAAGATCATTCGATCATGAAAACCTAAGGAATGATTGGTGTTATAAGAACATGAGTTCTAAGTGATAGGACAACATCTTACTTAGCCTCACATTGACTTGGTTGGTACTTGTTGGTGTATTTATTTGATTTATTAAATTTAATTATATTTATTATTTAGATTGGTGCACTAATTACTTATTTCAATTAGTTTATTATGTTTATTAATAATTTATACCAGATAAGATAAGTTTACTTAGCTAGTAGTCAACATGGACACCTATCTTGTTACAGTGGAGGTCCACTCCACTATTCTTCTAGTTAGATATGAGTTGAACTACACATGTTGTGTGAGTTCCCTGATCTTTATCATGCATGCCTTGCTCTATATAAACAATGGCTATTTATGTATTCTATATTAGATTAATATTGAATTATTAGAATAATTCATCATATTTCAGTTATTTATTCATTTCAGTTATTGTCTTGGATATACAGTTTTTTTTTATTTATATTACTATTTTATCTATTGTCCATGATTTCTATTAGATTAATTAGATCCTATAGTTAATTCTAACATGGTACCAGAGTTATCTTAAATCTATAGATTGCTAAATATTCAAGAGAAAAATATCTATATATAGGATCAATTTTTTGATTTTGTATACAGGCATAAATTGGAGCTTTATGGAGAATTTTTGAGCTCACCATTGAGTTCATAGTGCCTAAGATAGTCAAAATCATCTATAATTTTGTCTAAATTGGGTACAAAAGGCAAAATTGGCAAGGGTTTGATCTAGAAGCACCATGCCCAAATTTAGTGGGTACCTAAACATCAAAGCATTTCTGAGCAAAATGGACCTCATGGTTGCATTTGGAAGGCATCAAAACTTACAAATTCATATAAAATTTATACAATTTAGACACGGTCACCCTAAAAGGCAATTTTTTTTCCCCCAGGTATGGCCATATGGACTATGCAGACCAATTTTTTTTGGCAGGCCTCATGGATCAACAAGAAGATTTGAAAGGGTAACTTTGGGAACCCACCATTTGAACATTAAAAGGTATTTTTAAGATTCTTTTTTCAAATATCTTAAAATTTAGTGCTCTTCACTTTTGTACTTTTAGTGTATCCCAATTTTTTCTATATTTTTTTAGAATTGAGATTTTTCTATAGTAGTTCTTACCCGTCCTCATTTTTGCAACTTTAGAGGCTCATAATTTTCACATATGACCTTGTATTGAGGTCCCATTTTTTTTAAGTTAATATTTTTTTGAGCACAACACATTGGTGTAGAAAGTTTTGTACTAAAGTGAAAATATTTTGTACTTTTAGAATAGAAGGCCTAATTGAGCTTTTTATAAACTAAAAAAATTATAATCTAGCCTTGTAATTGCACTCAATTATAAAGTACCAAAAAATATTTTATGGGTGGGATAAAACTATGTAATTTATGGGGGTTTTGTGTTGTGTTCTGTATTTTGATTTTTGCTTTGTGATAGTTTATTTCCAAAGGCATCATGGGGAATCTTAAGTTCTCACTAATAATAGCATATAACTATAATACATAGAAATAACTTGTTTAGAATGAATTAATGATGTTAGGATATACACCTTATATAACAACTCTTTTTAATCCACCTACTGATGCAAAAGAGTTAAAACACTTTCTCTTTGAAACCACTAAGGTAATTAGATGAATTCAATCTTACATGTCTTTAGATTTAAATTTCCATCTTGACAAATGCACAACTCCAAAAGAGGCTTGGGATAAATTAGCATCATTATTTGAAAAAATAGATGAGGTTCGTGGTTACCAAATTGACAACGAACTCATTAGTTTAGATCCTAAAAATTATGCTACAATACAAGACTACATCACTAAAGTCATAGATCTTAGAGCACTACTTTTTGGATGTAAAATTCATAAAAAAGATAATCAATTGATTTTTAGTACCTTACATAAATAAGGTCTTGAATATTCATTCTTTGTCTCTTGCTTTCAGAATCATAAGCTCACATTGGGCACATCATATCAAATTCCCACCTTTGAGGTATTCTTTGATATTCTAATGGCTAAAGAAGAAAAGTTAATAGCTATGGGTCTAATCAAATCATCCAAATCTCAAGCTCTAATTGCAAGTCAACCTCATCATAAGCAAGTTTCAGCATCAACATCTAATACAAGTTAAAGTAAAAAGAAGTAAAATAATCAGAATAAGTCACATAAAGATAAGAATAAAGGGGAAAAATCTTCCTCACAAGTAGATTATAAATCCACTAATAAGAAAGGAGATTCATAAAAAAAGAATGGCACTCCTTGCCCTTATTTCAAAAAGGGGTTTCATAGTGAACAAGATTGTTGGAAGAAAGAGATTGATGAACTTAAGGGTCTTCTCAAAAAGAGTAACATCAATCAAAGGATTCTTCCACTCTTTTAAATTCAAGGAAATGGAAAGCTATGACACTAGTGCACTAGAAAATTATCTGAAGTCATAGGTAATTGAATCAGGTGCTTTGCATCATATGGTTTTTGATCAAGAATAATTTTCTAGACTAGAACCAAGTTCCTTACCTCATATTCTCATAGGTGATGATTTTAAGGTAGATGTTATAGGAAAAGGTATAGTTGGTGTTGATAGTGGTGTATTGAGGATGTCCTCTATATGCCATAGTTTTCAAATAATCTTCTCTTTATCTACCAAATCACTCACTTTGATACTAGTAGGAAAGTTAAGTTCACACCTGATTTTGTATCAGTTAGAAAGTTAGAGGATAATTCCTTAGTTGTAGTGGGAAAAGATGACAATAATACTTAGCTTTATTCATTCTCCCACTTTTTGCCTTAGTCTTCATCTACAACTTTTCTCTCACACAATGATTTAGTGAGAAAGCTATGGCATGAGTAGTTTGGTCATCTGAACTATCACTATTTGCAATAGCTTAATTAGTAGGAGATGGTTATAGGACTTCCATAGATTCAATTTTCAAGGTGTGTATGTCATGGTTGTGCCTTATGAAAATATCTAGAGGATAAAATTGATAAAGGGAAGGCTTAAAAGGCTACATAATTCCTTGAACTTCTTCATAGTGATTTAGTGGGTCTATTACCTACTTTGTATTTTAGTAAAACTTACTATTCTCTCACATTTATTGATGACTATTATAAATATAATTAGGTTTATTTTTTGAAACTCAAGAGTGAAGTATTTGATAGATTTATAGAGTTCAAAGCTCTTGTAGAGAAATAATCTGAAAAGTATGTCAAGATCCTCCACATAGATAATGGGAAGGAATATGTGAACAACAAGTTTGAATAATTTTATGCTCTTGAAGGAATTGATTTTTATCATTCCATTACATACACACCTCAATAGAATAATGTATCAGAGAGGAAGAATAAATTCTTAAAAGAGATGGTTCATTGTATGATTCATGCAAAATCATTAGTACATGAGTACTAGGCATAATTGATTAATTGTGATGCATATATAAAGAATAGAGTTTCTCAAAAAGTTTTAAAGGGGATAACACCTCTTGAAGCTTGGTGCAATAGGAAGTGAGATGTGCATCATTTAAGAGTATTCGGTAGTCTAACATGGGCTTACGTACCTTTAGACAAGCATCATGCTTTTGAAAAACAAAGTTAAACTTGCATATTTGTAGGATATCCTAATGGTGTTAAGGGATATCAACTCATTGATCTAGATTTACATGAGCTTATTATAGCAAGAAGTGTTTACTTTGAAGAAATTCTTCCAAACTTGTATTCTAACATTTATCATTCTTCTTCCTTAGAAGAATGAGATAGAAGTGATGATCATACTCTTACTTCATCTACTTATAGGGATGATGAGGTAATATGTCCCCAATAAGGTTTATCAGGTCATGTTCCTCCTCCTCCTCTGGATCCTCACCCATTGATGCCTTTGTGGGCTAGATAGAATTTGTTGAATGTAGACCCTCTTGTTAGGGATCCATCAGATAGAAGGAGAACATGGTTATATCATGATCTTCCACATCCCTAAATTACCACATCTTTCAATCCACAATCTTTTTAGGAATCTCCAGGGATAAAGAGTGGGATTCAATAATATAAAAAGAGTATGACTCATTGATTAGGAACAACACTTGGGATCTTGTTCTTCTTCTTGAAGGAAGAAAATTAGTATGATGTAGGTGGATATATTAGACTAAGTTTGTATCAAATGGAAATATTGATAAGTATAAAGCATGCTTAGTGGCCAAAGGTTTTTCCCAAGTAGAAGGCATTGACTATACATAAACTTTTGCACATGTTGCTAAGATAAATTAAATTTTCTTGATACTAGCTATTGGTGCCACTCATCATTGGGCTATACATCATATGGATGTGAAGAGATAATTTCTTCACAGGGATCTCACGAGGAGATATATATGGAGTAGCCATATGGGTTCATTCAAGATTCTTCATTGGTGTGCCACTTGTAGAATTCTCTATATGGTCTTAAAAAAGCCCCCAAAGATTGGTATTCTAGGATGGACACATTTCTTATCTTAGTTGGGTTCTTGAGATATCACTTAGATCCAAATGTCTATATTTTACATCAGGAGGATTCACTATTATACTTAGTTCTCTATGTTGATGATCTCATTATTATAGGGATCACAACATCCATCATTAGTAGTGTTAATATTGCACTTCATGATAGGTTTTCTATGATAGACATGAGCCTATTGCACTATTTTCTTAGTATTTAGATAACATAGTCTTTTTTTTGGATTACACTTTCACAGCCCAAGTATGTCATGGACTTGTTAGCTCAATTTCACATGGTTGATTGTAGACCTATATTAACTCCTTTTTTTTATCTAGAGTTAAACTTGAGGTTCATTATTCTACTCCCTTAGTTGATGCCACATTATATTACTAGCTTGTAGGCAACCTCATCTATTTGACTCATACATGACCTGCCATTTCATATGTAGTTGGCATGATTTCATGCTTTATACGAACACCACATGAGATTTATTGGAGAGGCACCAAGTGTATTTTTAACTATATTTAGGGCACTATCAGATATGGTATTCACTATATAGTAGGTATAGGTTTAGACTTGGTGGGATACAGATATTCTGATTAGGTTGGCGATTACGATGATCATAAGTCCACTTCTAGTTACATCTATCACTTGGAATCCAGCCCCATTTATTGGTAAAGAAAGAAGTAAAATGTTATTGCTTTTTTATCTATAGAGGTTGAGTATCATGGTACTATTAATTCCACTACTGAGGCTATTTGGATTTAGAATATTCTCACAGAGATTTGTGTTCTATTTTAGAAGCCGTCATTCATCTACTGTGACAACCAAAGCACTATCTAGATCTCAAAGAATCTGGTTCATCATTAGAGAACCAAATATATATATATATATATATATATATATATATGCACTTTATCAATGAGTTGATTCAGGTGGAGATTGTTGGTCTTCAATATTATATTGTGGAAGAGTAGATTGTAGATATTTTCACCAAACCTTTCACTAGGAGTAAGTATCTTCACTTGTGATCTTTTTTGGGGGTGCAAGACATCAGTTCTTTAAGGGACATTAGTTTTTTAGGGAGGGTCTCCTAGACCTTCATTTTGAGGAGTTTTTTTTCCTTTGGGTTTTCTCCTTTCCTCATTTATTTGTATAGATTACTTAATATGGCTACACATTGCTGAGACTCTTATCTGCATAACCCTACCTAAGCTTTGCTTATGGGGGTGGGCGGTGGGTGTTGGTGTATTTATTTGTTTTATTGAATTTACTTATATTTATTATTTATATTTGTGAACTAATTACTTATTGTAATTATTTTATTATGTTTATTAATAATTTTCACTAGATAAGATACACTTTCTTAGCTAGTAGTCAACCTAGACACCTATATTATTATAGTGGAGTTCTACTTCACTAATCAAGGTAAGATAAGATAAGATTGCTTAACTAAATTCAAATTATGTTGATCATTTACACAAGTTGGACACCTATCTTATTAGTGTGGAGTTGCACTCCACTATTCTTGTATTCAGATATTAGTTGAACTACACATGTTGTGTGAGTTCCCTAATTTTTATCATGCACACCTTGCTCTATATAAGTAATAGATATTTATGTATTTTACATTAGCTTAATATTGAATTATTATATTAATTCATCATATTTGAGTTATTTATTCATTTCAATTATTATCTTAGACATACAATTATTATTTATTACTATTACAATTTTATCTCTTGTTCATGTTTTCTATTAGATTCATTAGATCATGTAGCTGATTCTAAAAATACCAGGTTGGATCGATAGATGGATTTGTAAAATATAGTTGTATGATCATTTATTTTGACTTTTTTGATGATTTTACCTAATTATTATTAGACTTTTCTTATGGTTCTAGACCTCAAGGTGGTCATGATAGAACCAATCAACATAAAATGAATTTTACAAAACTTGTTTGTTGAATAAGAAATGTCATAGAGTAGGGTCTTTTGAAACCAATTACCTAAGAGTAGTGTTAATTAGGATAACTATTATAAGTTCTTTAGGTAAATTTTTCATTTAATCACATGATATATTAATTGATAGTAGGTTTTTATGTTATTAGACTCTATTCATTAATTGGAACTTTTGTTTAAATAAGAGTCATCAGGGCAATGACCAATTTTAAGGGAGAGGATGTCACATCTAAATTTTAACATATAATTAATAACCTATAAATCCATGGATTAGTATGTTTAATATCTAATTTTTAGTACCTTGATTTGAGCATTTTGACATATACTATTATAAAATAGTGATATTTTTCATTAATATACATTGCGTGACAATTATATACATTAAGATGTATATTTGTTAGTTTAGCATCATCGGTTGATATGATGACTTGGAATAACTACCTACTTGTTACAAGGTGGATATAGGATAGGTCCTATCCTCAGAGCTTGACAAGGGAGAGCACCATAAGAGAGGATCGGCTAGATGGAGCAATTAGAGAAAATATTAGCAACCCTACACACATGTACCATAGATTTTTAATGATATTTATGTAAAAATGTTAGTGCATAATTGTGAATTATTGAAGGTGATAATTTGTGTGTGTGGAATTAGTTTTAGTATGCATCAGATTCTTTAGCCTAATTTACTTGATTTTTTAATTTAAATTCAAAAAAAATAAAAAATTGTGTTAATATATATAATTATTATGGAAATAATTATCTTACAAGTAAAATATAATCAATGACTTATTTCATATTCTAGTTAAGTAATTATTTATCATTATTTTGAAAATTGCATGGAAGTTGGGTTAATGCAATTTAAAGTTAAAAATCAAAACTATGCATGATATTTATTTGAAAATTTAGAAAAAGGATTTTATTATTATTTTAGTTAAATTAAAAAAAAATACATTTTTATAAATTGACGTGCATAGAAAGATAAAAATAGAAAGTTTCATGCAAGAGAGCAAAACAGTAATATTAAGGAAAAGAAAGTTTATAAATAAAGCTTCTTGAAAAGTAATAAGACACAGAGACATGAAAAAGAAGAAAAGGATGGGATTTGGATAAAAGTGGAAGCAAAAGATAGTAAACTTATTATTATTCCAAACAGAAGTAGGTTTTGTCATTTATAATTCTATGTATTTGTCTCATTTATAATCATGTGTATTTATATAGATATGAATGAAATCATAGAGAATATGTAACCAATCATTGTTTAAATAAATCATATCGATGTATATTTAATTGAAACTACAAAAACATCTTATACACACACACACACACACACACACACACACACACACACACACACACACACACACACACACACACACACACACACACACACACACACACACACACACACACACACACACATATATAGACACACACTCACACACACACACACAAACAAGAAACTAATATGTATATAAATCACTGATTATGCCATATAAATATCAATACTGAGTTTTAAGATAAAATGCTCAACCAATTTAAGTTAACACTCAAATTGTTAATTATGACCTCAGTTAGTTATATTAACACCATGGCTTTATTTATTTTTTGAGTTTGTAAATAAAAATGCCAAGTCATGAAATTAAAGTTCTTAATATAAAATCATATGTAGCATGTATAATTATTAACGCCTTCCAAATCCATCTGTCGTCTCTAGGTCATGCATTGCCATCTATCTGGCGAGCGCTATGCATATTGGTTTTCTCCACCACTTCTAGCATAGTTTCAAATGAAGCCTTACCTTAGGTTCTAGGATTGAAGAGCTATATATTTATATAAATTTGATTCACTATGTATTTAAGAAAGCATTGAATCAATTCAATAAGATATTTAATATATAATAAAAGAGTTGAGTTATAAATAAGCCTTGAGTTAGAAAATAAAATGCCCAGATGAGTAAAGGTTTTTATTGGATGAGATATCAAGTTAAACACTGCATCTAAATATAGAAAAAGTTGAGGCTTAAAAAGATAACCTACCAACCTTGTAAATGAAATGTCTTTGCGTAAATTGCTTCCCACCTCCAATATAATGGGTCTCACTTTTAATGATTATGTACCATAATTATGGGAAGTGATTTAAAACACCATTGACATTCTTTTTATCATTTATAAACCTATAATGGTATTGTCTTGGAGTAGTGTCATATTTGTGGTAGGACTACATTACACTTTATTAAGACTATGTTTTTTTTTAATCAAATTCTAAAAGTATAAAGCACTTTATTAAGAGGATGTTGGAGGGCATATTAATAAAATGATTGATTACACATTAAAATGAATTTCTATGTTTTAATTATTTAAGTAATGTCTCTAATGGGTTGTGTTAGATTTTATAACACCCAATCAATACTTAATCACTAAAGTTTACATTTTAAAGGTTATGGGAAATTTATGAATTATTGAGTATCTTTTGTGAATTACCCAACCCATAAAAACAACACTAAGCATAAATATTTTAGGGGTTAAATATTAAATTATATAAATCATGACTAAGAATAATTATTGAATCGTTGAGTTTAATAGCTGCTAAGTTGGGTTTAGTAATTGATAAAACTAGTGTAACACTAAGTAATTAATTTTGGGACATGTGTCATTCAAATGAAAACTCCAATATCTATTTTAAAGAGCCAATCTGGAATTAAAAGTGTTGAGTATAATAATTAAATGTCGAGTCTTTCAGGTATAAGACGTGAGCACATATTTTTATTTTATGAAAGATAGAAGGTTTAGTGGAACTTTACCTTGCTTCAGATTTTCGTATTACAACCTAAGTAAGTTACATTCTTATCTTGGTTATCATGGAATCCATATGAGATTAATGTTTGATAGTAAAATATTAATTATTAAGCACAATTTATGGTAGAGTATAAAAATGATTCCCTATACTTTATATTAAATAGGTGTTAATAAAATTTAAAAGATAGTTTATACTTAATTTGTATTGTTAAAACATTTATAAGATATAGGGTTTAAATTATAGCCAAAATTTTAAAAATTACCAATACTTGGTCATATCCATAATAAAGCTATCATATAGGGCTCTTAATAAAGTATTGGTTAAGTATATATATTTAATAAGTTCAAAAAGCTAATTCTCCCAAATGGAATATGTTTTAAGTCATGCCAAGAGATTCAAGAAATTATAATAAGAAAATACTTGTATATAATTTATCATGAGTAGTTGAATTTTACCTAGACAGATTTATTGTAGGAATGCTTAGATTATTATGTAAAGCTAGCTCTCTCTCTCTCTCTATATATATATGTGTGTGTGTGTGTGTGTGTGTGTGTGTGTGTGTGTGTGTGTGTGTGTGTGTGTGTGTGTGTGTGTGTTTAGTCTAGGATTTTAAATGAATTATTATGAAAACTTATAAAACCTTCGTTTGCATCATAAATTAAAGTTAGTATATTTATGTAGCTTGTAATGAAAATTTATGTGTAGTTCAATTGTGAGAATATTAATATGTGAAAGTATTTAGACCCTTATAGCATAAAAATGGTGCATCACACACACACACACACACACACACACACACACACACACACACACACACACACACACACACACACACACACACACACACACACACACACACACACATTCAGTCTAGCATTTTAAATGAATTATTATGAAAACTTATAAAACCTTCGTTTGCATCATAAATGAAAGTTAGTATATTTATGTATCTTGTAATGAAAATTTATGTGTAGTTCATTTGTGAGAATATTAATATGTGAAAGTATTTAGACCCTTATAGCATAAAAATGGTGCATCATGAGGAGTACCTAGATATTATGTTAGTATGGTTGTTAAATTTTATAGTATAATCTTGTAATTGCTTTATTATTAATTTTGGGAGTTAGAGTTAGGTGCTCAAGCACAGTGACCTATTATATTATGGGATGTCATAGAGTCCTATAGTACAAAAAGTACTTGGATGGTACATAATGTATTAGTTATACCTAGACCCACACTTATGTATTTATATATGTGTTGGATGTTACTTTGATAAGTATGTTTAATAACAATTAAAATGATATAATAATTTTGTGCATACAAACTTGTGAGTGTAAATTAAAGTTAATATATAATTATATGTATTGTATTAGTTGCTTGTAATAGTTATGTTTGACTAAATATGAATGTATGCTTCCATGATTCTATGACTACTTTGTATGACTAATTGTGGAAAAAATAGTAGTCATGTCTAAAGAACACTAGATTGAGATAATATGGTTTATCATGAGGTGTAGTTACTTGGATCTTATTGAAATAGTCTATAGTTTAATGTGTGTTTTACTAGGTGGTATAAATAGTGGTCATTGTTTCCAGTTTGATATTGGTCTTTAATGTAATATTCATTCATGCATAGATGATCATGTGTATATCTTTATTTCTCCTTGTTTAGAATGAGATGTGATATTATCGTATGGAGGATGAAATTTATATGAGTCTTGGAGTTATATACTATGATATATATTGATGATACTAATATGTAGTGAGATGGATTCCACTAGCCTAGGTAGTACCACTAATAGATAATCTGATCAAGTGGTGTGTTATAAAATTGATTGATCTAAAATGACCATATATTATTTGAAAACTTTAACCAAACTAATGTAGATGTACATTGTAATCTCATATGTTTGATTTTTGTGATATGTGATATCATGTTAGAATGGATTTCTTTATGGTACATTGCATGTTTTTAGAAATCTTATAGCACACGGGGTACTAGTATGTCTCACTAGATTCTTGCACCATTCTATCTACCTATCCATGAAGAGAGGATTATTTCTTGATTTGAGATTGTGTAGGGGATCATTAGTCCATGGTTGGTGTGGTAAAGTAATCAGATGATGCTATCTCACATCTAATATAGTACTAACTGGAGATGACACTTAAGATTATCAATGACACATGAGTTGATTCAACTCGAGCTATGAAGAGCTTGGTATATGTCCTTGTATTAGGCCATATAACTAAAGTAATGTAATTTTATTATGTACTTATATATTTGATTCGAAGATGTTGTATTATTAGACCAACTGTAGTCATGTCTTATTGTATTTGGATTTTGAAGGAGTTATATAAGATTTATATTATATGTAGTGTTTAAATTATAAGTACTATTGTTCTTACTTATGGTTTTGACTTATTATATTATTGTATTCTATGGAATACATGTTAAATGTTTATTAGGAAAAAATTTGCATTTTCTTAAGCATAACATGAGGTGTTGTTACACATCCCTAGTGGATCCCTATATACAAAAAAACATATATATTAAAATATATCATATTGTTTTTTATAATTGAGTAATAATGTAAGTTCAATTTACTTGAATTTTTATATACCTCTAATGATTTAGTATGTATTTCATGTTGAAGATGTGTCTCATCTACTCCATAAATAGTAGGCTCAACGGCATGCTCAACATTAGCCTCAGTGGTGTGTGGAGAAACATGTTCAATAACATAAACCTCATACAAATTAAAGTCATGTTTAAGAGATTCCAATGATAAACTAGTCCCATCATGCATAATCAATGCAATGCATCCCTTGGACTATTAAACACATTTAGATTTTAATTGAATCTATGTCATGTATGAAAAGTGGTGGTGATGTTAACTTGGTGTTGAGTTGAATAGGAGGAAAAGAGGCAGTAGTCTATATGTACATGTCAACATGTAGTCTAAAATTAGGTTTATAATATAATATATGAAATTTAATATAAAAAATTATATGTGTAATTTAAAATTAACAAAAATATTTTTTTAAATTATACCACAAAATATTGGTGAACATGGCCACCACTTACATGTTGATCAACACCATGCATAGGGGCTCAATAAATTTTATCACAAGTGGAAAATAATGGCAATGGTTGTCTTGTATCCTAATCATGTGCACCATGAATCTCTAGGGGTGTAATGATGACACCATTAGACACTGAGTCTAGTGTCCTCCAAATATCCAATAATAGAATAAAGAGGGATGTTATGAGAAGATACAATAACCTAATATGCATGCAATAAATCATTGGTGAGAATCTAAACAACCCTTCACATCTAACTCATATCACCAATACAATCAATGTCACTAGGTGACACTATATTTACCCTCACATAAACCTCCTCTATAGATATGATGATGATATTTGGTGATCAAAATTTAAATGCACCCACACAAATCATGTGAAATTGATTTTGTCTGATGTGATATGTTTGTCATACCCTCTATTGCCTACTCCTACCCAAAAATCAAGGGTGTTGCTACATGGTCAAAATTAGGTAAAATAAACTAATATCTATCTCATACAAGTTCAAGGGTAAGGTACTCCCTTACATATATAAGCACTTTTCCATTCCCTTGCCTAGAGAATGCATGGAAATCACAATATTTTACATTGAGGCATAAATGAACTTCAACATATAACTACTTAACAAAATATAGAGGAATGTGATCATTATTTGGATATTTTCCATGTGTAGTATTAAACTTAGGGTATATCAAGCATGCCATACGATCAAACTTACATTTGGATACATTGTACACAACTACACTATATTTTCCAATGTAATTAGGAAAATAAGTAATTTTAATCATATGTTCTAATATAAAATCCCCTACTTCTTTGGATCCCACTATTCCTAAAATACTGCATTTTAGTTGTTGCTTTAATTTATCAATATTTTTTGGATTAAAAGGGTTGTGTGATTTGAGAGTTTTTTTTCAAGTCTTTTATAATAATTTCACTATGACTTATGTAGGAACTTTGAATTTTGGTATATCTTAGTATTGTTTCCAATTTCTCTATTTCAAGTTTAGTTTTACTAAATAAATCTGCCATTTGTATTATTTTGCATAAAAATAAAAAACATGAATAATTACAAGTTTATAAAAAATAATTATAAAACATTTTAAAAAAACAATTGAATATGCAAAGACCCAGCACACTGTTTAGACTAAAATTTTATCAATTAGGAAACCAAAGTAAAATCCAAACACCTAATTCATATTTCTCTTAGATACTCCAATTTATTTTTTTAAATGGGGCATTTTAAATGACATAACTATAAAGGTACAAATCCATCAAAGCATTTACTCTATTTTTTTCTAAAATTTATTCAAATTGAATGAAATAATAAAACATAATACCTAATCATTTAATAATTCTCAAATACTCAAATTTTAAAAATTGGGTCATTTTCATTGATAATGATAGTACCAAAAGAGTACAAATCTAGTGCAAAAAATTTATGAGAATTATTTAAAGTGAAAAAATAAAATAAGAGCAACAGTCCAGACAATCATAATGTTTAGATGGTAAGGATATTGGAAGTGTTTTGATATTAAAAAAACACATGTAGTAGGCACAACACATGATTTACTCTACCTAATATGCCAATGATTTCTCTATAATAAGAATTGATGATATGGAAATATAAAAAATAGTCTAGATTTTTTTTAAAAATGATGCCCAAGATATATGTAAAAGGTGGATAAATTTCAGTATTAAACATGATATCTATATACCCTACCATTAGTACAAATACAATAGATATTATATAACCTCTCTCTTTAAAAATTTAACACTATTATAGTACATATCTTGAATTTGAGATTGGTTTTACCCAACCTTTAGGCTACACTAGGATCCAACTATTGTGCAATTTGAGGATTCTATTTTCATATGAAAGCTTGTGTTCACACCAACTCTACAAAAAAAAAATTACCATATTTATTTATTACATTATATCTACCAAAAAAATTATAAGGATCTTGAGTAGATGATCCCTTTGCTTTTAGATATTCTCCCTACTATGGTATTTAAGGGTAATTATATTTCATATTTAGAGATTAATATAAATCTCTCTCAACATTCATAATATATGAGTATGAAATATTATTGTATATTTATTTTTATTTATGTTTGATTTTTATGAGTCAAGTTATCAAAAGGTTTTTCTTCCATAGTTCTATACAATTGTAGCATTAATTTTTTTACTCAGCTTGTTTCATCTTTAGGATTAAGTAGGAAGAAACATTTTCACTCATGTTTTGATATGGTATGATCTTTGAGGCATCATAAGATATGATTTTATTTCATATACTCTATATTGAATCTTGGTCCTAGTATTAGTTTATGTTGTCTTTTAGATTTTTTGGAGTTGTGTTTGCAATCCCTATTCATTATAATTGGTCATATTTTCAAGTCAAATGGGCCAATTGTATCCTTTTGTGAGAATTAATAACACTAGTAGTTTTTTCCAAAGGTGAAATTAAATGTTTATAGGCATGAATAAAATTTATTCCATGAATTTAAATAATAATCTCACATTATGTAACAACCCTCTTTCTAGGAACTAGAAAAATGGGCTAGATATTTTTTTATCCATGTCTATTTCTATTGATATTGACAAGATGAAGATGTTAACTACTTATAAGTTTATACCCTTACATTTTTCATTGACTCTATTCATTAGGAATTAGTCAAAACTATTGAGACCTATTTATGGGATAGACTTCTTATAAGTGTCATCATTTTTTAAGGATCAAAGGTAAGTTAAAATAAATTTCAACTAGATCGAGGTGTAGGGTAGATTACCAATAAGACATTAAATAGTATTAAAAATAAATACATGTACTTATTTATAAAGTACCACTCTATTTGGACCTAACATGAACTATACTTACAAAAATATTCCAAGCATAATATGGAAATTCAATCCTATCAGGTTATGATGTGAATGCAAATACATAAGATATGTATCAAGTAATAGTAGATCAAATTAGACCTTAAATTCACCCATAGAGTTAAGACCATTTTTTGTTTAGATATCTAATTAAGATATGTAATTACATTCTATGACATACCATACATTTTTATATGCTTAAAAATGTATTAGACAAAGATAAGGTCACCAAGATGCTTGTTCATCTTCAGGGTTGTTATATTTTCTGAGGGGAGTATAACAAAGTGGTCCAAATTACTCATTCAGATATCCATCTATGGTGTCATCCACATAGAATAAATGTAGGATAATAAGTCTTGTAATATACATGGCCTAGGTATCATATCCACATGTAAAAGCTCAAAAACTTAGTATCCCTTGGTCATAACAAAACTTGGAGTGCAAGTGACAAAATAACACTTCCACTAATAACTGGGGATCTAAATGTTTAATAGATAAAAACTTTATCTAATTCATTTGGGTTATATTGAGTCTCAAGTAATGTCACTAAATTGGCTCTTAAATATCACTCAAAAAATGAAAAATTAAGGAAATCACAACACATAAATAAGTGAAAAAGTACATGTTAAGTCACTTTTCTTTAGGAGAAAAAACAAGTTTTCTTAATAAAATTATATTCCTTAGTGAAATATTAAACCTAATCTTAGATTACTACTACATGGATTCAATTCAATATTTCACATTACTAGCAACATACAAACCTTCCTATAAATAAAATATTATATAGAATGGATTTATCTTCAATTAATACCACATACTCCACTTTACCACACATAATCAGATTGTATTTTCAAAAGATATATCATTATTTTATAAGTATAAACCCTCATCATAAACCAATAAATAATAAGGAAAAAACAAAATAGATTTCCCTTTTCAGAGAATTTATTAGAACAAAACATGCTATAATGGTATGATTATTCAATTCAATTTTAAAGTAGAGTCTTTAATGAGCTATTGAGTCTAGGTAGGAATAAACACTATATATAGAACTCAGACTTATCCAATATATGTAATACCCAACTATGTAGTAGTTTCATGCTTCATTCCTTAATACATGGTCTTATTAATTTTAATTCTCTCAATTAATTATTAGGAAAAAAGAGAAAACTATCACATTCTTAATAACATCTCAGTTGAGTTTCCATTCACAATAACATAGTTTTAGACAATCCTTGTAACTTTAATAGTGTAAAAAAAATTATAAAGATACATATGGAGGGCATTGATAGAAGCCTAAACAAAATCATAAGCTCCACAATTCTATTGAAAAAATAATAATAATTTTCATAATTACAACTCTATTGTAAATTTTAGCAAGTAAAAACTTGGGAAATAAATATTACACAGACTGATTCATAACTGAATCATTCAAATATGATAATCTGATTTCATAGTGTTTGTATTTTTTCTCAAACATCCTATTTTTTTAACAATGGAATATTATGAACTTGGCAAATAAAATATTAGTCAGCCACTAGGTTCATCAAAGGAAGAACTTGAGCATACCCAATAAAGATGGGACACACCCTAATTTTGAGGCCATATTTATAGAGAATCCAAAAAAGACATAGTAGATAAATAATATAGAACCCTAAATCCAATTCAAAGTGATGGCCTCTTACAATTAGATCCCATAAAGAGGAAATAAAAATCCATAGAGACACAAATTTATATATTCATGATGCATAAAACATAATACCTCTACCCTAAAATTAACAACATCAAAGACCCATAAAAAAATGAAAATTTATAAAATATAAAAATAAAAATCAAATGCCCACTTGTCAAAATCAAATCACCACCTATATAAATCATTTTTTGTATTCTTCCAAACATGTATTCTCACCTTCATTCTAAATACCTTCAAACCAACCTTTCAAACATTTGTTGCGGGTGCTGCTAGTTGTGTTGCTTTTCTATCCTCCAAGGGTTCAAACAAAGATGATTTGTTCCATCCTAATTAAAACAAAAGGGATTTGTTTGAAATCCATGAAAAACATACACATGGTGCTTTAGTAAAAGGGGTTTTATTCAAAGTATGTTAGAATAAATTACTTTCATTCAAACTCCTCACACATTTATAAAAACATCACAAACTAGCCACTGAGTGGGACTCATTTATATGTTGTACCCCTCTTGTCTTCTTGTAACCACTTCAGTGGTAAGGGTCGTAATGAAGTGTTATCAAATTTGGGGTTTTCTTATGATTTTATTTGGGATTTATATATAGTCTGTATATACATCATGGTACATGGGCATAATTTTTTCAATGAAAAGTTTAATCTTATTGCCAAGATTTCTCCTTTTAAGGGTACCACACTTTGGCCTTAAGAATTGGAAATAAATCCTTAGGGTTACTTTCCTCACATCATGATGCATAAGCATAAAGTCAAGCCTTCATGATGGTAATTCTCCTCAATTTGTATACCCGACTAGATAAATGGGTTTGGTAAGATTATAGGATGTGACTTCCTAGGTCAACACACCTCAAAATACTTGTGGGAAGGTGATGAAATCCACCACACGTAGTCAAATGAAAAATATGATAAAATGCCAATAAGAAATTTGTGTTTCTAAGTCACCAAAAAATGGGATAACATATGCAAAATGAACCCCACAAGATAATCAAACAATAAGAGAAACTTACAAGAAAGTAAAAAACATCAAAATAAACAAGTTTTGTTATAACCAATTGAAATGTGACTTTGTTTTAATGCCCAAATCAAAATGTGAATTAATTTTTTTTTGTTTTGAATCAAAATACCACTTATTTATCCAATTTTATATAACAAAAATGATTATAATTTTGATAAATTTGGTTTTAAGCCAATAAAGAGCTTGAAAAGAGATTTGTTTAACTCTTATTTTTTTGCATAGAAGGATTTTGTGATTACGTAGATTGATTTCACTATTAAGTCCATCAATTTTTTATTATAACATATAATTAGAACACATAGAGTCATAAACAATTTCACTACTATCAAAAATCATTTCACTTCCAAGGATGATGATTTCATTACTGGGTTTGATGATTTCACAAATGTTAACCTATAGATAGAAAAATACATGTAACAATTTTTCTACTAAGTGTTATGATTTTTTTAGAGTTATCTTAAATTTCACAAATATTATCAGAACAATTTAACTATAGTCAAAATTATTTTTATATATTTGTCTCCAATTTTGATATTAGGACCTGCACAATTAGAATGATTAGAGCTAAAAATAGTAGAATGACAATTTTGATACTACCTAAGACAATTTTTCTAAACTTAATTTTGATTTCATGATTCCATAGTAAAAAACCATAATAGCATATAAAAATCATAGAAATGACTTTATGATTTTAAAACATTTTCATTGTATCAAAATTGATTTCGCTATAGAATCCTGCAATTTTACAATTTTATAAAAAACACATAAAATATGAGGTAAAACATTTTGATACTACTAGTAATGATTTAATTAAAGAATTATTTTATTTCTTAGTTTCAACTTGTGCCAAACATAATGAAGGCACATACAACAATTTCACTACTATAATCAATAATTTCATTGAATATCTCTCTAGATTCATAGTTTCAAAATAATGAATTCATTATTTAGTTTAGAATGGATTTTTGATTAAAAGAGGTGAATTAACTTGTTTTCAAGGTTAATTATGGAAATTAAAGGAATATAAATGGTCTCAAAGAGCTTATGGGGTATGTCTAATCCTTCAAGTCCCAATGGGCATGACATTATGTAGATCAATAATCCAAGAAAAGTTAGTCAATCTGTTGGTGAATGAAATCAAAATGAACTTGATTAACTAGAATATCAATCCTAATCTCTAGGTTTAGATATATGTCAAATAAATAATAAATACAAATTAGAAGACAAAAATAATGTTTATACCTTCCTTGAATATTTACTTGAAAATTGATTTGAAGAGGTTGAGCTCAACTTGTAAGGTAGAAGTCTTTGGCAATAGTAAGTCCTTATGGGAAGCATATATCCTTATTTACATTAGGTTTGGCTTAGAACATGGCATGAAAAAATTAAAATTCTTTCTATATTTATTCATAATATTACCACCATCAAAAAATTTATTTATAATGGCCATCTGGCCCTGTTGTTATAGACTTTTGGGATAATTATGGACCATTGATTCAACACCAAGATCAATGAAGGAGGATGAGTACTCACACTCATTATTGCACACATGGAGTGTGTAAAATATGCCATTTAAGGCATTTTCAAATTATGAAAGCAATGTTTTAATAAAAGTGTAGTAATGACATATTAGATTATGTAAGAGGGGTGTAAGAGGAAGAGTGTGTAATAGGGGTATAAGAATTTGCTTTCACTCCTCTTTATCATTAACTTTGTTGAGTTAAATCACATATGTGAGTTAATAAATCACTTTTGATTTAGGAAAATAGGATAATTCTAAAAATTCATGGAATTTCCCATTAGAGGAAGATTAGGCTTAATTAATCAAGGATTAATTAGCAATTGGAAGAATGGTGTGCTTTGCAATGTTCTTTTATCAATAAAATATTCATTTAATTAGTTAGTGATAAAATTTTCAAATACTCAATTTTATTTGAGATGCACTTTATCATATTAATTTTATGATACAATCCATTCCCTAATCAATGATGTGTTAAAATTTCAAAAATTAAAATGGAAGTTATACGGTTAATTAAGCTTAATGATGATTTTTGATCAAATTTGTGTGTGATTATAGAAAATCATTATGAATTCATTTTAGACATGAAAGTGGTTAAAATGAAGTGTATATATAATTAACACATAATAAAGGAGGATAATGACACATGTGCATAGTTTCATGATCCATTAACAAGATCATGATAAAGTATATATATCCATCATCACACATGTATGCCATGATGGATTATTTTAATGATGGGAAATACTTTATCAAGATCAATATAAAGAGTGCATATCATTGAATTAGGATCTACAAAGTGGATGAATGTAATATGATGTTCAAGACAAAAGAATGATTATATAAATGGTTAGTTATGCCATTTGGATTAAACAAAATGCCAAATATGTTCATTAAATTAATTAATGAAGTGATGAAACCTTTATTGGATAAGTATTTTTTTCTTTACCTCAATGACACAATAGTATCTAACATAATGAGAGAAGAGTGTGTGGCACATCTGTGGAGTGTGTTTCATAAGTTTACGTGAAGAGAAGTTTTTTATCAATGTGAATAAGTGTAAATTTATAAAGGAAGAGATGGTGTAATTAGGTTTTTTAATATTAAAATAAGGGTTGAATATGGACCCTAATAAATTATGTACAATAGTGGAGTGGACATTGCCAATAATTACATTTGAAACCTAATTTTTTCATGGTCTTGTGAGATTTTATATAAAGTTCACTAGAAAATTCATAAGGACATATGTAACAAGCACATAAATGATTTAAGGATATCTTAAGACATTCACTTGGATTAAAGATGTAGAGCATAATTTTGAGCAGTTAAAGAGGAAGGTGTTAAAGCAACTGGTGTTTTCCTTGCCAAAAATCAATAAGGTATTATAAGTGGACTACTATGTGAGTGGTGTAGCGACTAGATTAATATTGAGCTAAGAGGGTAGGCCTATAACCTACTTTATAAATAATTTGAATGATGATAATAAAATATATTTATTCTATGACTAGTAATTATTTGAAATTATGTAAGTGCTAAAGAGTTGGATCTATTATTTGTTTCCAAAAGACTTTTTGTTTTACACAGACCATTAATCACTATAATTTATCAACAATTAAAGAAATATAAACCAAAGACATATGAATCAGGTAGAGTATCTACATAGTTATATGTTCATGTTCAAACAAGGTTATAAAAAATAAAAAAAGGTTTCAGACATGTTCAGCAAAAGAGCATTGGTGATGAAAGAGATGAGAGATGAAGTGTTAGGTTTTGACTCAATAAAGGAACTATACCCAAAATATGAAGATTTGTATGATATGTATATAACATGCATGATCTAAAAATCATGGATAAAACAATGTGGAAATATATTTAATTCAATAATAAATGTTTTTTGGAGTAGTGAAATTATGTATATTGATGGGATTGATGTACACAAAATTAATCAAGGATAAGAATAATGGAGGATTGGTAGGACTTATTGGTGGCATAAAAATGTTAATATTAATGGATTAGAGTTATTAATATCCAAATATGGGCATATATGTGCATATATATTTTCAAGTGCATCGATTTTCTAGTTGTAAAAATGGAGAAACCAAAACATAGGTTTGTACCAACACTTAACTATTCCAGAGATATCATGGGAGGACATAATCATGGATTTTGTGCTTGGATTACGAATAATGCAAAGAGGTAGTGAATCCATTTTAATTTTCGTAGATTGATTCACTAAAATGGTTCATTTCATTCCTTTTAAGAATACCAATAATTCCACAAACATCACCAACCTATTATTCAAAGAGTTGGTGAGGTTACATGGACTATTGCACAATATAGTGTCAGATAAAGATACTAAGTTTTTAAGCCATTTTTGGGTAACACACATTGTGGAAAAATTAGGAATGTATCTAAAATTTAGTTCTACATACCTCCCATAAAATGATGGAAAAACTAAAGTTTTCAACAGAAGTCTTGGAAATATGTTAAGATTCCTAGTTAGAGACAAATTGACACAGTGGGACATGGTATGGGGGAAATCCAAATTTTCATACAAAAAATTATGTGAACATAAATAATATTAAAATTATCTTCCAAATATTCTTCATAATGATCCCTAGAGGAGTTCATGAGTTGAGGAATTTATATAAGATCAATGGAAGAAGTGAAAATGTACAAGAATAGGCAAAATATATTCATGTATTGCATGAAGAGCTAAATCAAAAGCTTGAAAAAAGTATCTTGAGATAAAAGTAGCTTGTATATGAGAGGCACATGAAAAAGGATTTAAAGGTATGAAACATTGTGTTGGAACATTTACATAAGGAAAGAGTTCTACATGGTACCTACAAATTAAAACTAAATGAGATAGGACCACTTAGAGTGTCTCACAAGTTTTTAGCTAATGCATACAAAATTGAGTTACCTTAAGTGGTGTACATATCCCCCATATTCAATTTAGTATACTTGTATGACATCCATGAGGCATAAAGAGAATATGAGGTAGAATATGAGGAGGTACATATCTTTGACTAGCATGTGCAGTTGTTGGATAAGGAAAGAGAAGAGATAGAGTCCATTTTGGAATCTAAGGTGATAACAAGGCCATGTAAGAAGAAATAATAGGAGTGTTTGGTGAAGTGTAAAAATCATGAAATAGAGGATGCATCATGGTCAGAACTTAAAGAGATTGGTCATTATGGATAAAATCTCTTGAACTTCAACTTGAGAGCTAGATCTCACATTTCAATTACCTAAGGTGTTTGATGTAAGAGCATCATAGGCATAAATTAATATTACATCATTTTTTAACAACCAAGTATATTTTTATGAAGAAATTGATAATTAGGATAGTACTCTTGAGCAATGGAAAGCTAATTAGTGTAGTAGATAAAAGAATATTGTAGTGTGCATGATTTCTCAACATGAGAGCCATCAATGGAATTGAATACGTATTCACATCACTCTAGTGAAAACATAAATAATTTATTTGGCATGAAACATGAACATTTTTTAGTATGAAATGCATGAATAGGCACACATAATCTAATAAGGTTTATTCCAACATGAAGTCAAGAAGTTTGAATAAAATGCCATGTAACTTTTGATAGGTTTACATGGACACCAATTTGAACATGAGACATGTTAGCATAAAATGTGGGAACTTAGAAATCAATTCAATAAAATATATCCAAAATCATTTCATTGGAATTTTAGTGGCCTAATTGCATATGGATACACACTATATCAAACTAGGTAGACAACTTATTAACTACTAATTAATTTGGTAGTTTTCTAGTTAGAGGAACAAATATTAAACATATTTAGAGGTATATATATACATATATATATATATACATATATATATATATACATATATATATATATATATATATACATATATATATATATATATATATATATATATATATATATAGAGAGAGAGAGAGAGAGAGAGTTTCACATATGTTGATCTTGTTTAAATGAGTGTGTTACATGCTTTAATATTTGAATTTAAAAATTTCATAATTTTATTTAAATATAAAGATTATGTACATATATAATGTATTTAAAATATTATTTATATATTAGCATTTGTACTTGTTAATACCATGTATGGGATAATGTTACTCAAAATAAGTTTTAAAAACCATTTGGATAAATAAATTTAGTTTAATATGGTTATGAAATATATTATTAAGAATTTGAAATGGTTATACTTCATGTTGCTTAAGTATTATATTAACTTGTATTTATGGTTGAACCATTGATACTTGATTCACTTTTTGATTCCATATTTTATTTGGATAAGATAGATATATATATATATACACACACACACACACACACACACACACACACACACACACACACACACACACACACACACACACACACACACACACACACACACACACACACACACACACACACACACACACACACACACACACACACACACACACACACACACACACACACACACACACACACACACACATACACACACACACACACACGCACTCTTGTAACATGGGGTTCCTTAGTATCCATAACCTTTCCTTTTTTAATATCACCTCTATCAATATCTCAAATTACCGATGGTTCCCAAGACAGAATATCTTGGGATAATCCAGTCATAGTAGAATCTGAATTATAAGGAATTATTCTAGTGATTTATTTGTGCAAAGGATAATATACCATTAATTCTTTAGTAGGAATATTTTGGATGTCTTAGTATTCTTAGAATAACTACTAGAAGTGGGTGAGGAAGACCTTGGTGCCCTGTTATCAAATATAATAACTCCTTTATCAACATGTTGTGTAAGATTTTTTCATGAAACATAAAAATCACTATTTCAATGTTTGTTAATATCATGGTAAGAGTGGTTGACCTTTTATCTTCTCAAAATTGTGAGGTTGATGATAGTAATTTGGACGAAAAGTGACCAATATATCATTTGATCGATCTCTAAGGACATCAAAGTGAAGTGGTTTCTTCTTAGTAGAAGGAAATGATTTTACTATAGGATTTATTCCATAAAATTATTCTTTTCCCTTACGTAAAAATTTTACTAATTATTCCTTGATGTAAAATTTTGTTGTAGGAGAAGGAATCAGTTATTCCTTATTAACTATATTAATGGATTATTTATCTTTTTAGGAATCATTAACAATATTCTTTGTATTTATATAAGATGCATTGGATTTCACCTTTTGAGTGGTAACTTGTTATTTTGGTGAATGTGGTCCTAATTTACTTGTATTATTATCAATATCACATGTATAGTGGTATACATCCATATATAATTTTTTGAAACAAGTGTAAGTATTGTGCATTGCTCTTTATCTGAGTGGAGAAAGAATACCCTTACTAAATATGAATTGTACTTCCAAATCTTAGGGTTGGTATGTAAAAGAGTGAAACAATTATTGAATCATAGATTTAAATATAGTGTAATCTCCAATGGACTTATCATGACCTTTATTCAATCCATATAAGTGTTCAAATATTAATTTAGGCATTTTGTGTTTATGATAATATGTCTTATAACCTCTTGAAGGTAGGTATAGAACCATTTGGAAGACTATAAAACCTATCCCAATCATATTATGTTAGAATCCTATGGATATACTTTAATAATATGCATTTATATTTTTCCCAATGATATAAAGAGCATACATGTTATGTTAAATGATCAACAGGGTCCCCATGACCATCAAATAAAGGAAGTATACGCATGACAAACTCTATTGGATAAGGATACTCAAATACATTTCATGTAATAGGTTTATCTTTAATTATATTATTTTTAATATTATCATGACATGATAACAATTGAAAATTAAGAATTCAAACTTGATTTTTTTAAGTCTTCTAGAGTATTCACCATAGACACAATATCGCTAGTATAAATAGTTGTGGTTTTTAAAGGTTTACTCATGGGTTTTAATTAAATATCTACTTGAAACATAGGTGTGATAGAATCATCACTATTATCATTGCATTATAAGACCACATTTTTCATAATTTGGAATTATTGCATAGAATGTCATTCATATCACATGAATTTTGTAAAGGATTACATCATATTGAATGTCACTAATATTTTCATGTACCATTTGACTCACATTATTTCTCAGAAGGAGATAAAGAAACATTATGCTCATGTGCATATATTTGTGTTTGTTGAGAGAGAAAAGGAGAATCACATTATACTTTTTTAACATTCATATCATTTACAATAGAATCACATTCTAATTTTGTAATCTTTGTATTTAGAGAGAGAAAAGGGGAATTGCACTCTCCTTTCGTAACATTCCCATCATTAAAGGAGAATAAAATTCTACTTTCATAATATTTGCATCATCTAGAGAGAAAAAGGAGAATCATATTCTATTTTTTAACATTTGCATCATCTAGAAAAGAAAAGGAGAATCCCATTCTACTTTTGTAATATTTACATCATCTAGAGAGAGAAAAGAAGAATTATATTATACTTTTGTAACATTTTCATCATAAAGAGAAATAAAAGGAGAATCACATTATACTTTTGTAAAATTTACATTATTTATATCATTATAAGTATCTAAGCATGTAAGAATAGTATTATCAAAACTTTGATTTATGCATTATTTTTTTATCATTGTTAATATTTTATTTTGTAACATTGAATGTGATGAAGTGAAATATCAAAATATAAATACTGGTGAGGTATAATTTCAAATAAAGAAAATCCAAATTGTAATTCATGTAGCATGGTGATGGAGATGATTTCTTGGGTTCCTAATGAAGGGATTCTAAGACATATAACAAGTAATTATCTCACTGTTATATCAATCCCACATATAATGACATTAAAATTATAAAATCTTAAATTCTTGTTTCAAAAGAGAGTACATATTATGTCTCACTCAACATGAGTTATGGGCTCTATTGTGATCGAGTTGATATAGGAAAATATTGATATTATAATGACTTAGTATTCATACCTTAATTCAAGGGAAACCCTTCAAGCCTTGAATATTATTTTCACTATATTTGGTAGAGTTATTCTAAGGTACTATCCCCCCCCACTCTCTCTCTCTCTCTCTCTCTCTCTCTCTCTCTCTCTCTCTCTCTCTCTCTCTCTCTCTCTCTCTCTCTCTCTCTCTCTCTCTCTCTCTCTCTCTCTCTCTCTCTCTCTCTCTCTCTCTCTCTCTCACACACACACACACACACACACACACACACACACACACACACGCATTAAATATCATGTTTATAATACATAACTATTCATCAAGGATGGGGGCATTATCATCATCTACAATATCATTAATAACTGGACCTATAGCCTATGTAGTTGAGGATCCATATCATCTTGATTCTCCATCTGATTGTGAATGTGACCTATATTGCCTAATGTGGAACTTAAGAACCATGATTTAGACCATAGCACATATGTGTTTATACTATTATGTATAAATTTGATTGAGTAAATATATTGATATATTAGAATCATGAGTCGATGAAGGTCATTTACCAAGATATTCCTACCTATAAGTCATCACATTGACTAGAAACTATAGTATACATTGAAACATTTATCACACACAAATAAAAAAATGTGTGTTTCCTACAATTTGGCCACCTCAATCTACTAATCCACTACCCATTACACTAGAAGGCACATTATGCATCAAAGTATAAATGATTATATATATCATCCTTAACCAATTCATGTCACCTATGATACCATATTATTTGAATACAATATAAACAAAATTTAAATAATATCAAATAAATATAAATATAAATACGTGTGTTATGATACCATAGTTACAACAACTACAACAATAATGGCATCTACATAAATTAATTACATTTCAAGTTAGGGTGTAGGTTGAGTTAAAATTTATGGTGCAAGTGGTTATTATACTTCATCTCCACCTCCTCCATCTCCATCCCATCAACCTTGTGTTTTGGTTGCAATGATAGGAGCACCTATTATAAATATAAATAATACATCCCAACATGTATTACTCCACCAATGTGTATAGGCTCCAATACATCCTGCATCATCACCCTCTCCCAATGGAACTATATGATCCTACTCCCTCACTTGACAAGGATTAAATTTGGTACATATGGGCCCTAATCTTGAACTTTCTCTAATAACAACTTTACATCTTTATGTCCATGGATATGCACTATAGGCACATCCTAAATTAACCTAAACTATTGAGTAACACATTCATAGTCAAATATATCATATAAACTAATAAATTAATCCTAAAACCATACACTAATTTGTACATGATTTATATCTTATAAATTCTTAGGGAACCTCCCATATTCTATATACATCAACCATCAAATCATCATGGGTGTCAATTTATTTGAAATCACCCTATACTCCATAATGCTAAACCCTCATCTATCATGGTAGCACCTATTGAGAAGAATAGACACTAGGATGAGCCAAATACTCTTAAGGGATTCTAAGTTTGCATACCATAATGATATGATCATATTCCCATACATATAATAATTTTTCCACTCTAAGACTGTTGACATGAACTTCTAATGTAAATTTTTATAAGTCTCAATATAAATGGGCTAGAATATTATTTCCCTAGGAATGTATAATATAACTCTTATAAATTGATAAAATAATATAATTCATGTGATATGAGATAGGTAAAACTCCTTCATCTACTATTAAAATCAACAAAAAACATACAACGTATAAAATTTTGCAACTATAAAACATCTTATCATTGAATCTAAAAATTAAGATTGTGCCACCCTGACTGGCACCCTATGTTAAACATGTTATATACCTTTGGCTAAGTTGCATGTATCCTATAACCTATACATCCATAACCATGTCCATCTATCTAAAAATGGACAGCCATAATATATGCCACATGTCGTCAAGCATGATGATCATATCACTCATCGACAACCAAAAACTACATTTATCAATGTTCAACCTCTTAATCAATGTAGTCATCAAATGAATATTATATGGAACTTAGAAAAATCATAAAAATGTATGATAAACTATCCTCATATAATATCTACCAATATACATCATCTAACCTAAGGTGTAGAAATGTAATCATATGTCGACCATATTGAAACTCTCATTATTCAAGATCACATTATAAAAAAATAATACATGAATAACATCATCTCCATTTCAAATCCAAGTAAATGAAATATATAATAAAAATATTTAAAAAATGTATCAACATTAAAAGTGTAGCATTGACCCAAAAAGGTCAACAATGTTGGATAGTGACGTTCCATATGGGACAACATCATCCCATTTTAGATAGTAACATCATAAATGGGATAATACTATCCTGACAGGTCAAAATTATCCATTTTACATTATCAAATCTAAAAATTCCAAAATAAAAAAAAAAGTTCATAAAAATGACATTAGATCATACAACTTTAAAAATTAAGTAAATTTTGTTTCATACAAGATCATCTTTAGTTTGTGTTTGTAAAGTAGTTTGTAAACTCTCAAAGCACAAAAATAATGTAACCTATCAGTTAGTAATGTTGATAAATCAGAGATCAAATTACACAATAAAATGGTGAAAATTAAATTACACAAATATTTGTCACATTATTTCTATGAATTAAATTTTTACAATATTATTTACTATGCCTATTAAGCAACTAATTCTATTAGGGATCAAAACTTCTATAAGTGGCATCCTAAGTCTTTTTTATTAAAATGTACCAAAATTTTCATTAGATCACACATGACACCTTATCCTAAATCATAGTGCCATTTTACCACCTATTCTAACATCAGAAATTATCCTCACAAATCATGATTCAAAACACTATTTGCTTTTTTCAATCATACTTTTCAATGAATGAGATTATAATTATCTCCCATTCTATCATTTTTTACTATGTAGTGACTAATATGATTCACATTATGATAACATCTAGATATCACACTCAACACTCTAACAATTATAACTTATCTAACTTCTATAAATCGATATATATTTTGACGTGATCAATTTGATAGTATTATCTCTCACCTTGAAGGGGGGTGAATATAGGATAAATGAAAAAAATTATATTAAACCAATGTAATTTAGATATTTGATTATTCATTATTCCATCATGTAACCTTAGGGGTTTAGATATTGGTACGATATTTTGGGCCATATGTGATGCATATAAAATCAAATAACAGATTATATATTATATATTTTAAATGATACAAATCACAGTGTCAAAGAATGTTGAATGGTTCAAAAATTTAATTATAGGTACAAAGTATAGGGACATATGCCATACATAGGCACTCATATTACAAGAAAAAGAAAAAATTCATATATTTTGGGTTTATGACATAGATTCATTCACAAGCTACAAACATAGATTATAAAATTTCCATCTATATATGACCACAAATTTTACAATTATCACAATAGGAGCATGATATATATTCATGTACACTATATAATTTTTCAAATTTAAGGGGCATGGTATATATTCATGCCAAATATTCAATACTATTTTCTATTTGTGGTCATGGGAGGGGAATGAATGTTATATATTATCTTTTTTTCATGCATATAATGACTAAAGAACAAAGTGATAATTGAATCTAAAATCCATATATAATGGTTGATTCATTTAAAGTTCATCGTGCATAACTTGGAGACTTTGCACTCTCCAACACTACAGTGTATGAATACATTATGGATTGTAACCCATTTCCATCTTTAGTTTGTAAAGACCAATAACATAAATTGAGGTTTTTGTGTTCCTTAATGGGTGTTATTTTTTATAGAGATACAATTCAAATTTGGTATTAATCATCCTCAATTCTCTAGTTTTAAACAAAATAATTTTTTCCCCAAAAACATGGTTACTAAGTTTCACTAAAATGTTAGATTAAAGGAGTGGGGGAGGAATGTATACACCCAAATTTGGCATGTCTTATTTTATAATGTACGTTAGCCATTTTTCTTATATTTATCTTAGCTAAAAATTAAGTACTTAGTGGTGCATGTTTTCTATATTCCCCCCTTTTAATTTGTGATTTTATATGACTTTGTAACCCCCCTTTTCTTGTCCACATTACTTGAGTTGAATTTAAAAATAAATACATCTAAAACAGTTTGTCATTTCAATGTTGTTATTATCTTGTGACAGATTGACCAATAAGGGTCAATATCAACCATCTATCTTGACCCTTAATATTTTGAGTTCCATTTTGACATGTTTCCCTTTTTAGCCATTGATTATATCACTTTAATGTTATTTATATTTGTTTTTCACACCACTAGATTTATAATTTAAATTATATAAGGTTCCTATAAATACAGAGTTACTAGGAGATATTGGAGATAAGATTTATCACATTTTAAGAGCTATACAAAAGTTATGTATTGCTTATATTGAATCACTAGAGCTAAATCTAAAGTATTGATACATTTTCATGGTTGTGCCAAGGGTAGGATAGGAGAAAGAGCATCTAGATTTGAATTCATCATTTCACACACATACACACATAAGTAGGAGAACTAAATTTGAGTTAAATCCCTTTTTAGAGCATTATAAATGTAGTGTAGTACTTGGTATTTCAACAAAGACTGACCAAAGTTATTATAAATTAATCCTTTTTGATTCATTCCAACCTATTTTATATCTCAAGGGTTTGTGCAAGAAACTATATTTTGGTATTTTATGTACATGCATGCACATTGAAAAGGTTAAGAAGATAGGAAAGTACACTATTGAAGTAGGTGAAGCATCTATGAATGAAATAAAATATTAATATAACATGGTCAGAATTAACTCATATGGGTCAAGATCAACTACTTGCACTATCTCCTTTATGTTAGTTTTGAACCAAACCAAAAAAAGCCATCAATTTCAAAGAACCTACATTTATAGGGTCAATATTGACCCATAAGGGTTATGACTAAATAATAGTATTGTCTCCTTTTTATCAGTTTTGTCTTAGAACATAAATTGTCATAGATTCTTAAAATGAACAAAATATAGTCACTTCACACAACTTTATATCAAAAAATCAGTTTGTACAAATCAGAGAATTGAGGAAAATAAGTTAAGTATTTCTCTACCCTATTTTATCTTTATATTGAGACTTGTTGAATTTACATGTTGAATCATGATTGTTGAACTATGTTTTTGTTTATATTCTACCAATATAGAGTCAAAATATGTTCTATTATTTTATATCTAATTAAGGATTTATTATTTCATTAATCTAATTTTAGATAAAATAATTTCCTGAAAATCCTTATTTTGGGGTTGATCTCCCATTTTTGCATCACTTAATCCAGATTAACTATTTATATCTCTTATCCTTTACGATTGATAGGCCTTAAAACATGTGATGGTGTGAAGTGCCTCACCCCTAAGGCTCCATCACTTAGCTCTTTGGGAATTCTATATATCACATTTGTGGTGATGTGAGGTATGTTTATCCTAGAGCTCCACCACTCCACCATTTCAAAGTAAATAAAGTGCCATGCACTTATATGCTCACTTGTAAATGTATTTGTAACTAGTGGCTTTGATATTGTAACTATTTTACATATGGCCATGCATATGCATTCAAGTGTGTGTGATTATGTACCATGAGTATTTGAAAAGTGAGTGCATGTGAACTTCATATGCCCCTATAATTTCTATCAATGTGCCAATATTTATCATTTGTTTGATTTATTAATTAATTTGAATCCTTGAAAATAATTACTTTGTTATAAAATCTTATCTTTAAATTATTTTGAATCTTTGAAAACCTATATTATGAATTTTTGAAACTTATACTTTGTCCTAAATATGTTTTTTGTCTATTCATGTAAGATTGGATCTCTAAGATAATCCCACTCTGATACTCCCATTTTGATATGAGGAATGTATCCTACAAGTCACTTGTCTCAAAAGAATATTTAATTATATCATGTGATAAATATGTAATGATGTAAAGTCATGTTAGTAAGTTGAGAGTTTGTCATCATAGAATGTAATTGTTTTTTATTATATTTTTTAAAACTAGGTTAAGGGCACCCATTATAATATAAAAGATAACAAAAGATAGGCATGACTAATTATCAAAATAGAGAGGGACAAAAAATAAACTTGATGGTAAAACACCCTTCTGCTAAAATCCTGATGAAATAAAAAAAATCAAAGAAGAAAACCAACTAGTCAAATTCAAAATAGATGACTAGTTTTTTAGCCACCAAACTTTCCCCTTTGATGCTCACTTTCCCTCTGGTGCAGTTTGCCATGTATTATTCCTTATCATCATCTTTATTCTTGTATTTTAGGATAAAATTGAGGTCCCTGCTATCTTCCACCCCTTCACTCTGATTAGTAATGTTGCCTTGAGGAATGAGCTCCTTAGTACTTGTAGGATCTTTTCCAACTTGCGTGTTTGCCAGTATGATAATTAGAATTTCTTTAAGATTATCAAATTCCTCCATAATCTCATTGCATAGTAGCTTATAAATTACTATCTTAGTGAACATCTTGTCCATTAAATGCTTAATAGCCTCTTTATTCCTGGGATTTGGGATCCCACAAACCTTGATGGATATTGGGGAAACGTAAATGGGTATGCCCCCATTTATGCCTTGTAATTTTCATTTAAGCATGCATGTAACATATTAAATGTGAGGTATAATTTTTTTTATGTCTAGATAGATATGACAATGATGCATGCAATAAATTAACCATCTATGAAGTAAAATACATAGGAAATTTGCATGATATAGATCATGGCTCCACTAATCAAGCTTTGTAATCAAAAAAATCACATGACACAATGTCACACAATAATTCCAAGGGCCACATACAATGAACATGAATATGCCACAATAAAAATAGCTAAGGAATGCACACCAAGGACATTAATAATGTTGTAAACAAGGGACATTTTCAAATGACACACATATCAAGCATAAATCTCATAGAGATGTTCATGTAATTATTGTAAAAATAGACCAAGGTCCACACACAATAAAGCAATAAAGTAATAACATTGAAGGAACATATAAAAAATGAAAACTAGTCAATTCCATTAATATATTTCAGTGTCAAATTATAGAAAATTAGCATATGTAACATAATGTTAGATATAAGTAATTTACAAGATGTTTATGAGATATTTCCATTAGGTAGCAAGGAATCTAATAACTAAAAATCCATGTAGATATGTATGTCTTGCATCACACTCATATACCTCATGAAATACATGTGTGTATAGAAAATAATATGTTATCTAATAAATCATGTGATAAAGAACATACTCATGTCATGTTTTGGTCATGATTTTTGTTTTTAGAATATTTTGAATATTTTTGTAGTTTTTGACATACTTGATTTTTTTTAATTTTTTGACATATTTTTGAATAATTTCTTTATGTATAATATTGAAGCAAGTGCATGATGTTCATAATATTATTCATATATTTCCCTTCAAGTGTAGCTAGATATTAAACTCCTCTATCCACATTTTTAGTATCTAAAAATGGACCCAACTAATTGGGCTTAAACTTATATGTGGTTTCTTTGTCTACATTAAGATTCTTCTAGTTTTATTTTAGTACTAAGCCCCCAATTTGAAATTCATGATTATAAACATTATTTTCATATTCTCTTTTGATGTGATATTGATATAATTATAAATGTTTAATATCTTGAATTCAAATTTTCATCAAACATTTCTAATTCATGTAACCATTTTGACAGATACTCTTTATCTTTAATGATGTCTTTTAAAGAGACCCATAAAGAAGGAATTTTGAGCTCTAGACATGGTATTAATTTTTTTATATAAATAAGAGAATATGATGTAGAATTAATTTGTGTAAACACATTTTTATGATTTTCCCAAAATGCACAAATAATCTAATTATACCAATCTATGCCATATTTTGTAACAATTTTGATTAACATTTTGATGATTGTCTTATTTTTTAATTCTACTTGATTGTTTCTGTGGGTAATATGGAGTAGAGAAAATGTGATGGATCTTGAATTTAACACATAATCATTTTACTAATTTATTTTTGATGGGTAATTCATTATCTATTATAATATCTGATGGTAATACAAATCATAAAATGATATGTCATGAAGAAGTGACATATATCCTCTCTTGTAGTGGATTGTGTAGGTATGACCTTAACCCATTCTGTAAAATATTATGTGGCATAATGATGAAATTATGACCACCTAATGATTTTGGATTTATATTTCTAATAAAACCAGATACCCAAAGGTAAAATGGCCAAGGTGAAATAATAGGTTGTGTATGCAATCAAAAATGTATCATGTATATAAATTGGTCCTAACTCAGAGAATATAGATCATACTTACACTTTTGATTGGGGATACATTAGATAATCAAGAACATGACCAATATGGGGATCCACCAAACCTAATTAGGGGATATTTTACCATAATAAATAATACTAGGTAGGGTTATAAAGCCTCCAATCAAGAAAAATCATGCAATAACCCTAACTAAACCCTATGTTTTCATATTCACTCGACTAATAAAAAGTAAAGTCTAATATAGTTCTCACCAAAGCTTATGGCACAAAGTGGGGGTAATAAATAATAAAAGTAAACATGCATAAGAGACATATACTCATGTCAATGTTTAATAATCCTAATGCATGAAAGAGAAGTACAAATTCATATATATCTACTCTTACAAAGGAGGAACAAAGTTAGGAATACTTAGCTTTGAAGACAAACCCACCGAGCCTCAATCTTTCCCTTGGCCAAAGTGATTTTCAAGAGGTTGTTGTGGTATGTAAGGATGATAAGGATAAATCATCTCTATGTTACACAAACTATCAATTCATCCAAAATACTTCTCTAAAAGATAAGATTCATATCTCCAAACAAAGTATGAAACCCTAAGCTTGATCCTCAAGTAGAATGGTGGATAAGTAAATGCACAATAACTCTTGATTCTTCTTCTCTTCTATAAATAATGGCAAAATGATCTTGTATAAATAGAAAAAATTAACCCTAAGACCTTCAAAAAAATTTAGCTAACAAGGTTGACAAAATCAACTTAGTATATTTATGGACAAAAATTCACTAGGTCAAGGGCCAGGTCAACCAAGAACCAACCTAGACCCTAAATGAATTTCACTCATAAAAGTACAAGGTCAACCCAGTCAACTTAGTAATATAAATAGTAGAAAGGGGGTTTAGGTTATGAAAAGGTGGAAAAAATGTGGGAAATTATTGAGGAGTGTATAACAGAGAAAAAGAATCTTAGGGATATGGTTTTAAGGAGATAAGTGTGTAGATAACAAGTGTCAAAAGGGACAACAATATTGTGAAGCACCAATGGTCTACCCATCCATTTCATAGTGCAACCCTTAAGGTATACACTCAAATATATTGAGCCTCAATGGGTTCATTCAAGATAAAGAGTATCATTAAGTGATAAATTTTTTGAAAATATTATGTGTATATATATTCCCCACTCAAAGGTCATCACATGTCATGTGAATGTAATATGGGATGGTGTTTCAGTAATAAAACATGATGACACATAATTTTGATACTAAGTAAAATGAATTAAGGAGAAAATAAGATAAATGAAAGGACATAATTGAAAAACACATACATTTATTTCTTTTAGTGGTGTAGATAGAGAAGGAAATTGTGAGAGATGTGAAGGCATCCAATGTGAGGAACATTAGGTGAACGTATAAAGATTAGTGCAAAAAGAGAAAAAAATATATATTTTTGAAATATAGACATATAGTAATGAAAATATTTTAAAAAATATCATGATTATATAACTTTTTATGGTTCAAAAAATGAGTGAGTAAAATAAAGATATGACCAAAATAAGGAATCTGATGGTAAAATTTTGAAAGGTAAAGAATTGTGAATAATAGGTTTAAATAGGGTGAAAAGAAAGTCATTTTATTATTGTTTGAATTATTTTGAGAGGAAAATAGAGCTATAAGAGACAAAATAAAATGTAATAGAGCTAATATGGTAAGAAAATGATAACTGAGATGAGAGGGATGCCTAGCAACTGTAACAGGTGCAACATAGGTAGGCATTTGAGAATTTCAAACTTGTTTTAAATATTTTATTTAAAATTAAATGTTTTATATAAATTTGTAATTTATACTAATTATAGAAACTTTAATGAACCCTAGATGGTTGATAAGGGCACTAGATGGCTGATAAGGGCACTAGAGACAAAATAGGGAAATGGGTTGAAAGGAATCAAAGTAATAAATGTTGAAGGCATTTATTACAAGTAAGGAAAAGGGTCAATAGTTTGAACCAACTAGGTCAACCGAATCGACCTAGTAGGCTAAAAATTTAGATTCCACACTTCCAAATTAGTAGGTGTGTGTCGACTTAGTTTTTTTAGGTACATTGTTGACTTAGTACCTCACTTTCAATTAGTTGTTTTAACCAAATTGCCAACTTAGTACTAAGGGGGGAATGAAAGGATTGACTTAGTTTATTAAGTCAACATGTTCAATTAAGGACTATTTGGTCAATTAATGTTTGACTAAGTGGTTGAATAGTATAAAAATGTGTAAAATAGGAAAAAATAGTACTTGAAAGGCCCAAAATGCCCTAATGAGTACTAAAATAGCCAAGTAGGCTAGAAATAGGGCAAATTGGTAAAAAATGGATTAAGGTAAATTAGGTTTGTTTTTGTTAAAATTTTAAAAAGAATGTATTTTATTATAAGTGACATGGAGGTCTAATACATATTTTATTATTTTATGGTTGTAAGGGAGTATGATATTTCAGCATTTAGTGGATGCAACATCGATACTAGACCTTTTAGAGCTATTGATAGTTGAGGACCAATCTAGGTTGGTCACACTAGGTCTATAAGGTATTATGGACATGTATCGAGCACCATTAAACATTGATCTTATAGTCATGTTATTAGGAGAATGGGAATTATTGATTAATAATTTAAAATGGGTGGTGGATGAGGATGCCATAAAGTTGGGTATCACCCTAGAGGATGTCCATGTTATTCTTGGAATTTTGATAAGAGGGATGTCAGTGCTCATAAGGGTACCAGATGGATAGGAGGAGAGATGAGACTTAGGCTTATATGTGATGAGATCATATAGGATATATTTTGGGTTGAGAGTGAACCTTTTTATGTATATACAACTTAGATTTTGGGTATATGAAAGGTAGTGATAGGACTTGTGATATCATAGGTGTTATGTCATAAGTCAAGTGGTAAGGTACCACTATATGTGATAGCCTTATGTTAGTCCATTTTAGATTAAGGGGCACTATATGATCTAGGTTCTATCATCTAGGTATAGCTCATGCATGATATATATGGTATGTTGTCTAGAGGGCAGAAGACCATGGGGTTAGTGATTTTAATTAGTTTATAGATATATGAGAGGTTTCCAATGTACCAACTTGCTAGGTTACCCCATGTGGTTAATGATTGGTTATATCAGATGCATAGGTGGTGACATGATTAGGTATCACATGTTATGCCCCATATGCTATCCTATAGACATTCACATGAGAAAATATCATATGTAAAATATATGGGCACACTACGATAGTATGGTTGAGTTAGAGGATAGTGACACCAACATTGGCATAAGTGCAAATTATAGGCCACTATACCTAGTGGATAAAGTTGCATCCAATGGCCCATGTACTAGGGTAGTTGGGATTCCTTCACCTAATAGCTTTGATAGTGGTACCAAAATTTTGGGCTAGACATTTGAGATAGCTAAGGGGGAGAGGAGGATTGGGACCACTAGTTGCAAAACCAGAGATTAGACCATGATGTGAGAGTCTATGGATAGGTCAAGCATGGTGGCTAAAAATTGGAGAGGATAACACCATACTAGGAATATTTGTAACCACTTTAGTCATACCATCAATGGAGATATCAATAATGATAGAGAGCATAGAGGGTGGTTAGCCAAGATGACCCATTGGTTAGCCCAGGATAGAGATGGTTAATAGAGGCACCACTCAGGCAAGACTTGAGATAGGCATAGATGGTGACCCTAAGGTTTGCATTAGTTGGGTGGAATACCATAGATGATGTACTCAAAGGACAAGCTAATGGAGAGACTATGCTCGGTGGTCACGTAGATAGTGAAATAGTGATATGCAACATTAAAATAGGTAATGAATAAATGGTTGAAACTTGCTTAAATTTTTTGAGATAGATTATAAATAGATAGATTTTGAGATATATTTGTGATCTAATATCTATCTAGTTTGAATTTCGTATATCATTTAAAGGAGGAGAATATATGGAGATACTTGGTGAAGGGAGTACTCTATGAGATCATAGATGAGGCACTGATGCCATATGACGCTAATACACTAAATGATCCCATGATATTATTTTCCCTAGCTTAGGCAAGTTGGTTGAGACTAGTGGGAAAGGTTGCAAGGAGATTAAAAGTGCATAGAGATGAGTGATATCCATCAATAGGGGTAGGAACATGATAGGCACATACATGGTAGGTTTTAGCTTAAGAGAGAGCTATGTATATAGATACCATGAGTCATCTGGCATAGGTACAGGCCCAAGTGGCCAATATATAGGGATAGGTGATAGGTTTGATATCATTGAAAACTATTTATAGTGTCTATTAAGAGGGGACTATCTAAGGCATATATGGAAAACATGGCTAGGCCACGAAATAGACATGATAGAGCCTAACAATAGAGCTAAAATGATGTATTTTTATACTTTGTAAAAAAATATGATATATATAGATATCTCATTTTGATAATTAGATTGTTGATCTTATTTGTTGTATTATGGTTGTGATTGTGGATGCATGGATATATTTATTTATAGCACATGTATTTAGATTTTGTTATACATGATATAGTAAATATATGTGTTGTGGTTTATTTTCTATCATTATGTAGGATGCATGCATGGTTAAAAAGAAATAGGCAAAAAGACTTGGTTAAATATAGTCAATAAAATAAATGCATTACACACTATTTCATGTTGGAAAATGTGTAATAATAAGCAATAAATAAGTATAAGAAACCAAAGCATGGTAAACAAGAGGTCAAAAAGTTTGTTTTTAAACTAAGAGAAAGATTTGAACCAAATTAAAACAAGTTAAATCACACTAAATCATATTAGGAAGTATGAAAATAATGTAATAAAATGAAAAACATGTAAAAGAACTAATGGTATGAAAACTAATCAATTAAGTCGATCAATCATACTAAATCACATTGGGAAGTATAAAAGAAAAATAAAATTGGCAAAATTGGATTTAAATTTATCACACTAATTCAAGCTGGGAAATATGAAAAAATCAAGAAATGGTTGGATTCTTACATGCAATTGTAAAATAAGAAGATAAAAGTAAAAAAATAATTAGTTAAGCATAAAACATACTAAACTAAGATGGGAATCATGTCAATAGCATGTAGCTTCATGATCAATCAAATCTTATCTCATATTTGACACATGTAATTTTGTTGTGACTTAGGTTATTGGAAAATTTTGTAAGGAAGGCCATGTCCTATCCATGGTATTACACTATAAATCACAAAGGGAACACTAATGAGTTATAATTAAGGTGAAAATTTGGTAAAATGGGAATGCTGGTAATGGTAATATGTAATTTGTGAGGAAGGTCAGGTCTTATCCTTGGTCTTACAATGAAACTCAAAAATAAAATCCATAAGGGAGTGATTAGTGAGAAAAGTAATATTTCTTAATAGGAAATATTAGTATTGTAGGGAGTGAAAAAGGGAATTTAAAAATCATAACTTAGGCATATTATGCGAAGACCGTAGGAGAAATGAGTCATACTAAGGACATGAGAAGACACTAAATGACTAGTGACCATCAATGTATAAAGGAGATATGTTTGCTATAGACACTAAGATATGTAGAAAAATAAGTATGCTATTAAGATCAACTCATTAAGTTAGTTTTGAACAAGAAAATTAAAATTAACCTACCTTCTCATAACATGTTCCCCATTCCTCAGGACCCTTTACATAGTCATCGATCTACTACAAAGATTAGTTACTTATGTGAGAAAGTAAGTAACACTAAAAGATTTTTTTATTATCCTTTCCTAATCTACTATCCTACCACACCCTAATAGACCTAAACTCTATCATGAGGCCAATTTTGGAGTTTGATATTCAACTAGAATAAATAGGTGTGCTTGAAATCACATCTTTTAGTGTGAATTGACTTTTAGGAATTTTGAATGTTGCCTTTTTATACGATTTCCTTTTATTAAATGATTTGTATTTTTTATAGTTTTTATGGATTTTAAGATTCCTCCTCCATATAGACTTGGAATAAATAGTCATGAGAGATAGAGTGATACACACAAATGAGCTTTAAGCTTAGGATAAAGGAAGTTAAGTAACCAAAGATAAGACTAACTAGGACACTTAGGCTTAACTATAAACCAACATGTTCTCTCAAGTCTCAACCATGTATATGATTAGTTTATGAAAGAGAATAATATGGAAGAAAGGATATCCATATTGGATCAATAAAAGGAAATTATAATGAGATGAATTATGTGCTAACTGATCACTAGCTATAGAAGGAATGACTAAAGGGAGCAAGGTTTGTATAACCAAGTCACAATAAAAATTATCTATGTATATAGATATAAGATAGAAAACAATCATGAAAAGAGAACAAGGGAGTCTTTAAGAAATAAATTCAAGAAGAAAAAGAAGGCAATGATAAAGAATAAATCCATAAGTAAACATAAATGATATTATAAGAAATATAAAGTGTGAAATCAGAGACACCATATAATATAAGATAAATAAGAATTTGACACAATGTCAAATGATATAACAAATAGATAAATATTAAATTAGATCACATGTCCAATACAAGTGAAAATGTAAGAACACCATGCATGTGCTCATAAGTACTGATAGACTTTCCCACACACATTATCTAGAACATCTGATAAGTCTCTATGAATTTGAATATAAACTGTAGCTAATGTCTCATTTATCTTCAAAAAAACTAGGAAAATACTTCATGTTTAATATCTTTAATAGAAAAGGTAGGAATGATTGATGGATCATGTTGAGGAAGGATATCATGCAAGTGATTCTTAGGATAATTCATGAGAATGGAATCTTTAGGAGATGAAGGGATCACCAGTGGGGAAAGATCCATAGATGAGGGACTCACAAGTGGAGAAGGATCTATAGGTGAGGGACTCACTGGTGGAGAAGGAGCCATAGGTGAGGGAATATCCATGGTGAAGGATTCACGGGTGGAGTAATATTAGGTGAATATGGGATCATAGGAGGAGATGGAAACATAGGAGGTGGAACTATGGGGGAAGAAGGGGGATACTTATTATAAGAGTGACCTATGGGAGGAATGGTAGAAGGTGTAGGAATGGTTAAAATGAGATCTCAAAGATGTTATTTAAGGATGTGGCAATTATCATTGTGATGGGTACCATATTGATGCCATAAATAATATACCTCTCCATACTTAGGAATTTACTTAAGAAGTACCTTTGGGGGAGGTATGGCCTTTTTAAAGATCTAAGGGGTAGTAAGATGTAACATATCAATTTATTGGCACAACTTGTAATAATGTGTGTATGAATGATTATATGTTCCATGGAAGCAAAAGATACACCTATGAGTAGTCTTGGTAGGTGTACTCATAGGAGGAAGTATAACATAAGTGGAAGGAACTTGGTGAGGTTGATTGACCCATTTGGTAGTCAAAGGAGACAACTATGATAAAGGAAGAAAACCATCACCAAGAGAAGGTGGTGTTGATGGAGATATAAGACAAGGATTGACAACAAGAGCAATATGATTAGAAGAAAGAATAGACTTGGATAAAATGGGTGTAGGAATAGGATCTAAACTAGGCTCTACTAAGGGAGGAGTAGAGTCTACAAAAGGCTAAAAGAGAGTTGTGCGCATCTCAAGGATAAGTAGGATATAGGGGTCATGGTACCTAGAAAAACAATAGGGCCCAATAATAACATGATCCATAAACATACTCCTATGAGGTTCTTTAGAAACTAGAGGTGTCTACACCATCTCTACCCTATCAAAAATAATAAAAATTCTAATATTATGAATGATATATGATGGAACACAAGAACATATACTACAAGACTAAAGCAAAGAGGAATGATAATGAATAATCTCAACATCATAGGCCTTAGTGAGACCTCCTAATAATGGATCATCTAAGGCATAACCATCATTATTAGGTGTATGGAGATCAATGACAAAGGTAGGGATGACATTGTCATCTAATGAGGTGTGATAAATTAAATTACACATCTTAGTTAAGACAATGAAGATACTATCACAAGGTGGTTTACAAGAATGAGGTTGCACAGAAGTAGGAAGATAAGAGATGAAATGAGGTGAGAGATCTTAATTTTTAATCTTGAGATTGATCTCAATAGGATTGTCATCATCATAATCTAATAGGTTAGGGGGAATATTCCTAATTATTTTAGGATGACCATTGTAACCTTGAGTGAAATTGATGGGAAAGTTAAATCATTGAGATTTATGAAATAGAACACTAGGCAGGGTTCAAGGGTAAGAATCTTGAATACACCCCAATTCTTGAATTGTTAAAAATTATAAGGGTTTGTGTCACCCTTAATCCTATAGGTTGCTCCATTATGATGTAATTTAAATCATTGGTAAGTAGAAGAAGAAACTTCTCTCATACAATGAGTTTGTGGCCTACCAAGCAGAATGTTGTAAGATAGATGAAAGTTAAATATAATCACCTTCATGTGAACAATGATATGTGGGATGGTAATGGGGATATACACACAACCTAAATGAGGCATTTTCTTTTGATCATATCCTTGACATGTGTTGCATGTGGATTTGAGATTACATTCATAATATCTAAGGGTTTTGATAAAATTGAGAGAGGCAACACAAGTGCCATAACCTTCATCAATCAAGTCACGCTTGACTTAAATATCACAAATTTGGACATTAATGAATAGAGGAATATTATCTGCATGATGAAAAATTTCATCAAGGATCATGGAAGTGATGGGGAATTTTAGAAAAAGAGAAGTGTTCATTGTTTCATCAACATGGATGGACATCTCTTCATACTATTGTAATATGTTATCTTTAGATCTAGATAAGGTTTCTTCACATCCTACTAAAGGAGGATGAGGGATGTTTATTTTGAACAAAAACCACATAATATGGTTTTGATGATGTGGATAGGTCTTCATAATATTAAAAAATGGGATTAAGTATGGGAAATTACTAAGTTCTTTGATAGGATCCCACTCATCATAACCTATAAGAAGATTGTTATAAAGAGGTGCGTAGTGTTAAATGAGGTCCTCGAAAGGAGCTGAAATACATTGGAATTTATGTTGGTAATAGGTAAAAGGTTTAGTGAGAGGAAAAGATTTTATATTATCGTGAGAAGATGAAGCAATTGATGTAGGTTGGTTTTGATAATTACTAGAATAAGTGTTGATGGAAGCTTAAATGCCATTAGTATAAGGTAAATAAGATGGAGGGATGGTAGAAGTAGTATGGGAAGTGTTATCTAAGGGAAGAGTATGAATTGGTTCATTAAAATTTATAAGGTCATCTTACCCTAGCTCATTAAGGTGAGTTGGAGAAGAGTTTTAGATAACATGAAATATACAAGACAATAGAGGTGTGTAGATAGGCTGAGGATCAATGAAAGCAACACCCTTCACATATTAGTCATATTAACCATATTTTCTTCAAGATCTGGGTAAATAATAATTTCTACATTATTATTATAATGGGTGGGCTTATCTTGGGAATCTTGGTGATTTGGAAGAGGGTCTTTATAGATGGAAAAATTAGCATTAACTTGATTCAAAGATTGAGATTTAGTATTTGTTTCATGGGCTTTGAAATCAATGTCATAGGCTTATTGGCATTTTTGAATGATAGAATCATGGTTAAAATTGGGACCAAGAAGGAAATCCATAGCCAAATTATAAATTTACCAATATGTCTCATGAGAACGACCTCAACTATCATGGAACCAACTAAATTTATTAGGATCATACCAAGATTTCATAAGATGAGTGGGATCAAGTTCTCGTGAGAGAGGCCTAAGTAGATATTTTAGTAATTTAGTTGAAGATAAAGGTTTTTGAACATTAATGTTATTTAGTGAAGATAAATGATGATTAGTTAATTGTTGAGAAGGGGGAGCTAGTTCCAAAGATTGGTTAGGAACAACAACTTGAATAATGTGAATAGTGTCATAAGAATCTATGACACCATCATTGCTAGCATGATGGTTCTTATTCTTGAGTAAGATATGAGTACCTGTATAAGGATGGGATATTTTGAATTGATGCATAAATAAATCTTGAAATTTAACTTGGCTAATGGCCTCCTCTAAAGTACATGGAAAGAGAGTTTAGACCCTATATTAAAACTTGGGAAAATTGGCATTAGTAAAGAGATGGAAAATGGTAACATTGGCCATGTTATGTTCACATTTATTGGAAAATGTCTTCCATAATTTAACAAAATATTGGGTAATTTTAGTTTCAAGTTACTTATAATTGATAAAATGGGCCAAGGTATTCATAGGAAGATCACTAGTTTGAAACTCTTGGACTAAAACATTTACTAAATATTCCAAACTAGTAATAAAATGAGTTTTAAGTTGGTTGTACTAATCTAATTAATCACCCATGAGATTTTTGGCTAATATCATGGTAGTGGCAAAGTTATTTAATTTGACCTAATATTTATATACATTTCTAAATGTTTTTAAATGAAGAGTAGGATTAGTTGACCCATTGTAAGAAATAGTAGGGGTAATACCTCCTTTATTGATATTAGTAATTAGAGATGTAAGAGGCTCATTTTGAATATTCTTGATTGTCTTGTTGATAAGAGGAGGGTGAGTGATAATATTAACATGGTAATCTCAAAGAGGAGGTGGGGGAACATTTTGATTATGCATGCCCCATGGCATCTGTTGAGAGTGGGTTTGAAGATGGATAAGGTTATTTTGCATTTGCATCATTTGATTAAGATTTTGTAATAGGATTTGATGGGTTTGATTTGTATTATTGGAATTTTTTAAATCATTAGAATTGATAGTAGTGGCTTGGGTACCACTATGGGTTTTAGTAGAAGATTGAGAAGAGATGTTAGAATGTGAAGCACTAGTGGAATATTTTTCTTGTGTAGTAAAATATGGAATAGTAAAGGGATGATCATAGGAAAAATTATAGGCATGATTAACATGGATATCAAATGATTAAATAGTGTATAAATCAAGGAGGGTGGGTCTGGGAAGAGCCCCCCTAGATGTAGAACCTACCATGTTAGTAGAGATACTAGGCATGGAGGTAAAGGACGCCAAAGAATAATAAGTCATGGTATGATAAGGGGTCAAAATAAAAAGAAGAGGATGAGAATAAAATAAGCTAGTATCCACAAATCCATGTGAGATTGTGGGAAAAGGTGAATGAGGCTATTTGGCTTGACCACTAATCATGAGATGGTAAATGGTAGAAGTATTTTTTCCTTGATGTTAAGGAAATTCAGAGATAAAGAAGAACATTTCAGGTGTATACTCTAATTCATGTTGATATTCAAGTGAGAAGAGAGGATTACAAAGAAAATAGGAATGAGGATGGGTCCCATAGTTCATTGTACAAGTGGATATATGAACATTACTTTTATCTAGGAGATGAGCAATAATTTACTTATGGGAGACCTTAGGAGGGTTGGTAAGACTCATCATATTTGTTGAATTCAACTCAGTGTTGTCTTTAAATAGGAATCTCATGATGAAGGAGAAGAAATAGATAAGGTAAAAGTGATGCAAAATCAAGGAAATAGAAATAAATAGATAAGAGTACATAGTCGATTGGGTCAAACTAATACTGAAAATAAGGTCTAAAATTTGAGAAAATAAGAATATGGAGTTGATAGAGTCAACCTAGTGTTGTAACCTGGAATAGAAAAAAGGTAGATAAGGATATGAATTTGACAAATTTGACTCAGTACTATATCCTAAGATTCAAAAAAGAATACTATGTCAATAGGATTAACTGAGTACTACAAGTAGGGGAAAATAGATAGTCTGAAAGAGATTGTGTCAAGTAGAAGGATAGTGTATCAAAAAAAATATTGCAATGTAATTTGAAATCAAGAAATGAAAATAAATACACAATAAATTGGGTCAATTAGGATGATCCAATTGATGCACACAACACAAAACATTGATCCAACATTGGTTAATGCAAGTACTTGTAATACAACATATAATTGATCAAAGAGAAATTAGTCAACTTGGGAAGTAAATGCTAACTAAGTGGTCATCATGAATGTTGTTAGATTATTAGAGTATGATTTTAAGTGTGATATAAATTTGGTTATAAATAGGGAACTAGAAAGCAATCTATGGATGGTTTTAAGATATTTAGGTTAAAAGGGATCTGTATTGGTAATGGTACTTGATTGATATTGAAGCCTACCCCCTCACTTCACACACTATAGTGATAAGGGTTTTGAGTGCTTTGCCAATATATACCATTAACCACATGTTTATAATTATCCATAAAACCAAGTTGGCTTCCCATTTAGTGATGAAATCCAAGTAGGTAGGCCCTGGGTAGATAATTGTTTAAATACATTTTGAAATTATGTGATTTGGTAGTGTGTTCAAAAAACTATAAAATAATGAAACTAAATGGTATATTGAAAAACCAACTAGTTACATTATGTGATTTATTATAATCATGCAATTAATTTAAAGAGAAAGTGTGAAGTAATTACTAGCATATAAGTGTTAATTCCAACATTGAAACACAGTATAATGTCATTTTAGATGATAATATATGCATAGATTATAATATAGATTCAACATTATCACTATTGTACTACTGAAACAAAGGTTTATTAAGAACTATGTTGATAGTGTCGACCTAGTCTTTCAAATAGAAGACAATACAAAACAAGGTTGATAGGGTCGACCTAGTTTGTTGTTTAAGGGAAGTTTTAAAAAAATAAACTATGAAAAATAGAATTTTAATGAATTAAAAAAATGATAGATAAAGAGAGAAAGGAACCTTGGTGGGTTAGAAGATGTAGAGGAAAGTGAGATTGATTTTGAAGTAGCTTGATTGTTACATGTAACTTCTACCAATTATGTTGACTAGGTTGACCTAGTTCTATAGTTCCCTATTTGTTAAAACTTGTGAAGAATACTATGTTAGAAGTGTCAACCTTGTATGGGTTTTGAAAGTCTAGAAGTGTACTATGTCAACTGAGTCAACCTATTAGCCTATCTAGAAGTGAAAAAATGTATTGTGTCAACATGTTTGACCTAGTAACCTATATGTAATGAAGAGCTACACAAACATAACATAGTTATTTTGATACAACTATGTGTTAAACCTAAATAGAAGTTAGGAATTATACCAAAACTATCAACCTAGTATCACAAATATAGAAAATTAATAAATAAAATGATAAACTAATGAAAACATGAAATAAAACTTGCAAGGGTTAGATTCACATTAGGTTTACTAGAATGTATACAATCAAAAATACATGATGTTTATAGATTAATCCTAACTCAGAGAAGATAGATCATATTTATACTTTCAATTGGGGATACATTAGATAATCAAGAATATGACCAATATAAGGATCTTATAGACCCAATTAGGGGATTTGTTACTATAATAAATAATGTTGGGGAGGGTTCCAAAGCCTCTAGTTAAGCACAATCATGCAATAACCCTAACTAGTCCCTATGTTTTCATATTCATTAAACTAATAACAAGTAAAGCAAATTCTAATCTAATGCTCACCAAAGCTTTTGGTAAAAAGTGGGGGTAATAAACAATAAAATTAAACATGCATAAGAGATATACACTCACGTTAATGTATACAAAATCTTAATGCATGGAATAAAATTACAAATGCATATCTATCTACTCTTACAAAGGATGAACAAAGTTAAGAATACTTACCTTTGGAAATGAACCCACCAAGCCTTAATCTCTCCCTTGGCCAAGGTGATTCACAAGAGGTTGTTGTGGTATGTAATGATGATAAGGGTAAATCAACTTTAGTCTACACAACTTATCAATGCATACAAAAGACTTATCCATAAGACAAGATCCATATCTCTAAAGAAAGTATGAAACCCTAAGATTGATCCTAAAGTAATTTGGTGGATAAGTATATCTGCAATAGTTTTTAATTCTTCTTTTCTTATCTAAATAATGGAAAAATGGTCTTGTATATATAGGTAGATTTAACCTTAAGTGATTTCAAAATATTCAATCGACAAGGTCAACCCAATAGACCTAGTACAATTATGGATAAAAATTCACTAAGTCATGGACTAGGTCAACCAAGAGTTGACTTAGACCCTAAATTAATCTCACCCATAAAAGTATAGGGTTGACCCAATTGACCTAGTACTGTAAATAGTCAAAAAGGGGTTTAGGTTATGAAAAGGGGTATAAAAGGTGGGAAATGACTAAGGAGTGTATAAAAAAGGATAAAAATATTAGGGATATGGTTTTTAAGAGATAAGTTTGTAGATAAAAAGTGGAAAAAAGGACAACAATCTTGTGAAGCACCAATGATTTGCCCACCCCTTTCCTGGTGCACCCCTCAAGGCATGCACTTAGAGAGATTGAGACTTGATGGGTTCTTAGAAGATAAAGAGCATCAATAAGTGTTATATGTATATAGGTTGTAATTCATATGATGGATCATGATTTAGATTATAAACCTCTATAATTATGAACATAGTTTTGAGTATTCATGACATTCTTATTCTACTGTAAGACAATAGTAACCATGTCATAATATTTTTAGTACATTCTTTTTTCACTTAAGTCACCTCCATATTTACTATCATGTACTTCAAGTAAGGTTATTTTAGCTTATTTTGAGCTTAAAAATTAAATTATTGTTTTTGTAAAATGATATTTGAAATAATTATTCCCCAATCACAACATAGCACATTGAGTGTATCATTTTATAGGATAGTAGCCCAATATAATAAATTGAATATATCACTATATCATTCTAAATTTACTATGTTATGAGTAGCTTCAAAGGATTATATACTATCTAAAGTTGTTATCATCAAAAATTTCATCCTTGAGGAGGTTGCTCAAACCTCCTCACTTAAGTGATAGCATAGAGATACCTCTATGTTGTGGGTGGCCTAATTAGTGAGATGAATATATAGATAGGGATATCTCCCTTGATTCCATCACTACAAATAATTATTAAACCTATTATTTTCAATGGTAAAGGGTAACAAAAATTGAAAGTAAAATAACCTAGGGAGGTGATGCTGTTAGCCCAAATAAATGGAGAAATAACCATAAAACTACATTATGAATATTATATTTCACACAAAATATAATAATGTATTATTTTGAGATAATTTTTTACAAAGTGAGGTGAATATTTAAAAATATTCATGGGTGGTTATAGGGAAAAAACCAAATTTCCCATGTAATTGACATACAAAAACAAACTAATTAAAATGTTAAATAAATAGCTTTTGGATCATAAACTTAAGAAAATCCCTCTTGATCCAAAGGGTTATAGATGATGAAGATATATAGATATGACTATGAATTCATCAATAAATCTTTACTACATCTATAAGCTAACACAATGTACATCATGGTACTAATCAAACTATGGCTAATGAACATGATGATGGCCTACTCATCCCCTTTGACCATCATACCGTACTATAGTAAAACCTGATAAAATATTGTCCAACTACATTGAACCACATAAGGTCCCACATAGGAACCCATCCAAGTGATCCTCTATTACTCTATAGGTCACATCTCTCATATGTCCAACAATCACCAACATCACATGCACACCTTTGCTCAACACTCAAAATTCTAGCAAATATAATGTTGACTCATAGAACCATCAATGATTGATCAAAGGCCACTATGTACTATCTTCCCCCTATAAGGTGAGTGGTGAGAAGTTGTGTAGCATAAAAACAAATTCAAACTACTCTCCTACTCCATGCCATGAATATTAGATATAAAAATATAAAAATAGAACTAAAAGTAACAACACAAGACAAAAATTGATATCCTAGTAGTGAACCCATACTCTGAGCAAATAGCAAATTAGAGAAGGGAAAGTATCCTCCAACCTCAAATTGGCTCTATTTATCCTATTAGATCCTTAAGGACCTGTAAATGCTAAAATGTAACACCATCATCACCAAAAACATAAGTTGTGGAACATGTTATGATCTTTATTTGATGTATATAACACATTTTTACCATTTGAGAAAAACTTGGGGTGTTGGATTCTACCAAAAATGCACTTGATTTTATTGCAATGCATAATTTATTCAAAATATGTAAAAAAAACATATTTACGCATTCTAGAATCAAAAATTGCTCATGATGATGCTCTTAGAAATCCATTTTAAATAAAAATGAGTGGTCATATAAATAATTTGACCATCGTATGTAGAATATATGATAGTTTGAAATCTTGCTCCTCTGTCAGGTTAGGTAGAAGCCCCCTAAATGCTAATTTAGATAATTTGACTAGTTTAAAAGGATTAAAATATTATATATTTACATGATAGACCCCTCCTTGTTTATACTCATTAAAAAGCTATCCAAGTCTAGTTTCTAAAAAGGTAACTTTAAAAAATAATATGATAGTGTGTTCAAGATATGGTGAAAATAGTCAGGGTAGGTGCAGATTTTCTTGGTTTTCATAATTAATTCAAATAATCCCTTTGAAAAAAAATAAGATTTTTTGGCACCTTTGAGGGTTAAACCCTTAACCTCCTACCTTTAAAGATTTACACAAAAAAGCATTCCGAAGTTCTCCAAGAGGATTTACAAGACATAAGGAGAGATTTTTAGATTTTAACTTGATTTCCCTCTCTATGAAAAAAATATTACTTTTCCTTTTTTTTTAGAAATCATTCGGTAAAAATAATTTTGAGAAAAACTCACTCACTACTTTTGTGGAGCCTACATAAATATTAGGTATTTCAAAAAATTGAAGCGTTAAGGATTTATTATCATTATCTATACTAAAAATTGATCAAATCCATTTTGATTTATTTGATGTTATTCTATTAGAGCATGCCCACCAGCTATGAAATAGTTAATTTTTAGACTACCATACAAGTCTCACACTAGAAATGTGTCAGACCCACTCAAATTTATTTTGGCATTACAAATGCATTGATCAAACTTCCATGCTATCGTAGCTTATTTAGCATACACTTTAGGATTTAAATCTTGCACTTGATCAAACTACTAGAATGTTTTACAATGCACAACTTATTACCTGATGTACTTCTATGCCTATATGAGTAGGTACCCACCTATTGTAATTCTATGCCTATATAAGCAGGGTTTAAATGGTTTATAGTTGTGCCATTATTTGAGTTTGGAACTCTTATGCTATACCGTAAAATATCTGATGGATTATTCAGATCCTTCTTCACAATAAAAAAACATTTTTATGGCTCTGATACCATTGTTGGCCTAAATAAATAGATAAATAACTAGAAAACTACATTATGAATATTGTATTTCACACAAAATATAATAATGTATTATTTCAATGTGATTTTTTACAAAGTAAGGTGAAGCTTTCAAAATCTTCACAAGTGGTTATGGGGAGAAAACCAATTTTCCTATGTAATTTACATATAAAAAAACCTAATTAAAACATTAACTAAATATTTTTGGATCATAAAACCAATACATACACCAAATTAACACCTTCTATATACACATAATATTTTCACACTTTTATCGATTACTGATGCTTGACATCTAATAAGAATCCATCACGACTCAATCTCTCTGAGTGCATGTCTTAAGGGATGCACTAAGAAAGGGGTGGGTAGATCTTTAGTGCTTTGTAGGATTATTGTCCCTTATTACCATATTATTCCCTATACATTTAGATCATAAAACCTTTCCCTAAGCTATCTCTCCTTCCTTGCACATTCCTATAGATTTTCCTCTTCCTATCCTTCTTTCGCTTACTTATTACCCTTTTTACTTTTTCAGTAAACTAGGTTGACCTGGTTGACCTAAAACAGTCTAGGGTCACTTTAGCTCTTTAGGCCTATTTTCCATTTGGTCAACCTAGCACAAACTTTAGGCATTAGCCCAATAATGTGTTAAGTTGACCTAGTTAACCTAGCACAACCTACATGTCCAAGTTATTTTTTGGTCAAATAATCCTATATATACAAGGCCATTTTGGTCATTTTTATATAAATGCAATGCCGAGTTATTATTTGCTTATGCTTCTTCACAATCTACTCTTCTACCATTCTACTTGAGGAGTCTTAGCTTAGGTTTCTTATTTAGATAATCTTAGTATTATGGATAGGTCTTAGATGCCTTGGCTTAACAAATTGATCCTTATGAACCATAACAATATCTTGCAAAGCCCCATTGGCCAAGGGAGAAATTGAGTCATGATGGGTTCACATTTAAGTAAGTATATTCTAACTTTGTTATCCTCTCTTTTAGTAGATAAAAGTAGCATAAGTGTTGGCTCAAATAATATTACTCCTCCTATTCCATGTAGTAGGGTGTTACTCATACTTACTTTATTTGAAGTGTCATATACATGTATTTGATTGCTTTACATCTAACCCCTTACTTTGTGCCACAAGATTTGGCGAGCACTAGATTAGTTTACTTTTATTTTTATTAGATTAGTTTACTTTCTTACTTATTATCATAAGTTAATATAGAAACTATATTAATCTTTTAGGGTTATGTGATTATGTTAGACTGTAGGCTTTAGAATACTATCTACCATGATGTGTTTTGATAGATGATACAAGTGATCCCTTATCGGGTCTAGTGGATCCTCATAGTGGTCATGCTCCCACTTAATTATTATGTGCCCCAATTGGAAGTGTAGGTGTGATCTATCTTACCTAATTTAGGATTGATTCTTGTGAACCATGTAATTATAATTGCATAAATCATGGTGAACCTAACATGAATCAAACCCTTAAAGGGTTTTTTTCCACTTATTTTATTCATTATGTCATCTTTTATATCATATGTTTTGACTTGTTGCCTTGATTATGTTGACCCAAATATTTTTATCTATGTGTAGGAATAGGCAATTGGATTGACCAAATTGACCCAGCATAGGTTTTTAGTACTTTACATACTTTTGGTTTAGCCTATGAGATCGATCGAGTCAACTTAGGACATTTAGAGTCACTTTGTAGTAGGTTCCTATTCAAGATTTATAGTGCAAGTTCTAGATTTTAAAATTTCAAATTTTTAGTCTAGTCAACTAGCTCAACTTAGCACATTTCTAGACATCTAGTTTAGTTTATTAGGTTGACTAGGTCGACTTAGCACACTTTTTCAACTTTTATAGTAGGTTCATGTCTCACTTGGTCAACCAACTTGACCTAGTTCTATAGATTGGACCAGTTCTCTCCAAGGTTACATGTCAGTGATTTGTTCTATTTTCATCTCCAAAACACCAAGGTTAGTTATTATTTCTCTATTTCTACTATATTTTATACTTTTGTTTCAAAATTGCAATCTATTTATGTGTATCAATTAGATTGGTCAGTGTCAATCTAATTGATTATTTATTTCATTTTAGTATATGTTTTCATAGATTAGCTACATGCATACCTTATTTCATTTCTCATCTTATTAGTAATCATTTCCCTTTCCTTATCTACTATGCTACATTGACTAGCTCAAATCTACATTATCTTAGATTGTTTCTGATACTTATGTCCACTGCATTAGGTTGACCTAGTTGACTTAACATAGTTTGTAGGTCTAGTTTTTCCCCTAGGTCAACTTGGTTGACTTAGCTTTATTTTATGCTTCCCCTAATTTTTAGCTTGGTTATTTATCCTTTTTGATCTACATCTAGTTTAGTTATCTTTGATAAAAATTAGGTATTATTAGAATCTTTTTCAATAATCTTAATCCATTTAGATCTTATATGGGGTGTTCATTTCTCCATTTCTTTACCTCCTAAGAGAACCATCACTTTTGGGCACCTCTTCTCCTCATTTATCTACAAATTGTACCATGGTTCAAATAACACCTCAAGATGAGGTTGATGGGTCTAATCATTTTTTTACCTACCAAGAACCTTCTCAAAATCTTCAAACTAATGTGGGAGTGATTGACTCAAATTTATTTAATAATCCAACTAATAACTCTTCTTCTAATATTCCCTCCAACACCAATGTGGGAAATGTTCCTTCCAACACCAACCTGCCACCTGATACAACTCAATTATTAGCCCAAGTGATTCAACAAATGAACATTATGAAAAACTCTAATACCAATCAAATGATGTAACTTCAACAATATATTATCAATGTGGATAATTAACCTCTAATCATGAATCCTCAAGCTAATCCTAATTACATTCATCTACCTCTTAGAGATGCCTCAAGTAACATTATTCCTCAACGAATAATGAATAATAAAATTATTAAAACTATCCAAAATGAGCTTTTAGCTCCCTTCATTATATCTATTGACATTGGTAACATATCACCAACTATTAAATATGATGGGACTATAAACCCCACCTTATTTCTTAAATCCTTTGATAATCTCTACAAAGAGTGGATCCAAACTAATACATTTACCACTACCAAACTCTTAGTCAAAACCTTCACTGGTGATGTATTAGAATGGTATAATCAAGTACCTCAACATTCTATTTGGAAAATTGAAGATTTGGCCAATCCTTTAGTTAAAAAGTTTCAACATAATGATCTTCCTTAAAACTATCTTAGTCATTTCATAAATTCTAAATAATATCCTAATGAATCAACTCATGGAATTATCAAAATATAGAAATCCTTAACTCATAAATTTGATCATAATATGTTTGATGATAACCTATTCAAACTCTTTATCATAGATTCAACCCCTACTCTTTAATATAAGGTTCAAACCTTTGCTCCTCAAACTCTTAATGAAGCTCTTGACCAAGCTAAACAATAAGATTTTCTTATGAATCAATTTAAACCTAATTCTAATATCCTTAAAGTATCTTTCCAAACATCTAATTCTATCACTAGTAACATTTCTCAAACCAAACCTTGTGTTTTCAAAAATGATGTTCCTTCATTGTCTCATGTGCCTCTTTTGGTTCATCAAATGAGACAATTTTTACCTCTTTCTAAACCTTTCATATATCCTAATGATCCTCCTAAATGGTATGATCCCAATCTATTTTGTTGGTTTCAAGCTGATGTTGGACATATTCATGAGTCTTTTAGAGGGCTTTCTAAATGTATTATTTCATACATGATCAGTGATTTATTCAACCATGAAACCATAATTAAGAACCATCATCAAGAATACACTAATGCTTTTCAAAAATAACAACCCTCTAAAGGCTCTACATCTAATAATAATAATAAATTATTCCCATAAACAATCAAATTTTAAAGATGTTTGTGAAATTGATGATGATTATGATTAATACCTTAACAACTTTCAATATGTCAATACGGCTAAAGTTAATTATCATAGGAAGCTAACACATAAAGATCCTATTAACAAGCCTAAGAAACCTTCTTTGGAAGAACAATTGATTAAAGATACTACCACTATCAATATTGATTCAAAAGTACCTAAGGAATAACTTCCTCTTTTTGATCCTCCAAACACATCTATTCCTCCAAAGTCTAATTTTCCTTCTTCTAAACCTCATGGCTCCTCTTCTAAATCTCATTGGAATTTCCTAGAAATTAAATCTATGCCATGTAAAGTTCCTCTCATGGAGTTGGTTTAGACTTAAAATTATCATCATAAATTTCTTATGCAACAACTCCAAGAGATTTAAGATCCATCTTCTTTAGATTAAGAACCACCTTCTATTGATTCTCAACAAACAAACATTAATACCATTGAATCTATGTGCCCTTCTTCCAAACCTTCTATTGATTTCCTTAAAGAGGACATGATTAATGATGAAATCCTCTTCATGTTAATGATCTACCTCTTTTCATCTAGATATCCATTAATACCACCCTTATTTGAAAATTTATAGTTGATGAAGGTTTTGGTATTAATATGACTTCTTTATGGCTTTTACAACAACTTGGTTATAACAAAAGTCATCTTAAACAAACCCATCTTACTTTCTATGGTTTTGATAAGAATAATCAAAATCCACTTGGTCATATATGGCTTCCATTAGCCATTATTCCTAATACCATGTGAACTAAACTCATGGTTCTTGGTCTTGCTTTATCCTATAACATACTCCTCAGTCATCCATGGACTCATTAAATGAAGTCCATTGCTTCTTCTAGTAGTTAATGCATTAAATTTCTACATAATGGAAAATGTTATAGTCATGAAGCTAATCCCAAACCCATGGAGTATCCAATTACCTAATCCTAAATGATAAATTCATGTTCTCATGATTCCTAAAATCAATAGTGCTCCTCTGCCTGAGTTCATCAATATGAATCATGATTTATGAGTTACTTTACAAATTTTGATGATGACGAGCGCAATGAATTATAACACACATGTAATACCAATACATTGTCTTTATATATTTGGAATGGATTCCACCTTCCCTCTTACCTATATATCATACCATTCCTCTCATGGATGAGATTACCAATTTTCCCCCTCCATGCAATGCTCAAGACCCATCTTTACCTAAAGATGCTTTTACTTACAATGAATTTGGAGTGTCTAAATTATTTCAAGATCCTCTCATCATGACTCCTCAAAAATTTAGTAATGTTGGTATTTCATAATCTAAATATCCTCATAAATCCCAAGAATGCATGATTTCTCCCACATATGATGACAACTATATCATGACCCAAGCTCAATTTAGAGACTTGGATGTCTTACATTATCAAAGGACTTTAGCTCAAATTCATGCTTTCAACCAGGATGTACATACCATTTCTATAGGTCATAACTTAGAACCTAAGGGTTATGTGCCTCGTACCGATCCTCCTCTTATTGATTCTCCTTGGGTGGTAGAGCAAATCACACTTTTTTAACCTCTAGAAGTGCTTCCATCTTCTTTACCTCCTTTGGATTCTCCAATTGAAACTAATTCTTATCCCATCATCTCTCCATCAACCACTTCCACTCCATCTATTTATTCTACTCTTAAAATAAAACTTGATGTGAAGGCGACCAACATCCATCAAATACATTCCTAATATGATTGACATGTCAATAAAATTTTAGATCTAGAAGTAGATGTGGAATATTGTGGTCCTTTTCCTACCTTGCCTAGTGATTAATCTATTGTGGAGTTGCTTTATGATCGAGAAACACAACTCTCACAACAACATCATAAACTTGGAAATTTTAAAAATAAAATTCCTCACTTCAATAACTTTTCTTCTAGCATTGTCCTAAATCTAATCTAATTTCATCTTTACCCAATGCACCATACCAATTTTAAGATGGTAATGCCATGCTTATTGAAGAAAAAATTCATATTGACTATGGTACTCCATCTTGTCCTCAACCAATCATAGTTTCCAAAGAAATTTCACCTTCTAAACATGATAATTTCAACCTATTTTTTGATAAGTATTGTGATATAGGAATTTGACTCAAGAGAGGATGATTAGTATGGTTTTAGTTCCAAAATGAAAACAAAATGAAATAAACACACTAATAGCGTAACATCTCTAGGCCTAAACACTAGGGAGATCTTAGTTAACAATCATGAATGAAACACAATTAAAATTTAAAATAAAAGTTTCTTTTACCTCCCTTGGATGCTCCAAAATGCTTGTTTTAGTGGATTTCTTGGCTTGTGCTCATGAAGTCTTCATTAAAGGAGGCTTGGCTATCTCCTCTTCTCCTTGGCACTTTTTTCTTGTGGATTGGCTTGGCTTGGAATCAATTTGGCATTATAACACTAGTTTCTTGAAGCTTTTGGAACCAATTTAGCATTATAACTTTGCACTAGAATAGCTTAAAAATGATGTTGTGAGGCCTCCTATTTATATATTTTTGGATTTGATTAGAATCAACCTAAACTATCCATCTCAAGATTGAGATGTGTGGTTGAGGATTAATTCAATTTTTTGAAATAAGTTTGTAATTATCCTCATCATTTAATTGGAATAAATGGGTAATTAAGAGGCATGGAGGGCATCATAGAAGGCATTGATGAGGCATGGGAGGTATGAATCCTGATATTTATGGCATTTATGGCCTAGGTATGTCTTCCCAAGAAATGAGGTCACTTGATGATTCAGCTATTCAATATTCATTTCTATAAAAAAATATTCAACAAGTTTCCATGGAATTATTAATTATTCCCTAACTTGAATTAATTATCTATTAAGCATGATTAAGCACTTTGTGCACAAATTACTTAAATTGATCATAATGTCTTGTTATTGGTCCAAAATTTGAATGGATTGGAATTATAAGGTGATGTAAGATGTGTTAGAACTATACTCCCATTTAGGATGTTACCAACAAAAAATAACAAAGACACATGTCTTGTGTAGAATATTTTATAGGAAAGATCAATCTAGAGCACCTAGGTGCAAAATTGGCATTTTGACTCGAAATAAACTGATCAAATTTAGCTAGCCCATAAATTACATTTCCCCATTTAATGATACCCTAGCTAAAATCATCACATAAATATGTCAGTTTCACATCATTTAACATGTTTTAGTGTTTTTAGGCCAAATTATGCATGTTAGGTGGAAACTAGTCAAAACCCTGATTAGAGGTTATTGATGGCCAGTTTTAGGTGTCTATAGTTTTCCCTTATTTGGGAAGATGTTGAAAATTGTAGGCAAAGATATGTCTTCTCAAAGAATGAGAGATGGCCTATATGCCAAAAATAAGATGATGGTTGAAGAATAAAGCTCCAAATGGTTTTGGGAAACCTATGATGATGCCCCTTCGAGGGAGTGGCCATCACATTTGTTGATGGATGGTCCCTCGAAAAGAAACAATAATAAATTGTAATTAACCCATGATTAAGATTAATCTAAATGAGAAAATTCTTGCATGCATTATATAAAAAATATTACTGATTTGCCCAAAGGTGGTTATAATTAGGAATAAAATTCAAAATAATGATTTTCCCATAAGTGGTTATAATCATTAAGAGGAACTAGATTGGCTAAAGATGATTGTGCCCTAGTTAGGGTTAATTAGAAATCATAACTCAAGGATATAACTTGGAATAGAGATTAAATATGATCAGGCACAAATTGATGAAAGAGATTACTATAAGAATAAGATTTATTAGTGTGAATGATTTAGTTGTACTTGTTAATGAGGAGATGCTCATCCTGATTAGAAATAATACAAATAGAATGGTTAATGGGTTATATTGATCAAGGGTGGGATGGAAGGGTTTGCCAAGGTGCCAAGGAGAAACTTCTTCAGTTCCATTGATTATAGACATTCGTGAAGTTAATTTTTGTTGTAGCGTGTGATGGTAGGCTTCATGATAGAACACCATGAAGACTTAGCCAAAATATGGATAAGGACTGAATCTCAATATCCAATAAACACTCAAAAATAATATACCAATGATAAAAACCATGATGATAATATTGACGTATGAATATGAATAGACTCAAGAATAATGTGTGAAAGGAATCACCCAATGCATACATATAGAATGAGTCGAGGCAACAATACTGAAATCAAATAAATAGGAAAGTGAACAAATAAACAAATTAACAAACAAAAAAATAAATAAATAAACAAACAAATAAACAACTTGAAATAAACAAATAAACAAAAATCTTAAAAACAAAAGCAAAAAAAAAACATCCTAACAATGATAATGCCCTAGTAAGGTGGATCAAGGATAACTGATTAGGCTTAGATAGGATAAATATTTTTGGATTTTGAAATATTATGAATGTTTTTGGAATTTTGATTTATCTTAACTCCTTATAGAATGACAAGATATATGTTCATAAAATGGCAAGAGCATTTAGCTTAGGTTACTCAGAAAATAATGAGAGTGTATGAAAAGGGGGATTAAGGTGACCTTAACATGAATTAAGCAAGACCCACATAGTCCTGAAATAACCTCAAGTCATATTAATTCTATCAACACAAAAGGTGAATAAAAACCAACTAGGTCTCAATAATTTCTCAAATCTATCAAATGGCCAGTCAAATGAAAATAGTAATGGTAAGGTGATATGGTAATGCATGGTAAACAAGTGTTGCCCCTAGTTTTCCCATAGGTAGTTATAACTAGGATACACCAATATAGGTCAATGATACTAATTTTTCCATAGGTGGTTATAATTAGTATCAATATTGGTGAAACAATAATTTTCCCATAGGTGGTTATAATCAGGCTACCTAAAAAAATGTGATAAGATGAAAGATATCTTGCTAGATCAATTGTCACACTACTTTCATAGACTATCATTATAAACATGGATTAGATTAATTGTTCAAACTTGATTGGAATCCCTCCACAAAAATTATGGGAAGAATCAAAGGAACCAAGATCAAAATAGGACTGGGTAGGATGATTAAAAACAAGCTCTGGTCTAGATAGGAATGGAATAATAGGATAAAATGGTATTACTATAGATAATGATGGTCTAGATATATTGGATACAATGGTAAGAGGGTTTCCTAAAAGTGATGGGGTAAATGGTTGGGTCGATGACAATGGAAAAATGATATGTAACAATGGCAATGGCATGGCAATGTGAAATGGCATGGTACATGTTTTTGGCCTAGGTGTGGTTTTTTATTCTATTGTTCTTGTTGATGGGGAGATGCACATCCTAATAGACAAATGATAAAAATAGAATACTTGATTATGTTAATTGCTAGCCCACACCTCATCTGAATAGATGCTCTATCAAAAATGGCCTACAAATTTGGTTGTCAAGCATGCTTTGATGATCTTTATTGGTCATTGATTATGATTCCTTCAAACATCATGACAAGAAATCTTTGTAGCCTCTACAAAGGAATATGTGACCATGAATGGTAAATAAGGACAAATAATGCATGGTAGATTTGATTATGAAATGGAATGGTAGATGATAATGGAAAGGGCAATGGTGGGGTAATAAATGAAGATCAAGAATTTTAGTCATAGGTAATGTTATTGATGTTGGATTCAACACAAATTTGGTTGTGGTAGGGCCAAAGACTTCTTCTCTTGATAGGACCACCATATTTTTCTATTATTTGTTTTTGAGAGTAGCTACCATCTGATTAGGCTGTAGATAGGAAGCTATTTTGATTTGATCTTTGATTTTATCTTCATCAAGTAGTAAAAAACTTTTGTGCTCAGCTATTGGTGCCTTAAAAAGGTTTTCACCAATTAATTTGTCTTTATTATCCTATATAACCTCTAAGAAGGTTTCACTAATTAACATTGGCTTTTGACTATGATTTTCTTCTAGTGCTTCTAAAAAGGTTTCACTAAAAGATGCTAAGTTATAACTTTGATAGTCCCCTAGTGCGTCTAAAAAGGTTTCATTAGGAGAGTATTCTTCTCCTAAATTAATGTTATATTGGCTTCCTTTCTCTTCTTCAACTGTTATGTCACCATGTATGTAGTTCAACAAAGTGTGATTCTGTCAATCCCAATCAACACTTGTGGGAGATGATATGTTAATAATATGGGTATTTTGGTTTATGGTAATGGCCTATGGAATGGTAATGGAATGGGAAGAGGCTACATAATCATTGTAAAAGATACTAGAATAACTTGTGTTGATGTTGAATTACTCATCCTCAAAAATTGTAGAAGGATAAAAAATGTATTCAAATTGATCTGCAAGGCATGCATATCCAATGTTTTAAAAATCATGAACATACTCTTCTTCTAAATCTAATTCTAACTCAAGGGACTCTAAATCCAATGTTGAGACTGATGTTGATTCTGATTCTAATGCTAAATATAATGTCGGTTCAAGAATAAAATTTGACTCTAACTCTAATTCTTCATTTGATGGGTACTCTATTACAATGATGTCTTGTTGAATATTTGGTTTTGGATAAGTAATGCCCTGTGATGGCATAATGGACTCCATAAAAATTGGTTTGTCAAAGTGAGACTCCTCTAGGATGGGAAATAGGTCAAGAGACAACTCCTCAAAGATTAGTTTGTCAATAAGAGGCTTTTGAAAAATAGGCACATGGTTGAGGTAATGATTTTCTCAAAGGTAGTTATAATCATTAATAAGTGACTCAATATAGACTAGATCATTAGTGTGAGACTCCTTGATAACTGGTATAGGATCAATAGGTGATTCATCATAGGTTGACTTATCACAAATGGTTGGTTCAACAAAAACATCTTAGGTTGGTTGGTTTTCTTGGCTTTAGTTTCCAATGAGTTGGAAAATACTAGTTTTAAACATAGCTTGGTCTTTGAAGGATTGGATGGATTGAGGTTTATATGGGATTGGTACTGGATGAGGAATGACTTATGGTTAGATAATGGTAGGGCCTTCAGGAGCATAACTACTCACATTAGCCAAAATATAAAGTCCTGCGATGGTAATGATAGGCCATTATGGGGCTTGATTGCTCACACAAACCAAAGGATGAGGTCTTGGTATAGAAATGGTATTCCTTGGATATTGTGAAGATTGATAGCTCGTATAATACAAAGGAGGGTTAGGGGTATCCAATTATTAGATAACAAAAGTATGTCATGAAACTTGATTGCTTGCATAAGCAAAAATAGCCAAGTCTTCCTCATAAACCATATCATCCTAGCCATGAGTTAGATCATAAGTTGGTTTTTGACTATGTTCCATGTACTAACTATTATAAAGAAGGTGTGGATTTGTATCCCAAACAACATTATTTGTAGTTGGGTCCTCAAAGTCCTCTTCACAAGTCTCTTCATACCAATCAAGGTCTTGAGTTGGATTGTAAGTTTCTTCATGACTTTGTTTTCATGAATGATTAATATGAGGTAGATATAAATTTGTCTCACAAACCAGATTAGCATCATTGGGGTCTTGACAAAAGCCATAAAAGTCATTTTGTGTGGCCATTTTATCATAAATTATATTGTAAGTGACTCCACCATAAGTGTAGCAAGACATATCCATGCAAATGATGAAATCTCCAAAAATAAAAAGACTTAGAGTTATACAAACTCTCAAAAACTATGTCTAAAGGAAAAATGGTTCAAACCTATTCCAACTTGGTCAAAGGGGTGGAGCTATATCTCCAATGTGGTTTGAAGGTGGAACTATATCTCCAAAATGATGTGTGGCATAAAATATCCTAACATCTAACATCTAATGTCAAATGACATATACACAAAAGGTCAAGCATCTGAATGAAAACTAACATGTCAAAGGTTTAGGTCAAAGTGTTCTGAACAAGGTCTAAACTAGGAAAGGGAAAAGTTGAGTTGCTAGGTATTTTGTCCAAATGTGGAGACAAAATATAGGCTCAAATAAAAAGGCATGTGCTAGGACTTTTGGCCAAATGATGTCAAAATTTAGACTTGAAACAAAGGTTGATGTGATTTAATTTAATATAAAAACTTTTACATAGACCTGACACATAGAAGCAATCATAAACATGATTAATTCACATAAGATAAAAGACTCTTTGAAGAAAGACTATGTTTTCCCAAATAACAGCATAAATAATGATGAGGATAGGCATTAAACAAATAAACCATAAATAATTTTCAATTTTAGGTAATCGATTAACCAAAGTTATGCAACCCAAAAGAGAAATATTTGTGTATTAGCCCAAAAAATTGAGGCTTAAATAAAAATAAATCAATGTTTGGATCCAAACTTAACAAGGCTAATTGAAAACTCAATGTTGAAAACTAGGTTTTGACCAAATAGTCTAGACAAGATTGGACAACATAATGGCACAAGACAAAGGTCTAAATGGTTTTTCATACAATGGTAAATAAGTGTTGAAACAAATTGAGCAGCCTAATGGCATAAGCATGTTCGAATGATGTGGTCAATGTTTATGCTTCAAAAGACTCAAAGGCACAAATGGTTTTGACATGATTTGAGCAGCATAACACTACCCTTTGTAACTCAAATATAATGTTTTGACATGGATTATAAACAAACAAATCAAGTTTTTGTCTCAAAACATAAAAAGCAAAAATGACCAAAATACACTAAGTATAATCATCCAAATCCTGAAAAGGGTATGGAAAAATGGGGTTTACTAAACTAGTAAGGTTTTGATGATTCTATGCGAATCAATTACATAATGACTTTCATGTGAAATAATTCAAAATAAAAGCATGGATTTTGGGTCTATATCACTTGGCTTATTGCAAAAAGGTCTAGTCCTTTTTTAAACCACTACATCTTAATGTTCACTTAGTGTAGTGTGATGTCCAAAGTGCCACTATGTCCCATGTGCAACTCCAAAGGAGCCAAATGAAGTCAATGCTAGGAGATGAAACCCTAAGCCAAAGCTTCCCTAAAGAAATTGTGGGAGGTGATGATGTCCCCTCACAATACAAGATGCATAAATAAATAAAGAATAAAAGTGGAAAGAATTTAGAGCCATTTTCAAGATCACCCAAACTTTGATGAGTTTTTAGGGAGTGCTTTAGATGACATTCTTTCTAAGCCTTAGACTAGGCTATTTGCAATAGGAATGGAACTTTTGATTCCAAGGGTTCCCTAAAGGGGAAAAATGGAAGAGCATACACACAACCTTTTTTACAAATAAAATCTAATTAAAAAACTATTACAAACAAGAAATGACAAGTTTGTTCAATTTTAAGCCCAAAAAATGAAATATTTGGTGGTGTTCATTTGACCCCTTGGTCTTAGTTGCAAACTTTGAAAACATTCATCAAAAACATATAAATTCTTTGTTAAACACCAAAAACAAGGTTCCTAATCAATTTTTAACCAGGTAAAAGTTATTTAAACATGTTTTGAGCAAATATTCAGCTTGGTCCTATAGCAAAATTGTTAGCATGTCCTTTAGCTTTGAATCTCTTTTGAGTTTGAAATAATAAACTTTGAAAAATTAGCTCTCAGGTCTATGTTTTTAGAAAAACATAGTGACCAACATTGGTTATTATCATTGACATTAGTTATCTAGCTAATCAAGATCTAACCAATGTTGGTTTTGTTGATCGATGTTGGTCAAGTCAGGTAACTGATGTCAGTATTTCCTATCGATGTCGATTACTATGTAAAATTATGGTAAGTAAAAATTGAAAAATAAAGTTAGAAAATCAATTTGCAAGAGTTTTAAAGGCTCAAATAAAAATTTTAGAGTTGAAAAAGGATCTCCTTCAGGTGTGAGATGCATCTAGTCCCACTTGGTGTGCCGTTATGTGATCTAAGAATTTGACTCAAGAGAGGATGGTTAGTATGGTGTTAGTTTTAAAATGAAAACAAAATGAAATAAACACACTAATATCATAACATCTCTAGGCCTAGACACTAGGGAGAGCTTAGTTAACAATCATGAATGAAACACACATTTAAAATGCAAAAGAAAACTTTATTTTACCTCCTTTGCATGCTCCAAATTGCTTGATGTAGTGGCTTTCTTGGCTTGTGCTCATGAAGTCTTCATCAAAGGAGGCTTTACTATCTCCTCCTCTCCTTGGCACTTTTGTCTTATGGCTTGGATTTTCTTGGAATCAATTTGGCATTATAACAGAAGTTTCTTGAAGATTTTGGAACCATTTTGGAATTATAACTTTGCATTATAATAGCTTATAAATGATGTTGTGAGGCCTCCTATTTATATATTTTTGGATTTGATCAGAATCACCCTAAACCATCCATCTCAAGATTGAGATATGTGGTTGAGGATTAATTCAATTTTTGGAATTAAGTTTTTAATTATCTTCATCATGGAATTGGAATAAGGGGAAATTAAGAGGCATGGAGGGAATCATAGAAGGTATTGATGAGGCATGGGAGGCATGAATCTTGATATTTGTGGCATTTGTGGCCTAGGGATGTCTTCCCAAGAAATGAGGTCACTTGATGATGCAAATATTCAATATTCATTTGTAAAAACAAATATTCAACAAGTTTTCATGGAATTATTAATTATGCCCTAACTTGGATTAATTAGCTCTTAAGCATGATTAAGCACTTTGTGCACAAATTACTTAAACTGATCAAAATGTCTTGTTATTAGTCTAAAATTTGACTAGATTAGAATTAGAAGGTGATGTCAGATGCATTGGAACTGTACTCCCATTTAGGATGTTACCAATAAAAAATAACAAAGGCACATGTCTTGTACATAATATTTAATAGTAAAGATCAATCCAGAGTACCTAGGTACAAAATTGGCATTTTGACTCGAAATGAACTAATCAAAGTTAGCTGGCCCATAAATTGCATTGCCCCATTTAAAGATACTCTAGCCAAAATTTGCACTTGAATATGTTAGTTTCACATCATTTAGCATGTTTTAGTGGTTTTAGGCTAAATTATGCATGTTAAGTGGAAACTAGCCAAAATTCTAATTGGAGGTTATTGATGGCTAGTTTTAGGTGTCTACAAGTATCAAGAGTCATTCACATGGTCTTACAAAAATATGAATGGCATTAACCCTAGCATAGTGGTCTATAACATCATTACATATCTTGATGCCATACCTATGTGTCAAAAGTAATGCAAGTTTCCTCCTAAAGTTACCAACTTATTCCCTAAAGAAATTGTCAAACTTCTCAATGCTAAATTTATTAAACCTATGGATTATTATGAATAGGTTTCCAATATTTTTCCCATTTGGAAGATGGTCACCATGGTCATTCATATTTACATTGATTTTAATAATCTTAATCTTGCTTGTCCTAAAGATTACTTTACTTTACCTTTAATAGATGTTATTGTCGATTCTATAGTTGGATATGAAATGTTATCTCTTATGGATGGATTTTTGGGATACAATAAGCTTCATATATATCTTGAGGACCAATATAAGACTAATTTCACCATAGAATGGGGAACCTATTGTTATGTTAAAATGACCTTTAGTCTCAAAAATTATGGAGCCACTTACCAATATGCTATGACTCATATCTTTCATGATCTCATCCATAAATTTTTTGAAACATATGTGGATGATCTTATCACTAAATCCAAGCATCACACAAATCATCTTTCTAATGTTTCCATCATCTTTGATCGTCTCATCAAATATAAAGTTAGACTTAATCCTTTCAAATGTGTCTTCAAAGTTACATCTAGAAAATTGTTAGTATTCTTAGTCTCCCTTCATGGCATTGATGTTTATCTAGCCAATATTAATGTCATTAAATTCCTAGCATTCATACCTATTTATGCAAGCTCGTGGTAATTATATGATTTATTACTGAGAAGGATTATCGAATTCACTCTATCAATTCCCTTCTCAAGAAAGGTACATCTTTGGAATGGATGTATCCATGTTAAAAACCATTTGACAACATGAAATATTCATTTCATCATCTACCTACACTCTATCCTCCTTCCAATGATTGACCCTTGATTCTTTATACTTCTTCCACACCTATTTTAGTTAGAGCAATGCTTGACCAACAAGATGATATAGGTAAGGAGTATGCCATATATTACATTAGCCAAGGTTTCATTGATTATGAAACAAATTATACCAAAGTTGAGTGTGATTGCCTCACCCTCTATTTTACAGGTAAAAATCTTCATCACTACATGCTTTACCAAACCACCTATTCATTATTAATTTTGATGCCCTTCTCCACTTATTCTAAAAAGCATTTCTTCCAAGTGATATAATTGGCAAGTGGATGGTTTTACTTATGGAATTTAACTTTTGTATCATCATGAAAAAATCTATCAAAGGGAAAGTCATTGCTGACCAACTTACCACATCTCCCATTCTAGCCACTTCTTCACTTCAAGATGACATTCCTGATGACAATATTTTTGACATTAAAGGTCTTAATCAAAAAATTTCTCTTAAATATTATTTTCATAGCTTTACTACCAGTATTAAATCCAAACAATCTAATAAATATTCCACTCCCTCCAATACTACCAAACCAAAAGTAGTTATCAAGGAGCTCCCTAAAATCAATATTGACTTGCATGAGGATACTTAGACCCTTCACTTTGATGGTGCTAAATTCCTTTGAGGAGTCAGGATAGGTTTCATTCTCACTAGTCCTCTTGGTAAAATAATTCCTTTAGCTTTCCATTTTACATTTGATGTCACCAATAATATGGCTAAGTATGAAGCTCTTATCTTAGGTATGAGAGCTACTCTTGATCTAGACATATAATATATTCATTCTTTGGGTGATTTTCAGCTCATTTTTGATCAATTTAGTGGTGCCTATCAATGTAAAAGTGAAAATATTATTTCCTATCATCAAATTACAACCACTCTTGCCAAGAATTTTGCCTCTTTTACAATTGAACCTATTCCTAGAGACCAAAATTCCATTGTTAATTCTTTTACCTCTCTAGTTTCTCTCTTTCATCCACATCAAGTTCTTTATTATCCTTATTTTATCATACAAATAATCAAATCTCCATCATCTACTCACCCTCTAGATTCCATTATCTACCACATTAAGGCTGTCACTATCTGACAATTACCATGGTATGAAGACATCATTCAATTTTTAGAACATCAAACCTATCCTCCTAACTTGGATTCTCATTAAAAAATTCATCTTTGTAAACAAGATTTTAAGTATGTATTTAGAGATAGCATGCTTTATTATCGTAATGTTTAAGGTACTTTGCTCCATTGTGTCATGCAAGATGAGGTTCCTCCTCTACTTGAGCAATCACATGGGGGCATTATGGTGTTCACTGTAGTGGACATACTAGAGCCCACAAATGCTTATATATGGGATATTATTGGCCTACTCTAGAAAAGGATGATATTTAATATGATAAAAAGTGTAATATTTGTTAGCTTCATGATGACCTCATTCATTTACCACTAGCCAAACTTCAAGTTATCGAATCTCCTTGGACATTTTCCACATGGGGATTCCATCTCATTGGCAAGCTTCCTCATTCCCAAGATGGGCGCATCTTCATCATCACTACCAGTGAGTACTTTACAAAGTGGGTTGAATCCATACCCCTTATTAATGTTAATGGTCCTAATATATCTAAATTCATTCTCAACTAAATTATTTTTCACTTTGGCATTCCTCACACCATCATTTCTGACAATGGTAGTAATTTCTAAAATAAGCATGTTAAATAACTTTGCACCAAATTCAAAATCAATCACAAGTTTTCCACTCCTTATCATCCATAATGTAATGGTCAAGCTGAAGCCACCAAAAAATTTCTCAACAAAATTCTTCAAAAGATAATTCATGAAACCCGTATGGATTGGCATCTTCATCTTTATCCTGCACTTTGGGCCTATCAAACTAGTATTCATACTACCACTAGGGCAACTCCATTTTCTCTAGTTTTTAGTTCTGAGTTAGTTCTTCCTCTTGAATTTGAGCTTATTTCTCTTTGCATATCTCTTTATGTCATCATTCTTGATGAATAATTGTGTGAGGCTTGCCTTCATGCCCTTGATCTTCTTGATGAACATCATCTTTTCACCTTATATCAGAATATCCAATAAAAGTCTCACATCACCAGATGACATAATAAATGTGTTAAAAATTTTACATTTAGTTTTGGTGATCTTTTCCTTAAATTAGATTACACCCATGATAAATAAGGTAAGTATGCTAAAAAATGGTGGGGCCCTTACTTAGTTAAAGATGTTCTTGGTCTAATTACTTATCACCTTCAAACCAATGAAGGCTATATTTTTAAATATCCCACCAATGATCAATTCCTTAAGAAATACCTTTCTTAATCATTTCCCTTCTTTTCATTCTTTCTCTATATATCTATCTAACATCTTTTTGTAGGTTACTTTAACACATATTTCTCCCTATACAACAATTTCCTTCCTTTTCAAACCTTTAGTCCTCCCTTTTGGTATTTTAGTTTCTTGATGTATCATAGTCTTCATTTCCTTTATTTTCAAACCGTTAGTCCACCCTTTTGTTCTTTTGGTTTCTTGATGTACCATAGTCTTCATCACTTATCTTCTCATTCTCCTTTTATTTGTCAATGTTGTTTTGGCATCCTCTTGGGATTTTATTTTATGAGTTGCTTGGTAAGACCATGGATAAAACCTAACCCTCATAAAATTACCATTCTTTTTTTATTTCTCATTTATTCCTTTTCATTCTTTTGTCACTTGCCAATGTTGTTTTGGAATCCTTTGGGTCTTTCTTTGTGAGGTGTTTTATACAAAGGCTCCCTGACTTTCTGCTTATTGACACCCCTTGAGTTTTTATTTTATGAGTTATTTGATAAGACCATGGATAAAACATAGCCCTCCTCATAAAATTACCTTTATTTTCATGTTATTTATGATCCTTGTTATTTAGACATTATCTTTTACTTCTTTTGCTAGATGGAATCTATAAATAATCTATGTTAGCATGTTTTCATTCACTTCCCACAATATTATGATAAGGAATCACACATTTTCTATCATTATATTCCTTTTTTCCCTTTGTCACATTTTTTTCAATTTAAATTAATTCAAATTTGTTACATGTGTCATTTTCCTCTTGATTTCCCCCTTTATTTCACCTCCACATTTGGATAAAACAAGGTCAAAGTCAAGATAACACTTTTATTTCACCTGGATTTATGAGACTCTTAGATCCCATGCTCTTTAATTTTATCTCTCTTAGAAACCTTGTACCAAAGTTTTTAAATTAAATTATTCAAATTAAATTCATCTTTAACACTCATATTTGGTCTTCCAAATCTGTATGGAGGAATTTTTAAAAAAAAAGTTAAAAGCCAATCATTTGAAAATAAAAGGCAATGATATCTAAAAGGCAACATACAAATCTTACAAGTATAATCACATAAAAATATGTGATTAGAATCACATCTCATATCTCTAATCAAAGCTCAAACTCCATAGTCAACTTCACATAGAGCCGAAGTCCTTTAGGGTGTAGTAGACTAGGAGGTTGGAATTGGGGATTTCTAAAAAATCTATAGTGATACCTACTTTCTCATGCAAGTACCCAATCTTTTTAGTAGATTGATAGTTATGTAAGGGGTCCTAAAGAGTTGAGAACATGTCATGGGGAGGTAGGTTCATTTTAATTTTCATGCATATCGCCTTCATGGGATGATCTATATACTTTATTTGTTGACCTAAGACTTGTGTAGATAAGAGAAGTTCTTCAAAGTCTTTAAGGTCAACAGTCCTCTTATTTTGACAAGCCAAATTTGAGTGTCGCAAATTTGATAAAGAGTTTATCTACCTTATATTTTCCTTCATTCTCCCATTTGCCCCATTTCATTTCCCCCCTTGATAGACAAATTGTGATTCTAAATCTATTTCCCCTCTTCTTTAAATTCTTTTTTATTCATTTCTTACAAACATGATAACATTAACTTTTTTCAATTTTATCTATCTTTATACACAAAAAAACATGTTTGAGAAACTATGGATCATTTTCATCATGTTCTATATATTTACTAAAACTACTTTTCTTTCCTTTTCCCATTTATCTTGATTTTGTTATTATACTGTTACAGACACCTGAGTTTGCACCCTTTCTCCATTATTGTGTGAGATGTGGATTGTCATTTCTCACCCAACCATGTTTTTTTCCCTTTTATGCACTCACTTTTTCCATTGATGATTGAGATTTGGATTGGTATTGCTCACTCATCAATGTATTTTTACCATTTTTCTTTTTTCTCTGATTAATCTTTTTACCATTTTGTTTTACATGTATCCTTGATTTGATTTGGTGAGTTTGCATTTTCTTACTTTAGGTTTAATTGTTTGAGTTTTTTGGTCTTTAATATCCTTGGGTTTTTAGTTACTTTATTTACTCTTATTTGACTTGCTCATTTTGTCTAACATAGCACTTGTCACCTAGCTTGCCAAATTCCCAAGTACATCCCATCGACATAGCACCAATTATCTTATATTTTCATGCATTTATTTGTTTTTTCTTCTTAGTTTTGTATTTATGGGTTTTTCCTAAGCAGTCCCTATGACCTCCATAATCAAAACAAAAACACAATTGACAAACATCCCATGATAAAAATAAGTCAAGGTACAGATCATTTACTTTTTAGTTATTTACCTTTTGGTTAGTTTCCTTTTCTATCATTTAATTTTAGTTATTTTATTCTTTTTAAAATACTAAAATTATTTTTAGCATCATTTTTTGTGTATCCTTATGTTCTTTCTCAAAGCACCATCCCTTATTACACCTTAATGGCACATGATGAGCTTCGAGTAAAACATATGTATACACATAATATTTTCACATTTTTATCGATTATCAATTATTTACATCTTGTAGGAAACTATCATGACTCAATCTCTCTAAATGAATTCATTATGGGGGTGTACTAGGAAAGGGTTGGGTATACCTTTGGTGCTTCATAGGATTGTTGTCCCTAATTACCATATTATTCCCTATCCATTCAGCTCCTAAAACCTTTTCCTAAACTATCTCTCTTTCCTTACACATTCCTCTATTATTTTCCTATTTCTATCCTTTTTTCCCTTGGTTAATACCCTTTTTACTTATTCAATAAGCTAGGTTGACTTAGTTGACCTAGCATAGTCTAGGGTCACTTTAGCTCTTTAGGCCTAGTTTCCATCTCGCTAACCTATCACAAACTTTAGGCATTAGCCCAATAATGTGCTAGGTTGACCCATTCAACCTAACAAAACTGACATGTCTAATTTATTTTTAGGTTAGATACTCCTATATATACAAGGCCATTTTGGTCATTTACATATCAATGCAATCAGGAGTTATTATTTGCTCGTGCTTCTTCACAATCTGCTCTTCCACCATTCTACTTGAGGAATCTTATCTTAGGTTTCTTATTTGGAGAATATTAGTCTTGTGCATAGGTCTTAGATGCTTTGGACTAAAAAAATGATCCTTAAAAATGATAAAAACCTCTTTCAAAGCCCCATTAGCCAAAGGAGATATTGAATTTTGATGGGTTCACATTCAGGTATGCATATTCTAACTTTGTTCTCCTCTCTTTTAGTAGATAAAATTAGCATAAGTGTTGGCTCAAATAATATTACTCCTCATATTTTATGTATTAGGGTGTTACTCATAATTAATTTATTTTAAGTTCCCTATACATGTATTTGATTTCTTTGCATCTAACCCCTTACTTTGTGCCACAAGCTTTGGTGAGCACTAGATTAGTTTACTTTTCTTGTTATTAGATTAGTTTACTTTCTTGTTTATTATAATAAGTGAATATAGATACCATATGAATCTTTTAGGGTTTTTATATGATTATGTTAGACTATAGGCTTTAGAGTCCTACCTAACATGATGTGTTGTGAAAGATGATACAAGTGATACCCTAATCGGGTCTACCAATCCTCATATTGATCATGTTCTCACTTAAAAAGTGTGTGCCCCAATCAGAAGTGTAGGTGTGATCTATCTTCTCTGATCTAGGATTGATTCATGTGTACCATTAAATTTTGACTACATACACCCTCTAATTAACCATCATGCACTAATAACATGAACTAGGATTGAATCTAATCACACTACTCAACAAGGACCTTCAAGCATGAGTGTTTTAAAATAGAATTCATAGATAATGTATTGAATGAGATTGATAATAAAGAGGTATAAAGAAGACAATAATGACTAAAAACCACTTACAAACTATTCAAATATATTTCAAACTCACCATGTGACTTGTAAGAAGATAATCCTTTTGTAAAGAGGTAAGAGAGGACAAATGAGAGAGAGAGAAAGAGTCAAATCACTACCCTTAGAATTCATCAATAATCATAAAAGTACACTAGTTACAAGCATATGATAAGGTAATAATCATCTTTATTCAACATTCAAAGGTATAGTAAATGTTTCTATTTGAGAAAGGCTTCGCCATAATCATCCAAAGGGTAATTTATAAGCCATTCAAGACTACATATATAGGAGAGTGTGAGGAGAGAGAAAGAGAGACATAAGGTATGTATAGATAAGTGTCATCTCTTCAAATATGTTACAATGATAAATATAATAGAGTATAAGAGAATTTTTATCATCCTATATAACATGTGTTACTCAACTTGATGAATAACTTCACCCAGTGGTGTAAGGGCTCTTATTTGAAGAGTTACAATGCACTTATTGAAGGAGGATTTACAATTTATAAACTTAACATATGGAATATTGGCTTCTTGAATCAAAATTAATGCCATCCTAGGTCTCAAAATTCTTATTCTAAATTTGGTGGATTTGATAATTAGGTTTCAATCTTCTTCAAACTGATAAGGACCTACAAATTTGGTTGGTAAACTTGCTTTATTAGATTGAAGATCACAAAACAAGATGATCTTGCCATCCTAGGCCTATTTATTTTTTTGAAGATTACTATCACAACTTGAATACTTATAATAAACACTTTATAATACTATTCCATCCTTGTTTCAATCTCAAAACATATTCAAGATTGAAGTATAGGTGTATTAGGTTTGATAAGAACCCTTGATAACATGTTTACTTACCACTAGATGTATTGGGACATCAAAATAGTGTTTTAATCAGTATAAATCCTACTCATGAAGATTTAGGGTCATCTTACACTCCATTATTTATATCATATATTGTCTTAATATGATTAATTAATTTTACACTTAGTCAATCTCCATGAAAATCCTTAAAAACTACCTTTTAAGGCCTACAATAGTCATCTTTAGGGCCAAATATTTTTAAAAAAAATTCACACATGCCAAAATAGTAAATTTTTTAGATTATTAGGGGTATTTATAGGTAAATTAATAAGTTTCTAGGTCATTTCAATCCTTTTATATTTATTAACAAATCAATATCCTTCATTGTGTCTCTTTAAAGTGTTTAAGCAGGGTTTAGGATTATTTGGGGTCTTAAAGATGATTCATAAAGTTCAAAGACTTAACCTAGGAAATAATGAAAGGAATATATAGTATAAATCCCCTCCTAATTCACCAATAATATTAGGGTCCCATTCATCTATTGGTTGTACTTCCCACATGATCAAGGTGGACCTTCATGGTTGTTTAGGCCTATTAGAGAGCTCAAAGAGGGTGATTTTACATTGAAAGGTGAAAGACTAATTATTTTGGTTATAAACCATTCCTTTGGTTATTTTAAACCTATGGTAACCAATTAAAGTTATTTTTTAAAGGATTTGACCTTTACCACCCATTGAAACTTGGCTTAGTCTGTTGGTAGGGTTTAAGAGCAACCTCATGAAAGTGACCCTAGAAGACACCTTTGAGAACTCATTTCATATCGTAAGAAGATTATATTATATGGGATAATATAAAATGATAATTTAAATCTCTCCATACCATAAAAATCCTATAATTAATGGAATAACTTTAGGTTATCTACCTAAACTAAGTACAAATCTATAGGTTTTCAATTGGGCTTAGATTCCAACCTAGGACTAATATTTATTCAACATGACTCATTATAATTTGAGTAGTATTGAGAGATATTATGGATCCTATTAATATTGTAATATATCAATCCTATCCTTCCAAAACCTTTATATAGTACAAAGGACATGTCTTGTCTTCATTGAATCCATGACTAGACTGCAGGTATTCAAATAGGTCTACCACTTCATTAGCCCTCAATAAAGTCTTCTCTTTAACATTTTAATGTAAATTATAAGATTAAATACAATATATAATTTATAAATACCTTCCTCATTTCTTTATATGTCCCTCTAAGACTCACTCTCAATACAAGACTACACATTATCTTCATAGTTTTGAACACAAACCTCTAGGTTTCCACTTAAGCTCCTTGACTGCAAATTAAGGATTTTCCATTATGTTTGTCTTTTTTGTACCTTGGTTATCCTTTTAAAGTGATAATAAGTCACTTAATTTTCCTCATAACCTCTATATATACATATTTAACTTTAGTTTCACATTATACATGTGCCCTTTTTAGATCATAGATTAACATAGGCCTGTAGGTTTATAGTTAGACCTTATGACTACAAATTTGGATGTATACCTTTAAAAATTGGTTATTTAGTGTTATTTAATTATTATAAATGATAATTAATGTTTAATTTTAATATATAAATATTTATTTATATTCTTTTGGTCATCCCATTTGGCATTTCCTTCTTGATCACCTATGACTAGCTTGTAGGTGGTCATTAAGCTCCCTTAGTTGTAGGTCAACATTCTAAGTTTTGAAATAAAATATTATTAAATAGTGTTTTGTATTTATATAATATTTTAAATTCATTTAATTTTTATCCCTACACCACCTTATCTCTTCACAACCTCATTACCAACATGCCCTTTGTGCCCACTGTCTACTAGTAGGCATGTGACCTGTCTTTTAGGCCTAAATCTCTATTTTTCCTATGTTTGGTACTCCTTCAGATTATATTTACCAATATTTGGATATGAAGTATAATTAATTTTTTTTTTAAATTTTTATTCATTCCCTTAATGTGCTCAATTTACCTTGAATATCCTTTCATAGCTCTCACAATCTTTTTTTTGGACTTACATAGTCCCACTTAAGCATACAATCCATTTGAGTTTCAAGGTGAAGTGAAGTCTGAAATGATAAGATTTTTCATTTTGATTAAATATATATCATATAGGCTTAACAATATTAATTTTAATTCATTAAGTAAAAAAATTGATGTTAAAGGTGACCTACAAGTCTATAGACCTATAGACTTACAATCCTCCTTATATTTTAGCTTGAAAAAAAGACACTATGAACTCTGAGCTTAAATACTAGACATTATAAAATCTCCTTAACATAATATATAATTATATTTGGTATGTCTTCTCTCCTTAAAATACTTGAACAATGACCATATATCTACATTTGATCAGGGCACTTCACCAAGGAAGCTTACGACTACATTTGCATAGTTTTTTTTTCTTCCTTGAAGTTTCATGAATTCAATGGTGCCTAAAAAAATCTAATAATTATTTATGAGGTTGGATTAATATTTTATTATCTCATTTTATCCATTAGATTCACTTTAAACATCTCACATTTCTTGCAAATTAATTGTGTTATCAAAACTAGAAAAACAAAGTTATTTAACCCTGCATCAAACATGATCATTAATAAACATGAAATTAAATGATATTGAAGGGTTAAAATAATGATAAATATACCATACTAAATCATTTTCATCCATTCATCTAAACTCATAACTCTACACATGAGTAAAACTGACCTTGGTGGGGTTTGAAGCCTCTTTTTTACCCCTAACTTCTTAGTAATTGTTCATAGATTTAAAGTTATTAAATATAAAACCAATGCCATAAATTGGAAGGGATTTATGGTTCCCTCTTATTACCAATATATTAGACTCTCTCTCTCTCTCTCTCATCTCTCTCTCTCTCTCTCTCTCTCCTCTCTCTCTTCTCTCTCTCTCTCTCTCTCTCTCTCTCTCTCTCTCTCTCTCTCTCTCTCTCTCTCTCTCTCTCTCTCTCCTCTCTCTCTCTCTCTCTCTCTCTCTCTCTCTCTCTCTCTCTCTCTCTCTCTCTCTCTCTCTCCCCTAAAAGTACCAATGGAAAACCTATTACTCTTTTCTTGATGCTAAGAAGACAGATAGAGAGATGGAGTGGGGTTTTACATGTTTGGAATTGTAGCTCCACTTCTTACATGTATTTAAGTTTGATAATACCATAGGGACCTTTGGAATATTTTTCATCTTGTCAACCATTAGAAACTTTCTACACAAAACCACCAAAATCATGCTTTTCTCAAGATTTGACTATTCTGCCTCTCGAAGCTATTAGAGATGATGAAATCCATAACCCCTTCACCTTATTATGACCTAAACGGATTTAGAAAAGGATTAAAAGACGTTTCATACCCTTCTTTCCCTATAGTTATCTCAAAAAATCCTCATTTATGCATTGGGGGATGATAAACGGTAGTTACAACAAGACCTCCAATGTTAAAAATCAATTATACAAGACACTGAGGGAAAGTGTATGGTCAAGTATATTATTATGTAATGACATAGGTGTTAGATGACTCTAAAAAACTCTATCCAAGGTCAAAACCTTTATATATTCTCTTTGCTAGTAAGTGTCATATTTATCATTGGAAAACATAATAAGACTAAAGTAATAAGATATATTAATCTTATAAAAATTACCTTGAACTCTCCATATATCCTTAGAAACAATGTGATCCACTTACTAGTTTTATTTCTTTGACCCATTTTGACCAAATTTAGGCCATGGTTACTCCTTGAAGGTTTAACACCTTGTCTCCTTGGGCATGCATCCAAATTAACTTGATTTATTACGTACCTTAAATTTATCAAACTTACCTTAAACAATGCTAAACACAAAATTAAAAACACAAATAATGACCACTTGATGACAAGACAACATGAATTAACTTAGCTATCAACTAGACCATCCTAAATGACCTTACAAGCTACCAAGGAAAACATATTACCTACCAACCTATATCATAAATGACCTATACAAAGCTTTCATAATGGCTATCAATAAGGTTATGATCAAGCAAGTTAAAGTTTTGAATGATCCTCATTAAAGGTATCAAATTTTGGATAACATCTTTTCCAACCTCCTAGGACTGCATGCATGTTATTCACCTTAGACTGGTTGCCTAGTCCATATATTAGGCTATGAATCATCTCATCTCAACACAAAGCATGGATTGACCTCTACACTTGAATACAAACCTTTTGAAATGAATGAAATAATTGACTATTATCACTAACGTAATAATACAAAAGAAAAACACACCAAATCAACACACACAACAAATAACACTATGCTACAAATCACTAAATGAAAGACATGACAAAAACTACTATGTATAACTAACCTTTTATAACTGATCCTCTTAGATAAAAATGAAAATTTGTTGAATCACCCTCATGTGATTAGTGTTGGTTGAGTATTTTGTCGATCAGCGTACTGATAAAATTT